>OX359246.1:47409044-47992038 GCA_947179485.1 Allacma fusca
CCCGTGAGTTTAATTTTTTTGAGGGAGCCCACAGCCCGTGAGTTTAATTTTTTTGAGGGAGCCCGCAGCCCGTGAGTTTAAATTTTTTGAGGAAGCCCGCAGCCCGTGAGTTTAATTTTTTTGAGGGAGCCAAAGCCCGTGAGTTTAAATTTTTTGAGGGAGCCCGTGAGCCCGCAGCCCGTGAGTTTAATTTTTTGAAGGAGCCCGCAGCCCGTGAGTTTATTTTTTTGAGGGAGCCCGCAGCCCGTGAGTTTAATTTTCTTGAGGGAGCCAGCAGCCCGTGAGTTTAATTTTTTTGAGGGAGCCCACAGCCCGTGAGTTTAATTTTTTTGAGGGAGCCCGCAGCCCGTGAGTTTAATTGTTTTGAGGGAGCCCGCAGCCCGTGAGTTTAAACTTTTTGAGGGAGCCCGTGAGCACGCAGCCCGTGAGTTTAATTGTTTTGAGGGAGCCCGTGAGCCCGTAGCCCGTGAGTTTAAATTTTTTGAGGGAGCACGTGAGCCCGCAGCCCGTGAGTTTAATTGTTTTGAGGGAGCCCGTAGCCCGTGAGTTTAATTTTTTTTAGGGAGCCCGCATCCCGTGAGTTTAATTTTTTTGAGGGAACCCGCAGCCCGTGAGTTTAAACTTTTTCAGGGAGCCCGTGAGCCCGCAGCCCGTGAGTTTAATTTTTTTGAGGGAGCCCGCAGCCCGTGAGTTTAATTTTTTTTAGGGAGCCCGCATCCCGTGAGTTTAATTTTTTTGAGGGAGCCCGCAGCCCGTGAGTTTAATTTTCTTGAGGGAGCCCGCAGCCCGTGAGTTTAATTTTTTTGAGGGAACCCGCAGCCCGTGAGTTTAAACTTTTTGAGGGAGCCCGTGAGCCCGCAGCCCGTGAGTTTAATTTTTTTGAGGGAGCCCGCAGCCCGTGAGTTTAATTTTTTTGAGGGAGCCCGCAGCTCGTGAGTTTAATTTTTTTGAGGGAGCCCGCAACCCGTGAGTTTAATTTTTTTGAGGGAGCCCGCAGCCCGTGAGTTTAATTTTTTTGAGGGAACCCGCAGCCCGTGAGTTTAAACTTTTTGAGGGAGCCCGTGAGCCCACAGCCCGTGAGTTTAATTTTTTTGAGGGAGCCCGCAGCCCGTGAGTTTAATTTTTTTGAGGGAGCCCGCAGCCCGTGAGTTTAATTTTTTTGAGGGAGCCCGCAGCCCGTGAGTTTAATTTTTTTGAGGGAACCCGCAGCCCGTGAGTTTAAACTTTTTGAGGGAGCCCGTGAGCCCACAGCCCGTGAGTTTAATTTTTTTGAGGGAGCCCGCAGCCCGTGAGTTTAATTTTTTTGAGGGAGCCCGCAGCCCGTGAGTTTAATTTTTTTGAGGGAGCCCGTGAGCCCGCACCCGGCGAGCCCGCAGTTTATTGAGGGAACCCGTGAGCCCGCAAGCCCGCATTTTATTGAGGGAGCCCGCGACCCCGTGAGCCCGCGAGCCCGCAGTTTATTGAAGCCCAATAAATTTACTGTAATAAGGTAATTATGTATATCTACATACGATACAAGGTGAGATCTTGGATTACTTACGCATTGAACCCATCCAACAAATTTTGTCCATTTGCTGACAGGACAACAACAATTCTTTTTGTCTTCCAGCTTTGCTCAGAATTATTAACTTGGACTTTGTAGTACTTTAAATTATTAACAAATAATATACCTTGTTTTACTCACAAGAACTAATGCTCCCATGTTGCTAATTGTAAGAGGAATACATAACATTGGCGTTTTTATAAAATTTTCAAAAATTTAGATAAAGGTTCTAGCACAAGCACAGTAAAACTGAACTTCTTCATTCCGGTGTTAACGACAAAAGGTTTCCTAAAGAAAGATTCATAAAACACGTAACTCTGGCGCCCACACTGTTACTGGATCCAGTAAAGTGAATCCTTTGCTATAACTTCTTACATTGCAGCTCTTTTACTTGAGTGTATTTTGGTACTCTAACACTCTAAGGGAGAGCTCTTATTTCGAGTTCTTCTGAAAAAAACCTTGCAAGGGAATGCTCTTGTGAATGGAAAAAATAGCATTGTGGGAGATGAGAAACTCATGCGTGCTGTACTGAAGAGAATACAGGCTTGTACAAGAGGTTTGACTTATTTTTGGAGATTATGGACTCTATTCATCCAATACTCAAATAGTACATTGACTTTTTTAAAAATGTAGCTCCAAAGGCAGAAAAAATTCGCGTGCTGCCATAATCATTTGCCACAACTCTGGCCCATTAAAAGAAGGAACTCATAAAATGTTTGATTCCCCTAGCTTGAAGCAAATTTTGTTCCTAAATTTCTAAAATTTATTTATTTTGTTTAGACGAGAATTCGGGGCTTCAGAGGTCACGAACATGAAGCAAAGTCGGTGTCTTCAGAGAATATGATCTATCCGAGTCCCTAGACCTTCAGTCGGGAACACTAGGCTATTTTTGGTATCATTTTGGACCACAATCCGTACATACTAATAATGGTCATTTTAGAACCAATTCCAGTTCACTCAAACCATTTTTGGTTTACTGTAGACCAAAAGCAGTAATGGAGACTTTAAGCATACTTTATACAGTGTGGCTCACATTACTTGGTTTCAGTCAATATCATTAGTTTCAATTCGCTCAAACCAAGTATAAAATATATATTACTAACGTTCTGATAGCTGAGATTTAAGATGAGGTGGAAAACATGAATTATGATCTGGATATCTTGGAAAGCTGAACACTTATAGAGCTGCAGACTAAAATTAAAAAATTCTTTAGACCAGTAAAAAACTAAAACTATGTAGTTACTTCCCTGTAGCGCTTTGAACATATCTTTGTAGCGCAATTTACACATGCATTTGCGTTAAATGTGCAGTTGTGAGTTTTACAAATTATCAGACATTTTAATTATTTATTTATTTACAATTATCTCGGAATCATGTTTCACTTTGTTCAAGTTTGAAGTTGTTTCTAAAATGTGCTTACTTTTGGATATGAATTACAATCAGATCAAAATTGGAAACAATTTGTTTGTGCAAAAACTCTGAATGCGCTCATTTAATATTGTACTAGATTTTTGCATTGTAGCAGTTTACTTGTTCAAAAACAAGCTACTAGGGCCACCCTGTAGAAATACTTCTCATCGCATTATATATTAAAATCCACAGCACCAAATTGCGACGGTGAAAAATCGTGAAAATTGCCATTGGTGTACAGAAAATAATGGACTTTTCAATGAAACCCATTACAAAAGCCTTCCACTTAGTATTGTTGCCGTAAAAAATGGTCGAATTTACACAACTGACATCGGTCCACATAAAACTACTTTATGTCTGAGCGTGGACTGGAACAAGTCCATTTTAGACTTAATGTGGTCCACAACAACCTAATACTGTTTATAACTGACCACTATAGGTCCATACCGTTTATGGTTCAAAGTGGTACCAAAAATAGCCTAGTGTTCCCGACTGACCTTACTTTGAGTGAATTTTGGACTTGATAAAAGTTGGGATCAAGGATTTGAAGACACAGATGCAACTCATTTTTAATAATATTTTCTGTGACTTTAAATTTTGATTTGTGCTGGCGAAATTAGATCAAGTAGGCTACAAGTTCAGTGTGTTTTAGAGCATGTTATTTTGAGGTACAAGTTGTATAACATTTCCCCCATCCGCCCATAGAATTAGTATGTAATAACTTTCCTATCCTAATCCTATTCATCAGAACTTTACTTTGTACATTTTATTCACCGTGATTGATGAAGTATCGTGCACGAAACTGTCACACAAAATTTATATGTAATTCAGTGACGAAATAGGCTGAGTTTTACTTTCCCGGCCACAAAATTACCTTCCACGAACCTGCCACCTCATAAAGAAATAATATAATACAAATGTCATTTCCATCAACCTATCACCAAAACCTACCACTAAAACCTACCACCAAAACCAACCACCAAAACCAACCACCAAAACCTACCAAAAAAACCTACCACCAAAACTTACCACTAAAACCTACCACCAACCTTCATTGGCTTGGTGGTAAGGTTATGGTTGTAGGATATGGTTGTAGGGCATGTTGGTGGGGTATGTTTGTGGGGTATGTTGGTAGGGTATGTTGGTAGGGTATGTTAGGTTGGTGTTAGGTTGGTGTTAGGTTGGTGTTAGGTTGGTGTTAGGTTGGTGTTAGGTTGGTGTTAGGTTGGTGTTAGGTTGGTGGAAATAACAATGTATTATATTCTTTATGAGGTGGTAGGCTGGTGATAGTTGATTTTGTGAACGGGAAAGTAAAACTCAGCCACAAAATACTGCATTACGAAGAAATCCGTACAATCCTTGAACCCTTTTCTCCACTTCTATTTTGCTATAATTATTAATTCCTCACTCGTGTTTATTTATATATGAACAGATATGTACATACATACTTCCTAAAACATGTTTCTCTATAAACATATTTTTTAGCTACATCGTACTGCATACATGTACTCCATGTAGTAAGATTAAAAGGATATTAACAATAAGCTATGTATATTAAGCAACTTTGCAAATAAAACCGGCAGAAGTTTCCAACGTACGGAAATGACGGTATAAAGTTTCTCAAAATGTCTCAATTCTCAACGTTTCCAAACATTCGGTTACATTGGGGGGGGGGGGGCGAGTACATGACTCCGTTATACTCGCACTCGATGGATATATACCCATTTTCAAATCCGTACCCGAAATTTTAAACCCACCAAAGTGTACTCGATAAGTACCCGACATTTTTCGGATACACTAAATCGGTACCCGGGTAGCACCCATACCCGTACCCTTGCTGACCACTAGTTGCACAAATGACCGACATTTTTATGGACTGTAATACCATTGCTTTATTGAGAACAAATAAATATTCGTGGGAAAAGTGACATCCTCATGCTCAAATAACAAAAGAGTTAATATTTCTTCAATTTAAAGTATAACCTACTAGTATATAATTTCTAATTTAGGCATATTATGCATGCATTTGTTAATTAGAAAATTACTGGAAAAGACAAAAGTTACTAGGAACGAAAAATATATTATGTAACTATGTGAAGGTAAGCTACCATGTAACATGTTGAGAGTTTTAAAGATGACGAGTTTTATTGGTAAAAATATAAATATAAATACAGTGAGTAATTGTAAGTTTGAGCCTATCCTGGAGCAAACTCCGTTAAAACAAACCTTGCCCCAATAGAATTGGAAACTAATGGTTCTAAATTTGTATTATATTTAAAAATTTCAATAACGTTTGGAACCTGTTTCGTATGCGTACACACTGTACAGTTAAAAATAAAACTTGTCTGAAATATACCGAATCTCACTTTAGAGTGTAAATATTAATCCACTTCATTTTACCAAAAAAATTAATAGCAAATAACAAAAAAAATCAATACACTTAACTTATCATCCTTTACATACATAAGAACTTAATGTGTTCTTGCAGCTTTTAGTTAAATTAAAATTCTTTGCATTGTGGCTACAGGAGACTTCTCAAACAGTATTACAGAATTCGGTAATACGTGAGTACTATTTACCATAAATTATGACAGTCAAACTATTATCTGCTGAACTTCAACTTCCAGAAGTGTTTCAACAAGTATGGAAACTCTTCTAAAATTTATAGTCAAAATCGGCGAAATTGTATTTTGCTTTCCTGCTTCCCGTAAGCAAAAGTCTTTAGGAAATTCAAAAATAATCCGACGCTCTAGAAACTTTCACCATACAGTGCTAGTATTTTTGCCTGTATTTGCTTTTGTAACTCAGTTTGACATCCGATATAACAATCCTTTAAAAATACAATCCGCAAGTGGTCGATTCTCAGACCATGTTTCTTTCGTCATTGTCTGTGTTGCCATGGTCTTCTCTGATTTATTTATCCGATTCTCCTCAGCTTGCTATTGGAAGAGAAATTTAGAGCTAGCAAGCCAGCTGGAAGAGTTACTGCAACCATGCAAACCATATTACCTTAAAATATCGTCATTAAAATCAGTGGAGCGCATTTTCATAGCAGCGTCCATTACTGTAGGCTTAATGTCGGTGGCCAATGGATTCGATATTGTAATACGTTTGGATATTTTGACCGGTGATTTTGTAGACCGATACAATTACACATTTTTCCCAAAAAATGAACCATTTCTAACATTAGTTTTCATATTTCTGGATCTGCTTCCCCCATTTTCCTTTGCTTACTCGATTATGTATGTTTGTATTTTTGGCATAATCCTATTGCAATTGCACGACAGATTCTTAAATATCTTCAAACAAAATTTTACGGAATCCTTGAGTCTTAAAGTAACAGTAACACCAGTCGAGAAAAAGTTATACGATAATAGGACATCCAAGGGTAACGCCGCTATTTTGGAACTGCCTACTTTCAATTCCGACTTTACGATTCTAATGAATAGCTACGAAAACTACGCAAAAACAGCTGGAATGTTTTCTCTTGGGATAGTATTTCAGACAACTCTCATTTCTATTCGTACAGTAGGTAAACTAGCTTGGAATGATGTTCCCAAGGCTTTCAATGAAACTGATGGTAATCTAAACGGATTGGTCAATATAGCTGCCATGATGCTACTGGTTAATTTTGGAAGTTATATTCAGAACACGGTATGGAATATTGATACGTAAATACGTTGAATACTGTAATGCGCAGAGACACCGTGTTGTAGAAAATTTATAAACCTTTGATAATTTTATTGGGTTACGCTTGGTTTTGTTGAAGGTAAACGAAAGATGCAATCAACTTCAAGCATTTTGTGCTAACTCTCGCCTCCGGAGTGATGACCAAGTAATTTAACCTAAGCTCATGACAGTATTTAATATTCAATTAATATTTCTGTTACATCACCTTTTAAAATCCAATAGATCGGAAGGACCGTGGATTGGCTAATACAGTCAAGGTGGAAATTAACGGCCCATAATTTTTTTACTGTCAACCGTAGCACCGTCTTAGCAGTAAGTCATTTCGAATGCGATTCATTGCTAAATTACAATAATAATTATTAGAAGCACTTAGATCGTTAAAGTATACAAAATAAAATACAGAATATTGAAAGACCAGGTCTAAAATTAAATTAAAATTATGTATAATTTCTAGATTTTCATGTGACGTGATTCGTGAATTTGTAATTACATTTGACAGATTGCGGAAACCGTTCTTACGTATTTCATATTCATTTTTCAACTTAAAGCGTCTGAGAACCAAGCGAGTCTTAAAAATTCTTTGTGCAATCGAAGTCAATGATTTCTTTGTACAATTTTTAATTCTTTTGCTTGTAATTCACTTGTAATGATTAAAAACATTCTGCACAACTACAACCAGGATTTTGACATCTTGCGAAGGATACAAAAAAAAAGATAACTTCACGTAATTTGCAAGAATTGCTAGTGTTATCATAACATTACAATTCTAAATAATGTTGCGAATAGGATACAAATTATGTTAATGTTAATTATCTATGTTGGAAGTAGAAAAACTTACCTCTTGTTCCACTATTTACTTCTCAATTGAATGCATGGATTTGAGGCTAGGTGTAACTATCTTTACAATCCTCACCCCTCACCTTCCCCCAAGGCTGTACGCAATACATAGCCCGAACTTAATAAACGTTGTGAAATTATTTCCCTCCTGGTCACTACAGAGGTCTGATAGTCTCCAGCTCTCGACCCTTGTTCTGCTGGTTGTAACCTACATATGTATAATTATATCTAATCGGGAATGCCTATTTCTACTTTTAAACAAATTGGTACTAATTCGATGAAGCTATAAGCATACTCAAGATCAGTGCACGACACGGGCAGCCGTACTGCCGTACATGTATTCGTCCCTTTATCGTATTTGAAATTGCGTACTTTCATTGACGAGTAGAAAAACTGGAAGTGTTTTCGATTAGAAACCAAATTAATTTGCATACTTGTAGTTTCATTAAAGAATTACGCACAGAAGTGTATTAAAAATCAAAAGTAGAATGGACTATGTGAAGATCTTTAAAGCAAATTGAATTACCAAAAATTGTTAAGTGCTGCAGTAAGGTACATACGTAAGCGACTTCTCATCAAGCGATTTACATACCTCATTAGGAATTCTGTCACTTCCTGGAGATTTATTACTAGCTTAATAATTGTAATACTTGTCTTACTTCTTGCGATGTACATAATCAAATCTTCTGAACTGTTATTTGCGTTTATGCCAGTGGAATCTAGCGGAAAAGTTGCTAGCTCCAATAGTCTCTTGATGTGTTTTCCCATTGCATTATCGAGATTTTATTGTTGACCTGAGCTATTTTGGGATTACAGAAGGTGCAATATCTTATATCATACTCTGTATGTCTTCATAGTATTTCTGCTCTATGAAATTTCTTAACTGTACTCCTGTCTTGCTGTTTTCGAATAGCATTTGTGTATGAACTTGCCGTTACTTATCTTTGCAGTCATTTGTCGCATTGAAAACTGCAAACATCGTTCCATAATATCGCTTCTTTCATAAAAGGTTCGGACATGCAACTAGATTACTTACATATGTCTACTCACAACATGCATCGTTAAAGAAATGCTAACACCCTGTAGGGATTTGGGACTCAACAGAAACAAAGTCCGAAGGTTTGAGATGTCCACTCGCTCACCCAAATGAATAAATGAAATGATATGATATGGCGACTCTATCTGGAGCAGAAGGAGATGTTTGGCGAAATGGAAGAACCATATTTACTCAATCAATTTATTAGGGAAGAACGATGGGGAATAATGAAGCTAGATATCTGCAAAACAAAATGCAAAGAAATTGATACCGGGAAACAATTTCTTTGGCTTTGCAAGCGAGTTCGTGTTCCAATTTGCATTCATGACGAGTTCACTGGGAATCCTGACAGTTTTCGATAACATAATATGTTGGGTGTGATATTCGTTCGGCAACAAAATTTGATTTTGGGATTTTTGGGCTCAAGCATGATTTGCATATGTATGTAATTATGTGTATATGAATACATATAAATTTCCTGCACGCATGTGAAAGGAGGAATAAGAGTATTACTAAATGAGTTGTTTTGATTCATAATACTGATTGTGAGCAAGTAATACTTGTATGACAATGTTCTTCAATCGCTTATGCAGCTACTCCACTTTAGCTTCAATTTCGGCCACGTAAGTATACTGTGGGTTATCACACTGTTGAAAATATCAATAGGTGTCACCCGAGCGTTCAAGCCGGCATCACCATCTAGTATGCCAAAGACTTGCATTTTTAATCAGGAATAGTTACAAAGGTGCAAACGTTGGGAATGCGAAATCCACCAATTTACTTCAGAAGGCAATCATTACTAATACAGAATTTATATTGGAGATAGTTGGTTTGACGAAAAAATAGCAGTTATTATAACTACAGGTGTTTGTTACATTCTAATGAGAGTTTGAGAGAGAACCATTCCAAGAAGAGCAGTGAGCAAGGCTGAGAAATCCAACTTCAGGAGGAAAGATGGAGAAACGAATGTTTATGTTCTTGTTTTTTTCGTGGACGATCTGTTGTTCTGAAAAGCATTTTTAGCCCCTGTGGTTGAAGCAAGATTCACTTGAGCCTAACATCATCATTACATGTCAAAAATTGCTTTGGTGGACATTTAAGGCAAGATTGAAACGAAGAAATACATTTTTTTAAAATCAATTCATAAACCTTGCCACAATTTTTTGAGTTTCGCGAAATGACTTTTTGGACTTAGGAAAGCGATGTTCTACTCAAATAAATCACTTCAAATTCGCTACAAACACATAGTTACAAATGCATATTGCAGTCAAGTTGGATGTGATTTCAATATCTTTCTAATTGACTTTTTTAAGACTGGAATTTATCACAATAATGAATAGCAACGGCGCTAGTTTGGTCCCTTGTACTGTACCATTAAAAATTGAGTACTTATGCGACAATACCTCGCCGTCTCGACAGCATTGCTGTCTTTCTGTGCAAAACTCACATATTCATAAAATGTCGGGATTATTTACATTAAGGTTAACAAGTTCATTTATCAACGTATCATGATAAACTAGATCAAATGCCTTTCTAAGGCCTAAACGAACGATAATTATGTAATGGTTTTGCTAATCGATACCCCTATAAATAAAGTCAAGCAAGTTGACGAGGTAATGACTTGTGGAGTCTTCCTTTATCGTCGCGTATTGATTCACCTCAAGCTTATGAATAATTTGGTTATATGTACAGTTTTATTGAACATGAAATTTGAAACATTTTTTGATATATAAATTGGTTTAAGTGACCGGACGTACGTCATTAAAATTTGGCATTTTAGCTAGATTATTTAGGAACGTGGACACTGAAACCAATTTTCGAATCAGTAGGGATTGTAAAATTTTACAGATAATTTATTATTGAAAATAAATGTTAGCGGTTATTATTAAACAAAAAAATTCTTTGAGTACTCTGGTCGCCAGGGAGTTTGGTGCATTCGATTTTGTCTCATCTCAATAGGGGTCAAAGAGAAATTTGATATTGGATTGTAGGTTTTGTTTATATCAGAAAAGTACCTATTCATATCATCCAATAACTTTTTGACAGGCAAGGATAATCTCAGACTTCAGCTTTGTACATGAATATTACTGATAACTATCATTTCGGAAAAGGATGATGGTAATTCATTACTAAATAAGGCATTTTCTCCCCGCCAAGCCACTGGTATATATTTCATACTGCAATTCCAATGCAAGCAATTAAGATAACACAACGACCACTGCAGATAAAAGTATGTATTCTAACAAGTTGACTGCAACTAATACAACAGTGTGCCGTAGTGACAGTTGGCTTTCAGAACGAAATGAAGTGGTTAGTTTTCACAAAGTTAGCATAACTCAACTACGGAGAAATATCGTTTCCAGTATAACTTCCCACTTGTTCCTTGAATATACCCAGTAGTAACTCCTTTATCCGCGAAGTGTAGTATATTTATTTTCATCCAAAAACCTGTCACTCTCTGACACGAGTACAAATTTCGAAAATAAAAGCCGAGAAAAAGGTTAACGTTAGCTTTACTTTACGAAGTCGTTATTTTGATTCTAATGATATCAGATCCGGATGAAATTGTGTCTGTCTGCGTATCTGCTGAAAGGTGCCATTTGCAGCTAAGAAACGAGCCCGAATCAATGGAGAAGTTAGGAAAACTCACGAAACGTATTTTTCAAACTGTGTTCAAACTTAATTCATTTTTCCATCTCCTCCCAATTTACAAATCTGAGAAAGGCTACGAAGTTTACGACAAGCCAT
This sequence comes from Allacma fusca, assembly GCA_947179485.1. NCBI lineage: Eukaryota > Metazoa > Arthropoda > Collembola > Symphypleona > Sminthuridae > Allacma > Allacma fusca. Next base: position 47,420,309 of record OX359246.1, read on the forward strand.
GGCAAGATGCTCTTGTCCTTTTAATGATGAGTTTCATGTGTTTAAACTGCATCATACAAATTTCAGGAACAAAAGTATTGTACCTTCATCTGACAACGATCTCACTGCAGACGTTAATGCACTTTATGGGGAGTTTAATGACGGGACTAGGGACGTGTCTTGTAGTATCCATTTACTACAAAAAACATGAAGCAGCTCTATTGCTTAACCTCACTGCAAAGTACGTCGACATGTTTAAAAAGACGGATTCGGATAACCTGAAAAAATACTTGTGGTATCACCATATTATCTCAATTGGGGCATTTCTTTCTGCTGCTACTGTTTGCGGAAGTTTAGTTATAGTACAGATCATAATAGCATACTTCTTCATTGATGAGTCCATGTTTGTTTACATCTATTTACCGGAGACAGTCAAGATTTATTTTGGGAGCCCGGCTGTTTGGATATGCTTTGTATCTGAAGCATTCAAGTTCTATTTTTCGATGCTGTTGTGCTTTACCTCGGGGGCCTATCTAGTGATGGGTACGATGTCCATGAAAATGTGGCTGATTCAATGTTTGAAGTTAGTACAATTACCTAAAATTTTGTTTTTTTTGTTTGCAATATTATTCCTTCTTTTTTATGAAATGTTTTTAAGATCTTTTCTCATATATTTATATATATTTTACAGGTCACATACGTTTGAATATTCAATGGAAATGTACGGGCTGATTTCATATTACAACAACATTTTCAACTCAGTATTTCGTGACATCTTCCACCCGATTTTTATTCTGTTTAATCTCTTGAACACGACTTTCTTTGCTTATTGTACACTCCGAGCTTACTCATTGACCCCTCTTCTCATCTATCTGCTAATGCCCCTCGGATTTGTTTTCCAGTTTTGCTTGTGTTTATTTTCATACCTGGAGCTGTCGTACATTCCAATTCTGAGTACGAAGTTGGTTCAGATGTGCAAGAGACAACTGGTCTGGGAAGTAACCCATGGTAATGGTAAAACAAGTATGAGATATCGGAGCGAGCTAAGAATGATTTTAAAGAATATAAGAGTCTTTGGCGTACTAGTTGGTGATGCTGGATACATCACTCCAATTACACCTATTGCTATTTTCAATAGTGTGATAACCCTGCTTTTAATTATACTTAGCTAGACGAAAGTGAAGGTAGTGTAGAAATTTGTTAAATGTAACTGTTGAGTTAGGAATTAAATTTAAGTGTGTAATTTACACTCGTTTGGAAATACTGTATCTATTTTTAGAAATATGTGAATTCACTTTTGGTTATATACTTTAAGTAAGCAAAGCATTTATTAAAAGCAGCAAGGGGAAAAATTACGCCTTCTTGGAACTGTACTCATTTAATTATATGTCGACTCATTTTTATTTTCAGTGCCATTTATTTTCTCACACTTGACCTGAAATTTCGTATACATCACATATACTAGTGCTCCCGACGGCATGACAAATAAAAGTCATATTAATGAATTCAAACCCGTAGGGTATAACCGGAAGATTTCGATAAAGTAAGGTCTTTAACCCCAGTAAATTACTTACAGTTAAGAAAATCATTTGACACTATTTTAGTAGGACACGTTGTTGGGCACGTTTTGTCTGTTTGCGCCAAATTGTTCGGGTTGAAATGATCTTAAGATAGGCACTTAATGTTTTGTACTCTATATTTTATACGCGATACGGGATATACATATGTACCTTTGATAACTTACAATTAGCATTGTACCGTAAGTAAAGTAATGACTAAACATTTGATTACCTAAATATGAGAGATGTTTACGCACCCAAACTCCTAGTTTCGAAAGACTAGTTTCATCTTATCTTCCCTTATTTTCTTAAATTTTGAATGTGCCTGAACGTATATGTATAAATAATACAGAATAAACTCAGCTCGTTAGGGTGTGCTTGCTTTCTAGTACACAAGGCAATGAAGTTACAATGTCAACCTTGCGTCACATCAACAATTATTACTAACAATAAGCACTTTTTCCAACACTAAAGATGTATGTGTACTTGAAGACGCGGAAGATATTAAGATACATAGGAAACACGTATGTATGTAATTAATTATATAATTTATTACAATTTGCTGCTTGAGGGTCCTGTGAAGCGATTGTGAGGAATTATGTCCCTATTTAATTCTCAGTCCAGATCGTATTACTGTAAGATAATCCACTTCGTTGTATTACCATTATAACACTACTAGAAAGATTGTTAGTGGCGTCTATTTAATTAGATTGTATGTAGAGATACACCGCAGTAATTAATACTAGCTTTGTCATCACCCGTCTTCTCACGTGACTTTCTTCAATGTGGTTTTCAGGGCTTACTAGAAATCGGCAAAACATTTTTGCCTTTACAAGAACTTTATTTAGAATGTAAGGCAAACTCCGAAAATCCATACTATGCAGTTGTACGAGTCCTCTATTTGCTTGTTAACTTCTGAAAGGAGCTGTGTCGTAATAACTAGCTTTACTACCCATAACCCATGGTCATGCAATGACAGAAATAATGATAAAATGTACTCAATTTCATAATAATTATGTAAAATAAAATCAGCAAACCTTTAAGCAAAGTAGTACAGCAAAGTCTTTGTTTTACTTTCTTGACCGCTGCATTGTTTTGATCTATGAGTATCGAACAAATGTTGAAAAACCTGGAAGTCATTTGTTCCCCTTTTATTCTTTATAGACTGATGAGTGGAGCGTTTTATGGCATCCAGCTCACATGTGCATGCATACAATATTTTTACACAGATATGACTAATTTGTAGTTTTTGCTTGGGACTTGGCTATATAATTCATTAATATCTTCTTACAAATACCTACCTTCTGCTTATCAACCAAAAATGACACATAATAACTTTCTGAACTCTGATGAAATTGCTTAGCCCTTGCTGCCCTCGAATTTGTGTCTTTGCTATATATGTAGTTCTTCAATTGCGTTCGTTATATGCTCACTGAGCCTCTCCTTAAACCATATATGTAGAGAGAAGATGTGTTCCGCGTACCCTTCTCATTTTTGGTATCTATACAGCTTGGTTATCCTAGATTTTGTGATGTTCTCTACAGTGTCTACTGTTGTACTCTATTAGCTAATATTGCGATAAAGAATTTTGTAATGGTGTTAGATAGAGAAATCGGTCGGTAGTTTTTCGGGCCATTTTGGTCTCCTTTCTTTAATACTGGTGTTGTAATTATGAGCCCCCAATTGTCCGGAACTGAACTACCAAAAATTTTAAAATGATTCAGTAAGGTACGTAAGTGAGTTCTCATCAAGCGATTTACTGACCGCATTAGGAATTCTGTCACTTCCTGGAGATTTATTACTAGCTGATAATTTTAATACTTGTTTCACTTCTTGCAATGTAATCAAATCTTCTGAACTGGTAATTGCGTTTATGCCAGTGGCATCTAACGGAAGAGTTTCTAGCTCAAATAGTCTGTTGAAGTGTTTTTCCGATTGCATAATCGAGATTTCATTGTTGGCCTGAACTATTTTGGGATTACAGAAGGTGCTATATCTTTATGTTTTCATAGTATTTCTGCTCCATAAAATTTCTTATACTGTACTCCTACCTTACTGATTTCATTTACATTTGTTTATGTACTTGCCGTTACTTGTCTTTGCAGTCATTGTCAAACCACCTTGATCCTTTTGCGTGTTTAATTCTGTGAAATCCTTTACATTTGAGTTTTGCGAGTTCTGCAGCTTTCTGTTTATGTACATTTGGCTCTTGCATGCCTAATTTTGAAAAATTTGAAACATGTATAAAATGTATAGAAACTGGAAACAAGTGCATAAATGTAGAAAATAGTCATTTGCTAATTCAGTAGATACCAACCCACAAACATGATATGGTAGTCAAGTTTTCATAAATTTTCAAATTTTCGAAAAGTTTTGAATTTTTTTTGACAGGTGTTTCCTTAATACAATAGGTTAGTACAAATTATAATCATTCGAGAATTACCAAACATGTCATAGTGGTCAATTTTTCAGAAATTTCCAAAATTTCGAAAAAATCTGAAGAAGTTTCAAAATGTAAGACGTACATATATATGCGCGTATTGTGCGATTAGAGTACAGTAAATACTGACAAGGCGATTCGTCATGATCACGAACAAACAGCAACACAATGTGGGGCAGGTGCAGGGTTGGCCAAGCGAAAATGCCCTCGGTTTTATGCCTGCCCGCTTGAAAATGCCCAAAATGTCCGGAAAATGCCGAAAATGTCCAACTTTCAAAATGCCCGGCATTTTGGACATTTTTGAATTTTGCAAATAATCATTATTTAAACCTCTTTTTTAAAGATTTTTAAAAATGTCAAACTTCATTCAAAAATATACATTTTACGGAATGAATTAATCGAAAACATCGTAATTTGTAAACTTAGTTTTCCTGCATCATTTCTTCCCCTGTGTATTGCTAATCTAATTCAACAATATCCTCAACATCAACTCATCTTCGGACTCGTGAAAAGTAAAACTGCAATTTTCGTCGACATCTAAAATATGTTTTTCACTTCAGGGATTGCAGTGACATTTTATACACATGATAATCATGTCTAATTTGTTTTGAAGAACTCGGTGCTGGATTTGTTAAGGAGGATTTGACCAACGCTGATACTTGTGAACTTAAAGCAATACCTATCTATGGTCACATCGATTTCCAGAACAATACACGTTGTGGTACTAAATTTGGATAATCCCCGTTTTACCTCCACATGGGAATTTAAACTTTCGTGCGTGCACGGCAATTTATGGTATAATCTAACTGCTTGTTATGCCAACAATTACACAGCACTGTATTTCTACCAATGTCTGAAAAATGAAGCTAAGTATTGTCTTTGATTCGAGGCATCGTGATAAAATCGAGATTTAAAATAATGATAATAATAATTTTAGTGGAATGAATCGAGACACCCTACAATTATTAATGAAATATAAGGTATACAATTATAAAGATATTTGCATTAGTTCAAACAAACCATGCATCGAATTTATAGCATAAGGAAATTTACCTTGCTGAAAAAATAATAGGTAGATTCAATGCAGAAGTATCCCCAAGAATGATTAAATATGCACAAAATGCCTGCCCTACGCGAATTATGACAAAAATGCCGAAAATACCATAAATTCCATGAATTGAAAATGCCCAAAATGCCATGACATTTTCAATTGGCCAACCCTGGGCAGGTGGAGTTGTTTGGCGAAATCGACGAACCATATTTACTCAATCAATTTATTAGGGAAAAACGCTGGGGAATAGAGGCGTGAGATATCCGCAATACAAAATCCAAAGAAATTCAAACCGGGAAACAATTTCCTTGGATTTGCAAGCGCGTTCGTGTTCCAATTTGCATTCATGACCAGTTGACAGTTTTGGAAAATGGATGAATGAATGAATATTTATTCAGGTCGATAAAATGGCCTAGGCCCTTACAACCTTTTTTTGCAATTTATTATAGTTTCAATTTCGGCCATGTATGTAAGTGTATTGTGGGTTATCACTCTTTTGAAAATAGCAATAGGTGTTATCGGAGTGACCTGGCATCACCATCCAATAGGCCAAAGACTCTTGCATTCTTAATCAGGAATAATTACAAAGGTCCGAATTTTGATATTATTGATATTACTTTAGAAACTTTTACTAAGGAATACTATCAAATAGTATTTCTCTGTCATTTATTTTTCCAAACGTTGGGAATGCGAAATAAATTCTCCAATTTACTCCAGAAGGTAATCATTACTATGCAGAATTTATATTGGGCATCGTTGGTTTGATGGCAAAATAGCAGTTATTATAAATATTATAGATGTTTGTTACACTCAAATGAGAGTTTGAGAGAACCATTCCAAGAAAGAGCTCGGACGTTCATAATTTTGAGGCTGTTTCTCGTCCTGAGCATCCACTGCAATTTTCTGCAGCAATTTCATTACAAGAAAAAACAGATACATGTGTAACATTAGCTACCAAAGAGTTTAGTGAAGGTGTAATGGTGTTTCGTTTTTCTCCCCAATTCTTTTCCAGATGTTTCAAACTTTGTTTCGTTGACCAGCTCAAAAATAGTAGTCACAGTAAATAAAACCGTTATATAGTCTAAAATTTTTGTAGATTTTAGATATCTCGAATTTCTGTTCATGCTATTTTTTAGATAATATCATTGAATTTTCGGGGAGCTATCCCCAAGACCTTACGTTGAAAATTGTGGGCATGACGCGTAAGAGCAGTGAGCCAGGTTGAGAAATCCATCGTCAGGAGGAAAGATGCAGAAAGGAATGTTATACTGTTCTTGTATTTTGCATGGACAATCTGTTGTTCTGATAAGTATTTCTGGACGCTGTGGTTGAAGCAAATTTCAAAGATTAACTTGAGCCTAACATCATCATTCCAAGTTTGTGTTGGTGGAAATTTAATGTAAGATTGAAACGAAGAAATAAAAACTCACTTTTTAAATCAATTCATACACCTTGCCACACGTTTTCAGCTTCCCAAAACGTAATTTTGGACTTCAACTTGGCTACAAACACATATAGTTACAAATACATATTGCAGTCAAGTTGGGTGTGATTTCATTATCTTTCTAATTGCTTGTTTAAGACTTGAATTTATCACATTGATAATTTGGTTATGCAGTTTTATTGCACATGAAATTTGAAACATGTTCTGAAATATAAATTGGTTTAAGTGACCGGAAGTATGTCATTCAAATTCGCTAGATTTAGGAACGCGGGTACTGAAACCAATTTTCCAATCAGTAGGGATTGCATAATTTTACAGAGAAGAATTGAAAATGTTAGCAGTTATTATTAGACAAGAAAATTCTTCGAGTAATCTAATCGCCAAGGAGTTCGGTGCATCCGATTTTGTTGGTGGCAGTGATTCGAGAGCTTTCAGTATCTAGAGATTATTCAGTTCGGGTTTCTTCATGCCCTGCTCAATAGGGGTCAAAGAGAAATTTGATATTGGGTTGTAGGTTCTGTTTATATCAGAAAAGTACCTATTCATATCATACAATAACTTTTTGACAGGTAAGGATAATTTCGGACTTCCGCTTTACACATTCCCATTAATGGTAACTATAAATTTGGAAAAGGATGATGGCAATTCATTATTAAGTAAGCAATTTTTCTCTGCTCCAGGCCTGTGGTATATATTTCCTGGTGCAATTCCAATGGAAGCAATTAAGATTAATCAGTGTGCCTTAGTGATTGTTTACTTTCAGAACGAGACGAAGTGGTTAGTTTTCACAAAGTTAGCATAACTGAACTACGGAGAAATATCATTTCCAGTATAACTGCCAGCTGAAATCGTTCCTTGAATATACCCAGTAGTAACTCCTTCATCCGCGAAGTGTAGTATTTTTATTTTCATCCAAAAACCTGTAACTCTCTGACACGATTCAAAGTACAAAGTTTGAATATAAAGACCGAGAAAAATATTAACGTTGGCTTTACTTTACAAAGTCGTTATTTTGGTTTTAATTTTCTAATAATATCAGATCCGGATGAAATTGTGTCTCTGTATCTGGTGAAAGGTATCATTTGCAGCTAAGAAACGAGCCCGAATCAATGGAGAAGTTAGGAAAACTCACGAAACGTATTTTTCAAACTGTGTTCAAACTTAATTCATTTTTCCATCTCCTCCCAATTTACAAAACTGAGAAAGGCTACGAAGTTTACGACAAGCCACGGCAAGATGCTCTTGTCCTTTTAATGATGAGTTTCATGTGCTTAAACTGCATCATACAAATTTCAGGAACAAAAGTATTGTACCTTCATCTGACAACGATCTCACTGCAGACGTTAATGCACTTTATGGGGAGTTTAATGACGGGACTAGGAACTTGTCTTGTAGTGTCCATTTACTACAAAAAACATGAAGCAGCTCTTTTGCTTAACCTCACTGCAAAGTACGTCGAAATGTTTGAAAAGACGGATTCGGATAATCTAAAAAAATACTTGTGGTATCACCATTTAATCTCAATTGGGGCATGCCTGTGTGCTACTACTGTTTGTGGAAGCGTGGTTATAGTACAGATCATAATAGCATACGTCTTCATTGATGAGTCCATGTTTGTTTATATCTATTTACCGGAGAGAGCCAAGATTTATTTTGGGAACCCGGCTGTTTGGATATGTTTTGTTTCTGAAGCATTCAAAATATATTTTTCCATGCTGTTGACCGTTACTTCAGGGGCGTATCTAGTGATGGGTACGATGTCCATGAAAATGTGGCTGATCCAATGTTTAAAGTTAGTACTGTTACTAATGATCTTGCTTATGTTGATTCAAGTCTTTTAGTACATTTAATTTATTTATTTGCAACCATTCCTTCTTCTTTTTTATGAAATCGTTTTTAAAATCTTTTGATATGTAATTACTTATATATGTTCTACAGGTCACATACGTTTGAATACTCAATGGAAATGTACAGGTTGATTTCATATTACAACAACATTTTCAACTCAGTATTTCGTCACATCTTCCACCCGATTTTTGTTCTGTTCAACCTCTTGAACACTACTTTCTTTGCTTATTGTACACTCCGAGCTTACTCATTAACCCCTCTTCTCATCTATCTGCTAATGCCCCTCGGATTTGTTTTCCAGTTTTGCGTGTGTTTATTTTCATACCTGGAGCTGTCGTACATTCCAATTCTGAGTACGAAGTTGGTTCAGATGTGCAAGAGACAACTGGTCTGGGAAGTAACCCATGGTAATGGTAAAACAAGTGTGAGGTATCGGAGTGAGCTACGAATGGTTTTAAAGAATACAAGAGTCTTTGGCGTACTAGTTGGTGATGCTGGATACATCACTCCAATGACACCTATTGCTATTTTCAATAGTGTGATAAATCTGCTTTTAATTATACTTACCTAGACGAAATTAAAGGTAGTGAAGAATGTGTGAATTCACTTTTGGTTCTATCCTTTAAGTAAGCAAAGCATTTATTAAAAGCAGCAAGTAAGGGAAAAAATTTCGCCTTCTTGGAACTGCACTCATGTAATTATATGTAGACTTATTTTTATTTTCAGTAACATTTATTTTCTGACACTTCACCTGAAATTTGACATACACATATACTAGTGCTCCCGGCGGCATGGCATATAAAAATAATATTAATGAATTCAAACCCGTAGGGTATTATGGGAAGATTCCGATTAAGCAAGGTCTTTAGTCCCAGTAAATTAGTGAAGGCAGTGAAGTTACAATATCAACCTTGCGTCACATCAAAACTTATTACTAACAATAAGTAATTACTTTAGCCAACACTAAAAATGTATGTGCTCGTAGACGCGGAAGATATTAAGATACATAGGATACACCTATGTAATGAATTATACAATTTATTACACTTTGCGGCTTGATAGGGTCCTTCGAAGAGATTGTGAGGAATTATGTCCCTATTTAATTCTCGGACCAGATCTTATTACTGTAAGATAATCCGCTTCGTTGTATTACCATTATAACACTACTAGAAAGATTGTTAGCGGCGTCTATTTAATTAGATTGTATGTAGAGATACACCGCAGTAATTAATACTAGCTTTGTCATCACCCGTCTTCTCACGTGACTTTCTTCAATGTGGTTTTCAGGGCTTACTAGAAATCGGCAAAACATTTTTGCCTTTACAAGAACTTTATTTAGAATGTAAGGCAAACTCCGAAAATCCATACTATGCAGTTGTACGAGTCCTCTATTTGCTTGTTAACTTCTGAAAGGAGCTGTGTCGTAATAATTAGGTTTACGACACAGAGCCCATGGTCATGCAACGACAGAAATAACGATAAAGAGTACTTAATTTAGACTTAAAATACTCGCCAGTAAAAACATCAACTGATATTCTTTGCTACACGTATTTACAATTCTACTGTAGTGATGCAGTTTGAGTATTCCATGCTACATTGACATGGAATATGAAGGAAAATTCCATCTCGTGACTCAAGTAAAGCTTCTTTCTAGAAATGATAAGACGAAAGCAACTCCAATGTAAACAAATGGCCCTTGTACCCCCAAGTTGAACTTTTGCATTCTTTTCCTTCTATGTAAGTATCTCACATGGTTATTAAAAGGATAAAAGGTTATGGATAGAAATACTCATTGATTGTAACTTAACTTCAACTCCAGTTTTTAGATTCACTTTTTTTTTGTGTATTTTCCTTGCAGTATAAATTACAAGATCTGAGTATCAGTTCAAGGTTCTGACTCCATACTAACGTTGTAACCCACACATGTGGCAAATAGCTAATGGCAGCACATTTTGCTCATGTTAATGGGACGGTCATATACTTCGGTATTTATATAGCTGGACTAACCCCACTTATTGGTTCATGCCAAGCTGCCAACAGTGTCAACCCTCCATACGTATGTTAATCACAGTGTCATTAAAAAGATGTAAAGTTTGTGGTTGAATGTATATCTCCGTCCTAGCGTAAACGCAGACAGTGGGGATGTGTGAACATTTTATGTACTCTCAAGTTAAGCTCAATTAACGGATCCTTTTTCTGTTTGTACAACAAGTCTTATATAAGGGACCAAAGGCAGACAGGGAATGACAGCTATTTGAATTTCAAGTGAGCCGTATAATTACTCTAATGTACATAGTCACCACTGGGTCTCTGAATAAAATGAATATTCTTATCTCTCTGTTAAAGAGAGTTTTTGTGTGTACACAACAGGCAAAGTGGATTTACTAAACCGCAGTTTCCCTATTGCTTCTCACGTCAGTAGCAATTACTTAACTGTGGTGGCTTACAAAATATGTGAACCTCGTTGTGCTTCGAATTTCTACTCCTTTTAAAACTCACATTTTTTAGTGGGTTCTTCATCCAGAGAATTATTATTTAATAGCATGCTTTAATTCGTTCTTTCAAATGGAGCTTTTACAGGAGTAAGTGAAAAAAACCATTATTATGCTATTGCGTATTGTTAGTAGTGAATTTATGCCTTATTGTGGATAAATTATGTATAACAATAAACCAAATCATGGGCTTAATGGGAGAGGAAATAATAAATTACAATTTTCCTGCTTCCAAAGTCTGTCTCTCAAGTATTTACTTTTATCCAAAATATTATTTTTACAGATTGCTCCTTTGGAGTTGCCTCTTTTGTAGGAAAAAACACTCCCGCTACGGCTATTCCATTATACATGCAGCGAATGAGGCCAGTCGGGTTTCTCTTTTATCAAATATTTCCCTCGACAGACCCCTTTCTGGTGAGACTTTGGACTTTGTTGAGGATCACCAAGACGAACTGGTGGCTTGTTTAAAGGATTTGAAGACCAGTAGGATATTATTAGAGATACCAGCACTGGGAAGGCGCTTCACGAACCAACTTGCAGAACATTCTTTCCATGAGAGCTTTGAAAATGAGTTAACAAGTGAGAAGGATGAGATCCTCAAGCAAAATTTAATCTATTTGGCTAGTTACACAAACAATGTGGATAGATTGCAGCAGGAGCTACTTGCAAGAAAAGTCTTGTCATTCGGGGATTTCACTGTTGCAGTAAGTTTGTGACACTGGATGGTTTTAAATTTATGATCATGAGAACCCTCATCGCACATACATGCTAAAATGTACGTGCTTATTTTTTTAAAATATATTTTCCAGGCTCAACATAAGCACCCTATTTTAAAAGCAGTGGAGATGTACAAGGCCGTCTTTAAACAAAAGGATTCACTAGGTTTTGTCATTGGTGCTTTGAAAGTCACTGGAAGTGATTACGTTGCGGAAGTACTCATCGGTAGCTTCCCAGAAGCAGGTTCGTCACTGATGGTTTTTTCTGTTGTTCGATAATTTGGGCTTGAGGAAATCAGAAATTGTTTTAATGCTTGAAAATAATTAATTTAGATATCCCAAAATTATGTACAGCAGCATTCCAGGGTTTTAGTAATTACCTATAATAATTATTATATAATCAGTTATAGGGTACTATTAATAGAAGATTTCAAAATACAAATAATTACAGATGATAAATTTTAAACAATTTAGGAGCAGAACTCATCTGCAGAATCTCCCTTACTGAAGCCTACTCTCCAGAATTTAGTCTCAAAGGTAATCCGAAGAAGTATAGATCACTTCTGCAGATCCCAAAGGAACGACAAGACATCCTAACTTCAATAACGTGCGCTTACATCGAAACGAAAGGGAAAACTCTACTGAAGTCCCTCGAATTTTGCCAGCAACTAACAACGCTTAAATTAATAGATATCAAACTACGAAAAGAATTTTGCAGCAAAGTATCCCTCCCCTCTCTCAAGCATTTCGTACTTCATTTGAATGCTGAATTTGAGAACAAAAAGGATTTTTATGATTATATCACTCCCAAAAGAATACTCTCGTTACTGTTTTTCAAGGTTGATGAGAACAACAACTCACAATACTACAATAGTTTGGGTGATGTGGCTGCAAAGGATGACTGGAACATTGAGGACATTTGGAACATGGACATAGACATCTCTTTGAAAATTGGTGGGAGAACGGTTCTACTGGTGGATCACATCAAGTCGCGTTTATTTTCCAGGCTGGAGAATAGTTACACCATTCCTGAGAACATGGTTCAGCCTCAGGGCGTCCGAAATCTTTCTTTGGGCTGGTGCCGAATGTCGAAGAGCTCTGTTCCTTTCAATCTCTCTAGATTACATTTATACTCTGTTAATTTCGTTGACTCCGGTACTAAAAGCAGGGAGGATTTAAATGTTATTTTAAGAAACTCTTATTCTCTCCGAGAATTTAAAATGTGGGGCTGCGTCACTGCCCAGCAGCTCTGGCTCATTTTAAGATCTTCCTGTTTCCCACCAAAACTGAAGACCTTAGCAGCGAGTTTTGTTGAACTTAAAATAGACTCAGAAATTGAACCTAGTCGTAATTTATTGGAAAACATCTGTCTGTTTTTCTATAAAATTGAAAATGAAGATGGATTTTTGGAGTTGATTGGAAATTGCAAAAGAATTAGTCTCATAAACTTTCCTCCGTATCAAACTCCAAAGCAGGAGGAATTACTTCAAATTATGCAGAGGAGAAAATTGAAGCAAATAGTGTTTTGTGGTTGTGAACATTCTATAAATTTTGAGCAGCACTTTTTATACTTCCAAAAAGAAGTGGTGGAAAGGATTAAAGATGAGAAAAATTTCATGATGTTTACTCAAAACAAACTTTGGAATTCTAAGCCTTTGAACAAGAGTGACATTATGGAACATTTACACTCCAAGTTCTCTTTCGAGGTTTTGTACTCAATTGAGGCTTTTCAACAGCATGAGATCCTGTCTTGTTTATGGAAGTAATTAACTTACTTTAAATGGATCTGTCAAACTTTGTAATTATTACGGTTTCTCTTATGGTAGAGTTTTTGTGACAGTTTCTCATATAATATGTATGTCAATGCATGTAAAGTTCCTGTGCATGTGATCTTATTTAATAGGAAATTTAATTTAATTTATTACTGTTGTGATTTTTTGTGAAACAATCTAGTCTTCTATTCATCCACGTGTTTTTCTACGAATTTGTGATTGCTTCAAGTTATTAAGAAAGTAAAAGTTTTATTGGAAAATCCAAGATGTCTCATTTTAATGTTGTTTCCAAGTATTACTCTGCAACCGTCATATTTTTCTTATCCTACGAGTGTTCATCAGTAATTATGTATGTACAAGTGTATGTGTATACATGCACGCAGTTGCAATGTTAAATACAAGTAAAACTGCTATGTTCGCATATTTTGTTGTTGATGACATTTACTGGTCTCACGACAACGATTCGAAAGCAAAGTCAATTCTGAAAATAATAATGTCTAGCAAATCCATCTAGTACAAATAATTACATATTCTTATACCTAAAAATCAGAAATACAAAAAGAAGTTCGGCTTACAAAGTACCTTTTGATGTCTCTATGAGCCAGTTTGTATAGGTGGAAGAAGATTTAATTCAAATAAAGCATTCCTAGAAGCAATATAGTGGTTAATTGTAAGTAAACCTGTACTTATCTACTAGTATAAAATACTGGTGGCGTACTGTACGTGCCTCCGTCCGTCCAATGTATTTCTAATTTCAAATGGATACATCTTTGTAGGTTACGGATAGGGAAATTACAGACGGGAGGAACTTTACAGGTTAGGGATAGGGCCAGCATTCGGTAATTAATTGAAAGTTTGGCAATTACTTCACAAGTTTCGTTATGCAGTTTTGCAAATTGTTTTCAATATTTAATGGTTACTTGAAGGTTTTGTATTCCCTAACTATTTCTAAATTTAATTACAAACCGGCTAAAAATAAATTGAACATGAGGATGGACACCGACACAGGAAATTTCTGCACATTTTTACTGAATATTCAAATAATGTAATAATTGGCGTAGAAAAACAATTTCGACATCATTGTTTTGTATTTACTAATTGTTAGCAGGTAATACCCAACAAATGTATAACTAAATCTTGGTAAATCAAATATCGTCTGGACTTGCCTTCATACATTCGTTTACGTTTGCACAATTGTAAAATTATTTTCCTGCTTTATAAGCAAAACAAACTGATTGTAATCCTGAAGGTAAATAAGAAAAGTAAAGTTGAGATTGAGCATAGATGTATTTCCTAGGGAGTTCCCTTACATTGTCCATTTTCAGTGACCCAAAAACTTGAGTTGTTTAATGGAACCTGAAACGCAGGAACTTAAAATACTCGTTGAATACTTTTGATGATTCTTTGGCCCTCTTTTGGTAACAGTTCGAACGTACAGCAATTCTTTGGTTGGTTTACGATTGAAATTCCAAACGTCAACCAACTTTAAAAATGCCGTATGAAAACAAAGCCTCTATTCAAATGTACCGTGGGAAATTGAAACATAAGCAAAAGTTTATACTTTTTTTTTTGCCTACTGTTCCTGTCTTTCTTAGAAATGCTGGGTTGTGGACTTCACTGGTTCTTATGTAAGTAAAAGCTTGACCTACTTTTAAAGTACCAATTTGTTTTAATAAAAAGAGGAATCTGTAGAAGCATTCAGCAGATATAACATCAGAAACATCCGAAAGATCAATCATAATCAGTGAAAAAATATTTTAAAAAATCCCCTGGACAGGAACCAGGTTATTACCAATTTGGGTATCAGTGTCAGTACAAAAGTACGTCTCCACCATCAGCATCAGCGATTCCGGGGTGTACAACATCGACATTTCTAAAATTTCACATTCGTGTTTGGGGAGCTTTTAGAACGACACTGCCTCATGTAATTGATGAGTTCGTCATGCCCAAACTCTCGTCTTCCTAATATAATTGGAGAGAAAGGGGCATATATGAATATGACTGCTAGTATCGGGAATAGTTTTAATGAATGGAGTTCAGGTGCATTGTAAGCATACTTAGATTGTTAGATTGCAGTGCAAGTGCTTGTGGGTTGCACATAATAATTGTTATTGCTGCAACTGCTTATAGCATATAAGCACAATACATAAAGTACAAGGCAGGAGAAATCACCAAAAGCCGAGCTTGGTACTAATTTAAACATTGCAATTTTACTTGCATTTATGCAAACATTATAGTGTTGCATTGCAACTGCATACAACTAAAAATCCCTGCAATCTTAATATACAGGCTTTATTAACACATGAATATTCCTCACGTTTGAGAACCTTATTGGTATATTAGCTTTTATCCTTCCATAAAAGTTTCTTCCGCAGTCTCCATTTACTTCCCTTGACGTACTACATTTTTCCTTAATGTGATTTCCATTTATGCTTAAAAGATTACATTTTCCCAGAAGCAAATCTGATACCAACTCTGGCTATTATAAATTTAATATAAAAAATTAAAGCAACTGAATCACCACAAGCATACATACATTTGTACTACAAATTTTGAGCCCATGAACGACATTTAAGGTTTGCATCATAGAATCCTTAAATTTAACACATTTTATTTGCAGTGAGGTAATCACCAGATTTTGAGACTACTGTCTTGCTTGGACCCAAATGCGCACAAGAAACAACATCAAATTGTTGTTTCATGTTCCTCAACGGATTATTTATTACCACATAACTTGGTTTAGGATATAAAAATCCATACTTTTGGAATGTCTTCTCCAGAGCATCCGGCACTTGATGTTTATTTTGGACCATACTCGGGATAATCAATATTCAATACATGCAGGAAAACCAAGATAATTAAACACGTAATTACATAATCTTATTTGCCAAAAACCAGTTTGTACTCAGAGGGTTTTGCCCATATATCGTGGAAATGGGATGCTCCGTGGTCCATGATTACAGCACTCGTTAGCGTCTTTACCACACAAGAAAGCATACGTAATTCTTTGTTACCAGTTGGAGTTGAAGACGAAATAAAAATCAAATAGTGCGGCTATAGAAATTAAGAAAGACACAGTAGAGAGATGTGCCATTTCCCAAGAAAAAAGTAAAATACCTCAGGTGAGATAATCAAGGAAACCCAGAAAACCAGAACAAGAAGTTTTAAGTATGCTAATGGCAATGAAAATCCACGTTAGTAATGAATGATAATGACGTGGAAATGTTGACATTCAGTCCCCAAAATTTTACACGCCTGTTAAAAAAAAATATTGTTCTGCCGGCGTCAGCTGGCAAAAAGAGTTTTCAAAGATCTCAAATCTTCAATATTACGTATTATTGTATCTAAACAAAGCTATTACGGTCATCATCAGCGTCCTATTAACAATCAGCTAGTGCTGATGAGGAGTCATTATTTCTATTCCTGCATTTAAGAGTCTTGTAAAGGTCCGTAGTAAATACCTGATTTTAACGTCTTTACATATGTCACTAATTACAATTAAATATAGCTCTGCCATTCTCTCATAAACCCTCACATTTGGACATGTAGCAATGGAGCATACGGTTTGGGAACGACGAGAAGCATAATTATAGATAAAGAATCAAGTTTGCTCCCTCAACCTTTCGTTGACCACTAATGAAGAGACCCCATAAAAAAATATATCCACATAGTAAAAATGCTGATTGCATTGAGATCTTGTATTTATCATTTCCATGGGTATTAAGTATGTAAAACATTTTTGATAAGTTTTTACTTGAAAATAAACAAAAAAATATATGCATGTCTGCTGCTGGCCGAGAATCAAGCCGGAATAATTTCATAGAAAAAAGTGGTCCTCTCTGGAATCTTCTTTACCTTCGCCATGCCCAAATTGGAGGGTTAAGATAGATATGGGAGAAATAGTTGCAATTAAACCTGTCAAAAATTCTAACTCAACGGTATACAGATACTTATGGTAGTGGATTTTATATTAGGTTGTAAATCACTTCCAAAATGACCAGCGCTCACTGCCGCTTTCCATCATTTCCATGTGGCCGGTGATGCTCTATTGTTTTTTTTTTACGACTGGATTGCATTAAACAAAGCACATCCATTTGTACATTGTCAGAGGGACATGGGAGATTTGTATGCACGCACATATACATACGTAGTTTGTAGCCATCCACTCACCCAGTGACTAAACATACTGAGAGAAAGAGTGTTGGGGAAAAAGAGTGCAAGGCATGTCACATTTGCCAGTGTATCTGTACAATGGTTACTGCAATAAAATGCAGTCTCGGACAGATGACCATCAAAAATTTAACAAACAGTGCCAGAGCATGCAGACACATTGGAAACATACATATATGGATAGACTCACTTAGATGTGGAAGGTACACATTGTCTATAGATACAATAGCTCCAACCTGTAGGTATTTGCAATTACTGTATCTCAATAAGCGCATGATAACATTGTATTAGTGAATCCACCGTGTACGGCCCACTTGACAACAAATATTCCTGTGAACAGTGAGTCCGTCAAGTGTGTGTAGGATTGATATAGACAAAGTCTTTTTGTGACTAACTCTGGTCCTCCTCATCCTTATTACACCTGTATTGTATATATCCATCCATAGACTACTAGGCAGTAGTACAGAGGCAGGATGGCAAACATATATAGAAAGGTTAGCTCTCAGAGCATGGTCACTATAAGTCACGAGCAGCGAGTCTTGTCAGTGTCAAAATTTGTACTTTTTGAGAGAGAACATCTTCTCTTTAATTGTTTTTATCATATTAGCATAATTTTTCCACAATGATTAGTAAGTTTACTTAACCTTATTCTAATTATTCTAGGACTTGTGGGGATTGATGCAATGACATGTGCATAATGACATATGCACGTGCTCATCTATCCACACAGCTCTTCAGGAGCACTCCAATCCCCTATCTCTTTTGACTTATATTTACTGTGTCCTGTAAACAAACTATATGTTGTATGGGGCAGGGTGCTATCTGT
Organism: Allacma fusca; assembly: GCA_947179485.1. NCBI lineage: Eukaryota > Metazoa > Arthropoda > Collembola > Symphypleona > Sminthuridae > Allacma > Allacma fusca. The sequence continues at coordinate 47,438,606 of OX359246.1, forward strand.
ACTATGTACGTATGTACACACATATGTACTTGTCAAGTAGAAAAATCTGACATGGATCGCGGTGGAAACTGTATAAAATAGCCACATTGAGGTATAACTCAGGGAAGAGAGGCACAAGTCGTGAGGAGAAGAGAGGCAAAGTTTAGCAAGCGAAGAGATGTATTTAAAACAGTCCTTTCCAAACTGAAATGAGCATTTGAATGCATTAAAAAACCAAAAGAGCGCATTATGGAAGAGAAATCTAGGTGAGCTTACTGCCGGGGCTCCTTCCCTGCTCCTACATAATTACATCAAAGCCTAACTCTCTTGACTAATAAAATCTCCGAAATCTCTACGGTTCTTCGAAACTATATATGGATGCGGAGTGAGCCTCCTAGGACTAGTATGACGGTAATATCTGTTTTTGTTACGTCTTTAATTGAGAGAATGAAAAGTAGTTACACAACGAGATAAATAAAAGATGATGATAATGTTCCCTGCACGCGTCCCTTCTTCTCTTTGGTCATATCCCAACCACGGAGTCTCGATTTTTTTTTTACTTACACTCATTCCATCGCTGTTTCTTCCCATTCATTTCCATTGCCAAAAAAGCATATAGATTTTTGTTGCTCAAGTGTGGGACTCCACCGTCTCTATCACCTCAAACTATTGAATGGTCCCACTGACTGAGAGTGTACTTACATATATATATATGGAAAGGGAAAAAGGCTAGTGTTATGTAACAAACTTCGAATTCACGAATCTCTGCACTTCATGTCACCGTTTATCATCATCTGAGAAAGAGATGAAAAAAAAAAATCTAATCATATTACACAGTGTGAGAGATGATTTGTATTTGAGAGATGGATGATGTATTGAATGGACTCACGGGTACATAATAGCTTGTCGTAATGGTACTTAAGCATTCCAACTTCCAAAAGTGATTATAGGTGGAAATTATTTTAAATCGGAATTTTCCAACGGATTTTTTTTTCTATGTCTCTTCAACAATTATTATTACAAGCCCCAATACTATGACAGTATACTTTTCTCACAGGATACTTCTCAAGAAATTAGGAACCTCGCTCAATTACGAATCCCACATAGTTACAAGTCCTACCATTATACTTGATGCTAAGCACCGGTCGTAGGATTATTACACAAGAAGGTAACCATGTGAAGGGAAGAATGAATTACTTTTATTTTTTATGTTAAAAATAGCCACATTGAGTCCGGCATTAAAGGTGAGCATACATAATTATATATGTACATCGTCACTGTAAGGATAGGTTGTATGTATGTATCTACTTGTATTTGTACAGTGTCCTCTCGCTATACAATACCTCACTGACAATGAGCATATCGTCGCTGAAGAGGCAAAATGGAATACATGCATTTGCGATTAAAATCAAAATGGTCTACATGCAGTTTTACTAAATGCAAAATGGAATAGATGCATCAAGTTTTAAAAGCAAAATGGACTAAGTGCAATTTCGTCTAAAAGCAAAATGGTCTACTTACAATTTCGCTTTAAAGCAGAATTGCCATTAAGTATACACGCATGTAGACCATTTTGCTTTTAGTGAAAACTGCATGTAGTTCATTTTGCTTTCAGGAAAGCTTGCAACTATTCCGTTTTGCCTTTAAGGAAAAAGGCATGTAGACCATTTTGCTTCTAGTTGAAATTGCACTTAGTCCATTTTGCCTCTTCAGCGACGATATGTTCTGTTTAATGCCACTAATTTTCAGAGATGTTGTCAATCAACCAAATGTTATTGTTTATCCTTATAAGGGCATGCCTTTAGAAGAGACAAGTTTTGCTTCCTTTAGAGATGCTCTTATAGCTAGAGTGCACTTTAAGCCTGACATATATCTATATGTAATTATGTATAAGTAATTACATGCAGACATATACTCCTTGGGACTCTTGAGAAATCACCAGCACTGTTAATTACCGTATGAGGCTATTGTTGAGAAAATCAAAATTCATGAAAGCTATTCATCCAAGTCATTACGACCACTTTAATAGGAGAAGGCAACCAGGAATTAGTATTAGCATTTGGGTATTTGTTTGCATACAATTATATTATTTATACTTTGCCATATACAGTGCACATAAGGAGGATCCTCGTCCCTATGAATATGAAAATGACAAATGCGAGCATCACTTTTGCTGAATTAAAAGCAATTATGTGCTTGTAAGTAATTTGTCAGTGTGTATGCATGTATGGCGTTACACTTTTAGCCTCTGAGTATTACTTTCGCCTTCTTAAGCCAGTCTGACGATGTACAATGGCCAAGTGTTAAAATACATATGGAGAGGTACACGGGAGAGAGAGAAATAGAGAGAGAGAGAGAGAGAGAGAAGATATGTAGGGGTAGGGAATGAGTATGAAAAAATGATGAGTTGAGTGAATAAAGATAATATTATCAGAGGATGGAAAGAGGATGCAATGTTACATTCCCGATACATAACACTTGGGTATCATTTGGGCATTTTACTTTTAAATAACGTTTCGCTCTAGCATGGGCCTACTGTGGAATTTTTTTTGGACAGGGTCACTCCTTTCACTTGGGTATAAAACCCAAGATCCTGCCTTCCTAATGGCACAAGCATCTTCGGGACTCGTCAAGTGAACTTTAAATTGTACCAACGTTTCATTTTCTCGTTCGAGGACTTACCCAGCACTATCATCATGAAATACGTAAGTCGGATTTGAAAAAAAAAATAATAATTTAAGTGCTTTTTGAAACTTTCTGGGACTCAACGAAATATAACGCACCCTGTCCAATTCAGTTTTTTTTTTAAATTCTCACCTGAATATTTATTTTTGAATTTGGAGCTAAAGTTTTTAAATTTTCTTTGTCCTGGCTCAATTTAATATTATTTCCGGTCAAACGAATTCCGTATAACAAAGGTAGGATTTGAGAGGAAGGGATTGTAAAAAGGATGTTTTGGAGGAAAATGCATCGATAAGATTATGGTAGCCGGACGGATTTTTCGTAAATACTTTTGCGGAAGAGTTTTTGACCTAGCTTTTGTTTTCCCACTTTTACAATTAAGACTTTGGTTTTGGCTCTCTGCGTTGCTGCCGCTTTGGCTGCCCCTCAACAAAGGCCCCAGGATGTGCAAGTTCTGAGCGAGACCAAGGAAAACGATGGAAGTGGAAACTTCAAGACCGCGTAAGTATTCAGGACAAGGGATTATAATAATTACAATTTTACAGAACAATTGATCTCAATGATTAAAATTATCTATCTATACATTATGCTTAAATGGGAATTCTTCTTGATAGATATGCGCTCTCTGACGGAACCAACCGTGACGAGACTGGAGAGTTCCGTGCCATCGATGCTGAGACTGGAATCCAAAAGGTTACTGGAGTCATCTCCTGGGTTGCCCCTGATGGTCAAGTAAGCTTGAATCAAATTTAATGTCAAAATGTCTAAAGGCACTGGAAGTAATTACTTGAAAGGACAAAAGGATTTTGAACAGGATATGTTTAAGAGGAAGATTAAGATTAAAAGTAACTAACGAGAACCCTATGTTTTGATTCATCCCTAGGTCATCACTTTGAGATACGTTGCTGACGAGAACGGATACCAACCCGTTGGAGACCATTTGCCCCGTGCTAACTGATTTGTATTATTACTTTATTCCTATAAATTGTGATTTTTATACATTCTTCCTATACCTCAGCTATTGTTGGCTGTTACTGCCCCCATTTTGTACACTACTTCCCCTATAAATAAATCCCCCTTAATGAACAGCTTCAGTTGAAAGAGTAATGGATTTCCGTCAAATTTGGATGCTGAATGAAAAAACTCACAAAATTTTGAATATCCTAATTGGCTAGATGTAAAATTTGTCGATTCTAAGTCAATGGATTTAGTCGATAAAATTGTTGTCGTTGTTTTCAATAAAATGCCATTTTGAGCTTCTTCTTTCGACTGTACATCTTCATGGACTTTGTTAATTCCCTTGTTATTTGCTTCCATTCTGTTTTATATCAAAGTGAGATTGTTGCCAAGAATTGTCTCTGACGCGCTTGGATGCGGTCTTCATTGAGACAGAGTCATCGTGGATGTAACACACTTATGACTGACTCTTCATGGTCAGTGTGTCAATCAAGTTCAGGTGACATCATTGGATTTGTTCCTACCGTCGTGGTGCCAAATTATGATGAAAATGAAAGAGGAATTTACACCTGTTTTTTTTGTCTCTCAACAACATTTTATGTATGGACGAGTTTATTCGTAGGAAAGTGATTGGGAGTTTTGATCACGAATGATATCACTGCTTCGAAGTGTAACTTTATTTTTCAGAGGTCTTTAATAGATGCTGGAAGAATTATACGAGTTTTTTTTTAATATAAAGGCTTACATTAAATTAAGTGTAAAAATTCATTTCAACCAATTTGTATTTTGCTTTCAATGATGAGATTAATACATTTTTTCAATTTTTTAAAAAGAATTTTCCATAATTTGTGCTATTTCCCTTTCTGTGGCCATGAATAGTTAATGGATTTTTGTTTTCTTTGTCGAAGGTACTAGCCAAATAAAATCTTGCACAAGACTCTCTTTTGTGTGATTACTTGAATTAACTTTTCCTGTTTTTGGACGAGTTTATTTTATTTATCATATATTAATACATTGACATCACACTCTCCCGTATATACATACTTACACATAATTTCTCTGTTGGGCGTAGGGTCAAGTTTGGGATACAGATTTCCAAATCGGTCAGAGTTTATAAATAGTTCTAGATATACGATCCTGTTTATGCATTCATCCGCACTCATAAAGTATGTTTACATGTTACACATGAGCTACAATCTTGCTGATTTTTGTAAACGAATTTTTGTTAGCATATATAAAAGTAACATACATTCATAAATGTAAGCTTCGATGTAAGCATCTTGGTCTTGCATGTTTTAAATCTTGTATGGAAACGCTTTGCTACTTTATAAATGTTTAATTGCAACCAAGAACAAGCTTATGACAGCGTTATGTGTAAAAAAGAATTCTGTAAAGAGAAAACTAAGTAAAAGATTTTGTTATAATGAGTGAACCCTTCGGCTGTAGATTTTTTCGGGTTTTCGTTTTGTATTTTCGGTGTGAAATCCTAGTAACATTTTTAATCTTATGAGAGCCAGTCACAGAAAAATGAGCGAATAAACATCTTGTAATTATTACTTTCAACACTATATTAGTACAAGCTTAACAGTACTACCTGCTGACCTGAAGTTATTATGCATGTAATTTTGTAGACTATTTGATTTTACCTTTCTCATGACTTTTGGTATCATGCTGTTAAGGACTTTTGAAACCACTAGTACAACTTATGGTCGAAAACTTGTTTGCCTAATTTTCAAATAAGTAATGAGAATTGACTCAAGTAATTGCTTCTGAAAATATGCTAATCCCAAGTAAAAGTTAATGAATGACTGAGTTTACAACTTTAGACATATTACATTCCCATTACACGCTTGTTAGAGTATCATTTATTTTCCGGAAGCTTCAAATGGAACAGGGTTATTAAATAAATGCTACAATGAAATTATATGAGTGCATCACAAATAATGCTACGTCCGGTGATTATTAGCATTAGATATATATTCATTCTATATGTGACAATAATTGAATAATGACTATAGTCGAAATTTGAGGGTAAATGTATCTTGCTAAATAATTTATTTGTCGATATCTGGCCGGATACAAGACAAGATCTAATATTTATCTTGCACGATTGACGAACACTGAACTTGAACCTAATGCCAAATGAATTCAATTGTGTGAAAATTTATTGTCTTGCAGCGTAATATAAAAGATGCTTGAACAAAGTTAATTCGATAAAAATGACATTCTAATTTTTTTTTGGAACTTTGCATGTGTCCAAGTTAACAAAAACCAAAGTAATCATCAACTTCGGTCATGCATTCTGTCTGACAATAATGTCTAAAAAAAAATTTGCATAGTAGTGCAATTATGTAAATTTATCCTTACATATGTTACATATTTTGCCTTACAACGGGAAGTTTTACAAATATTATGTATTATAGCTTCTGTATATTTTTTTTTCAAAAGTATAGAATACTTGTTGAAAAGGTCTAAGATAAAGGAGACGATATGAGAGAAAGAAGACCTGAATGGGTAATGAGCCAGAAAAAGATGAGCTGAACAAAGATCAAGTGTTGAAAATAGGAGGAATCATATTACAGTACCAATACGTAACACTTGGATCATTTTAGCATTTAACTTTTAAATAACGTTTCGCTCTTGCATGATCACACTGTGAAGCTGTTTTGGACAGGGTCACCCCTTTCACTAGGGTATAAAACCCAAGATTCTGCCTTCCTAATGGCACTTGTATCTTCAGCACTCTTTGTGATCTTTCAATAGTACCAACTGACCATTTTCTCTTTGGAGGATTTACTCATCACCATCATCATGAAATACGTAAGACAAATTTCGAATTTCCTTCAAAATTGCACCTCTTTTTGAAACCAATCTGTAATTTTTACAATTTTAACTTCAGTTTCCAAATTGCGAAAAATTTTTGAAGCCTTTAATTTGCATATTTCTTGATACTGGAACATTTTTCGAAATCAGAAGTCAAGGGTTTAAATTTCCTGAAACAAGTGTCCTTTTCAATTATTACTTATTCTTCCGCTCTGAAATACTGGTTTAATTTGAGAGACTAACTTCGTGCAGTCATAATTACGTTTTAATCTTGAAGCAAAATATGAATAGATAGGAATTAGGGATACCAAATCTGTTGATCAATGATTCTTGCTATGGATTCGATTGGAATAGGAAATAACGGCTGTAGGTTCACGTGATCGGATTCATCTTCTAACTATATTTATTTGACAATTTTGTATTCTAGACTTTGGTTTTGGCTCTCTGCGTTGCCGCCGCCATGGCTTTCCCTCAAAAGAAGGACCAAGACGTGCAAATCGTTAGCGAGAATAACGAAAATGACGGTAGCGGAAACTTCAGAAACAGGTAAGTATTGATTGGTGGACTGATTGGAAAATATTAGAACATACTTGATTTGTATAATTTTTGCTCGAATGGATTTTAATGGTGACTAATTCTATTTTGTAGTTTTGCTCTCTCCGACGGAACCAACCGCGAAGAGACCGGAGAATTCCGTGCCATCGATGAAGAGACTGGTGTCCAAAAGGTTACCGGAGTCATCAGCTGGACTGCTCCCGATGGCCAGGTAGGCACTCAATTTAAAGACGAATAATTCCTTCGTTAGATTTTTCAGAATTGATTTACTGAGTTTTACTTTTTGATCAGGTCATCACTTTGAGATACGTTGCTGACGAAAATGGATTCCAACCTATCGGAGATCATTTGCCTAAAGCTTAAGTTTTATCAATAATCTTTTGTAACACAAATTGAAATTTTTTACGTCAGATTTTGATATGACCCACTTAATCCCTGTCTATATTATCTCCCAAATTCTGCTAAAAGTCCCAAAAGTTAAGTGCAATTTTTTAAAAATGTGCTTCTAGAGTTTATTATTCAGGATTGTTATTGCTTACAATTAAAAGCCCGTTCGAGCTTATTCTTTCAACAGTTTGACTATTGATTCGCATTTGTTTCTTTGTGAGCGCGTATTTGAGCATGAATTACTACAACAACTACAATCAGTTCATCACACATACACACACTCATCGAGTATATGAGCAGTATATTTGAAGCGCATATCCAACATGCTTTTATCAACATTGGTTTACAAAACATTTATTCACAAGAATAAAAATGACGAAGAAAAACATGTCAGAGCACAGTATGAGGCACCTTGCTAGTCAGACACAGAGTGCCCCTTAGAAATTATCTCCGCAACTCAATGGACAAACTCAACCATTCAAAATAATTGATATTTTAATGAAAGTAAATAGGAAGTATAAATGGAGCGACCATGGCCTTTCCGAGAAACATTTGGTTGCTTGCAAATTATCACCGGTTTTAAACATCTTAACTCGGCAATCTCCCTAAAATTCCCCAAAAAATATGAAAGTTATGATATTCATGCAACAAAAAATAAATAAACTCAGGGGTGGATTTACGGGGTGGCCCACCCTGGCCCGGCCAGGGTAAAAAAAAATAGGGCCAGGGTAAAAAAATTTTGACTAAGGCCCTCAGATTACATACATGCACATGCAAAGGACCACAAATCTATTTTGGGGGTTAGGGCCAGGGTAAAAATTATTTTATTAATCCACCCCTGAATAAACTTAACTTCAAAATACCAATGCAATATAAATCTTGAATCAATGTTTAAAAACTACATTTTTCAATTTGTAATGGGTATATTTAGATACTGCGTACCGGGACACGATACTTAATGGAATAACATATATGTGATAAGAGCGTAACATTAAATAGTAAAAAATAAACTTATCCTGACACGACAACTAAAATAACTACTGGGAATTGAGGGCATTCCAGTCAAACTGACTATTTACACTCCATTCAACCACTCAGTTATTGTCACTAATTGCCAAAATACAAGTATAATCGAAGTAACTTCAGTCAATCAAAACTAATTATACTGTCAACCGTAAATTGCTCCTAGATTGTTAATAAGAGTATTTTGCTTACTTTACTGGGTTGGGAACTTGGAGAGTCAGCAATGTAAGTATGACTATTGACGAAAATTGAAATCTAGTTATTTGTTTGGATGTGACTTACACCGTTGCATTTGTAAAATGGTAAGAGTTTTATATAAAGGACGATACGGGACTAACGGGACAACAACAATCCATAATGACACACGCATGTACATAATTCCTTATGGACACTTTAAGAGAATGTATTGTGTAGAGAATTTCTTAGGAACGGCTACTGCGGACCGAATGGAAGCAGCGATGTTGCCTGCAAATAATGCATTCCGTTTTACTTTCGCGTTGCTTGCAAGCATGAAAATTATAAAGCATTATATAATTAATTTTGATTGCACGTAACAGGAGTTTGCAATCTACTTTTGCGTGTACGAATAAATCCAACTGGAAATGTTTGGGCTGGAAAATATAGAGATAACTGTCATGTCCCATGTTGGGCACCTAGCCTATATACATAGACCCTATAAATAGGCGATAGTATAGGCGGGCTGGAAAATGCTGAAAGAATGCAGGCGAGGTTGACAAAAAGGGTAGGCAGTGTATTAATACTAGGCTAGGGGATAGGAAGGCAAATATAACACCAATTATATAGACAAGGAAAAGGACGTGTGTCAAGCGTTGCCGATCATTTTAGAATGTGATGTTGAAGGGTCCCTCTAGGTGATTTTACAAGGCAATGAGTAAAAGCAAATGCATGTATCAATGATTACGCTGAGCTCAGAGCTGACTGAACGTACGATTGGACCGCATTAAATGTTTTATTGAAATTTGGTTTTGGGGTTGATGGTAAATACAGCATAAGGAACAATTGAAGAATTTTGTGCTACCGTTGATAAATAAATAGAACTTACTTAGTTAGAAATACAAATGCAGCCGCAGCAAAATAGGGAAGGAAAAGGTAGGCAATTTGTCTGCCTAGTTTTGGGCTATAGGGAATAGGGCAACCCTATAGCCCAAAAAGTAGGGTTGTTTTTCCAAAATTGTATAGGGAAGGCTGAAGGATAGGCTATCCACTTGCCCATCACTAGACAAGTCCACAATAGTTAATACAGCCAAAGCTTTTCCATGTTTGCTCCAAGCTCTTTGTCATTAAGTACTACATTATAAATAGCGCAGTATAATTGATTGTGAGTAATTAAAAATCACGTCGATGCGACTGAATTTCACGTTCTTTCCTAACATCCTATGTCTCGACGAATAAAATAAATATATGTACCTATGGAGATGTTTTCAGGAAATTCGCTACTGTTCCTAAACATTGTCATGTTATAATGTTACTGGTCAATTGTTTTCCGAATGTGACATAACAACTTACTCACCTTTCGGTTTATTCTTCCTACAGCAGTATGGCTCATATCTGTCTCTATATTTTAGCATTCTGCAATTTTCTGCTCTTCCCAGTAACATCAAATCCAGAATCAGATCCCATTCCTTTTATTACATCAATTTCAAGACAATTCGACCAATGCAACATAATTCTTGTTCACCAGTCGGCTGAAAATAACAAGTTCAGACTTCATTACGAAATTCAAACAGAACTTCAAAAAGAAATTTATCTTTTTAACGTTGAAAAATCGTTGGATAAGTTCTCATTGCGTTTCATTGCTTCCACAAGAAGGGTGAGTTCCAACTGTGCCTTCGTAATTGGTTTTGTCATGGATAATAGTCTTTCCAAAATGTTCAACGCATATTCACACATTCTCTTGAAAGATCTAAAAAGTCTTTCTCGAGGGGATGAAGATCATTATTTATTTCTCACTGAAAGTACAAGCCTCGCAGAGAAAATTCTTTTTTGGCCAAAGTCCATGGAGCTTAAATACAAAATAGTAATGTTTCTGGATAAAAGCGGTCAAATTCAACTCCAAACCTTGTGTTTCTATTGCAAGGAAGGTCAAGCGGAAGTAAAGAATTTGAGGACAGAGTCAATACAAATTAAAAAAGATTTGTTCCCTGACTTTGCAAACCAAGGCAATGGTCGGGCTCTTCGAGCGTCGTGCCAAACTAGAGTGTTTTTTATATTTGAAATTAAAAAAACGAACGATGAATGGAAATTCCAACGAGGCTATGCTTGGTCCTTATTGGCGACAATCCTGCACAAATTCAATTTTACCTACGTGGCTTTTCCCGCGAATAGAGGGGGAGGTTCAGGTACGTTAAAAAATGGAGAGTGGGACGGTGCCGTGAGGGACATATTGGACAACGTCGCTGACATAAGCGTGGCTGTAACAACTGGAGTAAATCGGTTTGAGGTCATCACTGGGACAAAACCAATGGCATTTGAATATTTAAATTTTATGCTGGGAGAGCCGAAGAAAATTTTCTTATGGGGTGCCATCTGGCGGCCATTGAATCCAGAAGTTTGGTTTTGGGTTTTCGTCACCACTGTATCCCTCTCCATTACATTAAAGACAACCCTAAAATTTAGCCACCTCAGTTCAGGTTCCCACGGACACTTCCATATTTTCGAAAATGTTGTAATTATTTTATTGGAACAAAATGTAAAACTACCACCTCAAATTATTTCTGAATTGTTATGCGCCATGTGGCTATGCGCGGGTCTTGTACTATGTACGGCTTACAAATCAAAACTTGTCGGACTCATGACGTTTCCTGCTCAACAAAAGCAACCTCAATCCTACGCTGAGCTAGCTCAATCGGATTTTTCGTGGGGATTGGAAGGAGCGTCAGTTGGAAGCAGCGCTCACAATTTTTTTCTCAACTCTCCATCACCGTTATTTAAAAAAATATATCAAAAGATGGAATTTGAGCCGATCGCCAACAACTGTATTATGCGTGCTATGACTACAAATTTTGCATGTTTGACATTCAATGGTCAAGCTGAATACATAATTTACAGAAACTACACGACTGGTTATGGAAAGCCTCCCTTAAAATTGTCACCGGACTCAGCTGCTCCTGCTATGCCGGGGATTGCCATGAGAAAGCGATCTATTTACAGGACCAATTTTGACCGAGTTGTGGATTCTTCCATGGAAATGGGAATTATTAAGAAATGGAAATGGATGGATTTTGCTCAAGAGAGGCGAAAACATTTTTTATGGGAAAAATCCAATCAAATTCATGCTAAATTAATAGACCCTGGACCACCAGCTCTGGTTTTAAAGCATTTATTGGGTCCGTATATTACTCTAGCAGTTGGATACTTTTTGGGAGGGTTCACTTTAGGATTAGAATATTTTTTACTAACTAGGTTCAGGTAGTTCAGTATTTTAAATAGGGCAGTAACTTAGGTCCTATTGAGGTACTCCTGCACAATTACGGTCAGACTCAGGCCATGGGACTAATTGTGGCCTACTGAGGTCAATGTAAGGTCGTGGGGCTACTTTTGACACACTGAGGTCAAATTGAGTTCTTTGAACATTAATTACACATTGATGTCTCAAATTGAAGTCTTTGAACACTATTGACCCATTGAGGTCATAATTTGACCATATCTCTACATTATAACCGCCACTTGATGGAGTCTGTGGCTTTTCAAATTGCGCGCTCTTCTGCTTCAAGCACCAATAGATGCCAAGAGTACATATATACCATACCATAAGCAATCCTCCCCTCATCGTACGCGCTCTTCTGCTTCATTTACTTTCCACAAGCATCGTACGCGCTCTTCTGCTTCATTTACTTTCCACAAACACCAATAGATGGCAAGAGTACATATCTGTATATCCCATAAGTAATTCTCTCCTCATCGTGCATCGTATAATTGTTAACTTGGATCGGAACTCCACTCCTGCCTATCTCTAGGACGCAAGCCATTCTCATAAACTAGGACGTAAATCCTGAGAACGCAAGCTGAAAAATGACTGAGAACTTAGGCGATTTCTCGCTTCGTATGGGCTTACAAACTCTATGCTGCATTGATAGAGTGCTGGTTTCAGCGCAGTGTGTACCAGTCTTCGATTCCGAAATGTAGCCCTTACCAGTAATAAGCAGAGCTTCTGTTGGGGACAAAACTCCTGTCCCGTCCCCGTCCCGATATTTTTTCAAAACCTATGTCCCCAGTCCCGTCCCGACAATCGGGACACGGTGACAAAAACAGTGTCCTTGTCCCGTCCCCAAAATTTAAAAAAAAGTTGTCCCCGGTCCCGTCCCGATAGTCGGGACATGGGGACAAAAAAGTTGTCCCCGTCCCGTCCCCAAAATTTTTAAATAAAGTTGTCCCCGGTCCCGTCCCGAAAGTCGGGACATGGGGACAAAAACCTTGTCCCCGTCCCGTCCCCAATATTTTTAAAAAACGTTGTCCCCGATCACGAAAATCGGGGCATGTGAACAAAATTCCTGTCCCGGTTATTAAAAACAGTAGTCGACATTCTCATACCGAAAATCGGAACATAAGGAAAAATTCGTACAAGAAACATTTGTACCAAAACCATTAAAAACACATTTATAGAATCGTATTTCCAAGATTTCTCCTTAAGGCAGCTTAAATTACTGTTATATTTCAACAGTAGGAAAGTAGGAGTAGTAGTAACTATAACTGTTCTATTTCAGTCACCAAAATTATTCTGGCACTCAAGTTTATGTGTATGATTACTTACTTCAATTATGATTGTAAATATATATAACTTGTCTTTATTCGCTCTAATTCCAAAATCTAATAATCCTAATCATAAAACCATGATGAAGTACCAGTCATTTTTTTTAGCAATACGCTTCATTTTCTACTGAAATAGAACTCACAGAATAGTTTAATCACGAGCATTAAAAGCTGAAACGTTATCCTTGTTCTGCTTTGCTTGCTCGTCCCGTCCCGTTATACACACGGCCAAAAAGCATATCCCGTTCCGAATACAATGGGAACAATTGTTTTGTCCCCGTCCCCACCCAAAAATTATGGGGAAAATTTTTTCTGTCCCCGTCCCGTCCCGAATATTATGGGGGAAATTTTTTCTGTCCCCGTCCCGTCCCGAATATTATGGGGAAAATTTTTTTTGTCCCCGTCGCGTCCCGAATATTATGGGGAAAATTTTTTCTGTCCCCGTCCCGTCCCGAATATTATGGGGAAAATTTTTTCTGTCCCCGTCCCGTCCCGAATATTATGGGGAACATTTTTTCTGTCCCCGTCCCGTCCCGAATATAACGGAATATTTTTTTTGTCCCCGTCCCGTCCCGAATATAATAGGGACAATTTTTTTTGTCCCCGTCCCGTCCCGAATATGACATGGGGACAATTATTTTGTCCCCGGGGACGTCCCGTCCCGTCCCCGGCAGAAGCTCTGGTAATAAGTAATGAATGTGGAAGTTTTGTATAAGATAAGTGATTATAGTTATTTTATAAATAAATAAAGTATCAAAGTAATTTAAAATAATAAAGTAAACTGATGCACACTGGTTCATTTCTCTTCGAATTATTTCTTCGTCTCGCTGCATTCTTTCTTTTCATCGATACGAGTTCTCTAAATCGATGCGAGTTTATAATCGAGTTGTCTAGACAGTTTTGTTGTTCGAGTAATAAAGTTTTTTCACAATGTAAACATTTGTTCTTGTTACTAGTTTATTCTGTAAAAATCTTGCAAATTACGACTGACTGACTGGATGATCATTTGTCGTCACATCGAAGGCTTACTGACTGTATATGACGTCATATGTGTATGTATAATTATATGGGTATAATATAATGCCATAGGCTTCTTTATTATTTAAAACTGCGTTCATTAGTAAAACAAAATATTAATTATCAGCAATTAGTCACCTTTGTTTACCTCGTTTTTGTCGTAGAGATTTTGTTATTAGCCATCGGTAATAACCATAATAAAATTAGATTAACAATGACTTCTAGTGTGAACAAGTGAGAAACAAAAATTCACAGGTACTTGTACTAATTCATGAGTAAAATCATATAGGTCAAAGGTAATTTGAAGTAGGCTCATTCGGTCAATAATTTTATAATAATGTAACAAACACATTTTACAGTAGAAAAGCAATTTCACCTGTAAAATTTTGAAAATCAACTTACTCCTGTTTGTGCCTTAACACTTCATATAAACAAAATCACAAAGAACTGAAGTGGGGTATTGTGGTAAAATATAGGAAGAAATAATTTAATTAGAAAAACTCAAATCGCACGAAATAGCTTTTCGCAACATCCTGTCAATGGTGCTAATTATTACAGCTGCAAAAGAAAGTTTAAAAAATTATGAAGTCACAATAGATGGCGAGATTATTACCTTACACTACTTAGGGTATGTCGATTGAAAATGCCCTGCAGTATTTGCCCGCCCAGCTGAAAATGCCCAAAATGCCTGCCAACATGCCCAAAAACTGGGCATGTGGGCAGCTTTTGAAAATGCCCTGATTTTGGGCATTTTGGGCAGGGCAAGGTGGGCATTTTGGGAATTTTGGGCATTTTCATGGCACCCAAATTGGATTACTAGCATATATTAAGAATATCCATCCAAATGCATGAAATCGCAGCCAAGGAAAAGTTACAAATGTGAATGTCTGGTTATTCGCTTCTTCGCGTATATTTTAATGGCAAAAACAGTCAAATCAATTTTATTTTATTGACATGAGGTGATATCATTTATCACTCCTATGAAAATCAATTTCCTATGTAAACAATAATATGAAATAAATTTACATATATGCGTCACTGATGGATGGGCAGAAGTTCTATTTTCTTTTGAAGTACGAACTCCTAAAGTAAAAATCTGATGGTAATGGATCAGTCAAAATTTAAATGGATGATGTAGCTGAATTTTATACTCATTTTATTCTACATCACTATTGTCTGCAGTTGGCAACGATCAGCCAAAAATGGCTCGAGTAGAAACCAATATACATCCTCCATACGGGTCCCCCAAATATTATTGTTTGTAGTTTTATGGTGTATAAAACAATTACCGTATGAGTTCAAATTTTAACCGAAAAGACACTTCTGATCACAGTAATATAATTACATACATGCATAGGGGTATGTGAATACTCCCAGGATAGTGGAAGTTCATTTTAAATCGTCTGCAGTTTGGAAAAATAGTTCCTAGAATATTTTAATTTATAGCCGTATCGTGAACTGTACAGGTGTTTCACAAATTGTAATGTTCAATATGACCTATGGTATTCAAACGTATTTCATCACCACTTGAATTAACTTCGTCAAAATAATGACATACAGAATAAAATTTTCGAGATAATTTCGAACGCTTTTTCTCCAAAATTACAAAGAAATCTTCAAATTCATTGTCAAATTTGATAGATTGTTCTATTATATTCCACGATTCTGCCCAAAATGCCCAATTTGTCCTCAATGAAAATGTCCAAAATGCCCTTGCCCAATATGCCCTATTATGCCGCCCTCGCCCTGAAATGAAAATGCCCAAAATGCCTTGGCATTTTGGGCGGGCGAGTTGCCCGAAATGCCGGGCATTTTCAAATCGACATACCCTAACACTACTGTAAGAATGTATAATAAATGTGCGTTCATATGGGACATATACTTTTCCAAGGCTAGATGGATGACACTACTTCCTTTAAAATCAATACTTCTGACATTTTTGAAAACGTGTCCACGTGGAAATGTCGAATTATCTCGTGACGCTCATTCGGTAATTTATTATTATTCTGATTATAGACAAGAAGGAATTAATGATATTCGAAACTATACCATGATTTTGTGGGCTAGTATTTGATAATATGGGTATGCACTAAGAACCATTACAGTTATGCACAGTTTGGTAAATGTTGACTGTGCCACCTGTCGTTGGTGCAGATATTAACAGATGTTTATATGTAACCATTTTGGTTTCCTTAGAAGGAAAATCTATTCAACAGACGGTATTTGTTGGAAGATCGGTTCAGTCGTATGATGTGAGGAACTTTAAACAGGGCATATGTACACAAATGACGCAGTCGATGTTTTTTGTATAACCTTTAGTTTGCAAGATGCGCCAATAAATCCGTACACATTTTAAATTAAAATTGTTATAGCACAATTTTAATTCACCGTTACTTAAATTGTGTTGGAATTGTCTGCTTTAAACTAACTACTATAAGATATCTCTTTTTTGTGACTTCATGAATTATTGATGTTTTCATGTCATTGTTGTACTAATGATTTTGGATGATGAAGTCGATATTTAAACATACGAATCCGCACGGGATTTTATGTAGGAGTAACAAAGAATCTGGGTTAAATAGTTGCGGAAAAATGACGTCATGTTTTGGAAATGGGACTGACTGAGTGCGTCATGTTAAATCATGCAGATACAATATGACTGACTGACTTAATGCATGACGTCATTTGTGGCACATCCCCAAGGGCATTTTCATTCGAGGACAATTGGGCATTTTGGGCAGTATAGTGGAATAAAATAGTACAATTGGTATAAAATTGCAGTCGATTTGAAAATGTCCTTGCAATTTTGACGGAAAAGCGTCCTGAAATGCCTTGCCAGGTATTTTTATTGTTGCGGTTTTGGCTTATGTAACGACGTAAAATGAACTTCCTCCATCCTGGATATATACATATATACCCCTATGTATGTATTCATATTGATGATGGGAGAAACATGTTTTCTGTTCAAATTAGACCCCGTACAGTAATTTTTTGTCTACATAGATAGCTATTTTTCCAGTAATTAGGGCCGAATATATTTTTATTGTGCACATCAATCATGCTCTGATTTAAATTGATTTTCAATGGAGAGACAAATTATATCACCCCATGTCATTGAAATTAAATTGATTTTTCAATGTTTCTGCAATTAAAATTAACGAACAAGCGAATAATCAGACCAAAGATGCCAAAGAATGTCCAAGTTTTGAAAGTATTTTCGTATTACTGCTCCCAGGAAATGTTGATACCTTTATTATCGAAGACTCGTACACACTGTGCTGAAACCAGCACTCTATCAATGCAGCATAGAGTTTGTAAGCCCATACGAAGCGAGAAATCGCCTAAGTTCTCAGTCATTTTTCAGCTTGCGTTCTCAGGATTTACGTCCTAGTTTCTCATAACGACTAACGAGCTCACCGAATCACACCATTCAAATCAAACTTTCACTGAAGAATTCATCATTCCCACGGCTTCAACCTTTTCAGGTAGGTAATTTTTGTTGTTACTATTTTGACATTTGCATGCGACTATAAATATATGTAAATAAAATACATTTACAATAAAAAATTATTACAAATATTATTATGCTCACCACATTAGCTACTCTCAACTCCTTAGTAGAAACCCCTGCTCAGCAGGGATAATTACTTATAGGTTTGGGATAATCCTACATATATAGACGCTAGAATATGCATTACTATAGTGAGATTTAAGACTTGAAATATTAGAATAATTCAAACAAAATATCATGATTGAGCGCACTTGGGAACTTCCCCTCAAGGCCCTGCCCAAGCCCTATGTTTGACCCGTCACATTACATTTACCTAAGATTCCGCTCGCCCCACAGTATCGAATTGTGCTGTAACTTTGAAACTTTAAGATAGTAATTATAATTGTTAAGCAGGTGTATTATTGAGGGAGTTTGATATTTTGTGACGGATACCGTACGTATTCGGAGTTTCGGAATGAATATTGCTGGTAATGGCTATTCCTAATTAATTTTGTCTTTAATGTTGCAGAGTACAAGTGACGGCATTTAATCACATATCCAGTGGTTCATTTGAAGGCGAGTTGTGTTGTCCTGTTGACTTTACCACAGGTGGAGAGTGGTTGGGACCCATTGGTTTTACCACAGGTGGAGAGTGGTTGGGACCCATTGGTTTTACCACAGGTGGAGAGTGGTTGGGACCCATTGGTTTTACCACAGGTGGAGTGGTTGGGACCCATTGGTTTTACCAAGGGTGGAGTGTGGTTGGGACCCATTGGTTTTACCAAGGGTGGAGAGTGGTTGGGACCCATTGGTTTTACCAAGGGTGGAGAGTGGTTGGGACCCATTGGTTTTACCAAGGGTGGAGAGTGGTTGGGACCCATTGGTTTTACCAAGGGTGGAGAGTGGTTGGGACCCATTGGTTTTACCAAGGGTGGAGAGTGGTTGGGACCCATTGGTTCAACCAAAGGCGAGTAGAGTTGACCTGTTGGTTTAACCACAGGTGGAAAGTAGTTGCGACCTATTGGTTACATAACAGGCGGAGAGTTGGATAGACCCATTGGTTTAACCAAGGGTGGAGAGTGGTTGGGAGCCATTGGTTCAACTAACAACGAGTTGAGTTAACCTGTTATTTTAACCACAGGTGGAAAGTAGTTGTGACCTATTGGTTAAACAGCAGATGTAGAGTTGAAGACACATTTATTATTTTAAAAAATAACATGGCAAATAGTAATTTTTCAAAGATAAGTAGGAAACAGTTGTTTCCAACCAATACAGACTTTGAACCTGAAATCATTTTCGAAATAGAGCGAAATGAAAATCAGCAAGGAAGTTCGATAAATCCTACGGTTGATGAGCCACTTCAAAAGATTATAGAGGCTGAGAAGCGTTTGTATGTGTAAGCGGGACTAACTCCCAGCCGCGATCTACGGGTCAAACATGGGGCATGGGCAGGGCCTTGGTGGGAAGTTCCCAAGTGCGCTCAACCAAGATATTTTATTTGGATTATTCTATTTAATATATATAAAAGTCTTAAATCTCATTATTCTCAAGCAGTAAGAGTAAAACCCATGAGTAATTTTCCCTGCTGAGCAGGGCTTTCTACTAGTCCTTATTATAAAAGGGCACTTTCTGTCCGTTTATTTAAAGTTTCGCACTTTCATAGTTTAATGGCCTCTCACAATGCCCAAAATGTGGCAAGCTACTGTCGACGCAAATGGGAATGAGAGCTGGCCAATTAAGGACAGGTGTGTTACGCACGCCTCTCGTATCTCCGATTGGCTTTTACTTACAACCATGGAGTGACTGTCAACCATCGATTCTTGTTAACCATCGATTGACACTTTAGTTGTAAGGAGAGGGACAACACTGTCAACCAGAGGTGACCATTCAATTTTCCACTACACTCACTACTCTAAAAACTTATTGAGGGTAAATGCCACTAGTTACCACTACACTACCAACAAGAATGATCTTTGACAACTACTCTACTAATACTCTATTTTATCGATAATCAAGACTACCACTACATTACTTTCCAGTAGAGTTTTACTTTCAGAGAGCACCTTTACTCTACTCTACCACTACTTACCGGAAGCTAAAAATTAGCGTTACTCTACACTACAACTATCACACTACTCTACGCAGTAAAACAATCCGTGCACTGCACTGATTTGGGCAAACTTTGTTTGTATGTGCAGGAAAGTGAAACTTATATTTAAAGATTTTGAGTAGGGTAGGGAAATAGAGTTTGATTGTTATCTGTAAAGGACGCATGTCCATACGTCAATCCGTTGGAAAGGTATAGCAAATGCAAGATTTTTTGATAATTGTATCCAGAAAACAATTTTCAGAGGTCAAACGGTTGACCCTAGGTCAGGGAAAATATCAAAAGGCACATCTAGAATGTATGCCCGATTTTTTGGGAAAAGTCCCATGTCCGTACGTCCTTACGTTGTTGAGTTGTGCGACTCACAAGATTTTGTAGACGGACTGACGGAACAGACTCGTCTATAAGAAAGTTTCACTTTCTAAAACGTCACACTATGGAACATACTACCTGTTCACTGAATAGCTGTGCAATTTAATCTCAGCCTAAAATCATACAATTTTAATATAACCCTAAAAAGGCTTCTATTTTCTAAGATATGATTCCTTGCGAAAAAATCCCGTTTCATCGTATGTAAATACAGTTTATCCTTTGAAGATGAAGCTAGACGTTTATGCTAAATTAGAGGCATGCAGGACAGATCTTTACAAGAATCAATTGTAGGTTCGGCATTTTGAAAAACTAATTTATTGGTTTAGACAAAATTCACATGCGTGTATAACTCAAGTACATACATGAGAACGAGAACCAAGAAATCTGCCTTACTCTGGATTTGACTTGAATTTCAGAACTGTTAATTAACGGAGGATTAAAGCACTTAAATAAAGAAATCAATACTAAGATTTTGCTTTTTGCAAGTTCAAATACTGCGAAAAAGTATCACAAATTAGAATGTGCAATGCTCCAATACAAGATGTTACTATACCCGTCCATGCAATCGCATAATAATATTTCGAGTATTGAAACGCGGTGTAACGGTGCAAGATATAGAAAGTTATGAAAAGACATAATCACACATTCCATGCTTAAGCATTGTGCATACTCGGGTAGCACTACTTTTTATTGGACTTTGAGTATGCATGTAAACTACTTCTCCACTACATCCAAACTAAAATCGGTTCCACTATTCTACACTACATTTTAGGGACAATGGTAAACGGGCACTGGTAGTTACTCCTATTTACTTGTCTGCTGATGTCGCCTTTCGTCCTACACTATCAATAAATATTATTTTATTTCATTCTCAACAAATACTCTACTTTTTGCCACTATTCCACTACCACTACTAAAAAGTAGAGTAGTGTGGCCATCTCTGCTGTCAACCATCGAGTTTGAATTTCTTAATGAAGTCTTGAAGAGGTTTACATTGCATGTGCATACATGCTTTAATTTCGCGCAGAACAGCTTGAAAATTCATGGACCAATTGGAGATATGAGAGGCGTGCGTAACACACCTGTCCTTAATTGGCCAGTTCTCATTCCCATTTGCGTCGACAGTAAG
This sequence comes from Allacma fusca, assembly GCA_947179485.1. Taxonomy (NCBI): domain Eukaryota; kingdom Metazoa; phylum Arthropoda; class Collembola; order Symphypleona; family Sminthuridae; genus Allacma; species Allacma fusca. The sequence goes on from OX359246.1 coordinate 47,459,897, forward strand.
CACTCTTTATTATTCACGAGCACTACCTGTCCGTTTATTTAAAGCGCTCTCTTAATATAATCGCGCACGATTTAGACATACAACAAGTCTCTACGACAGGGTTTGATTCGTAAACCGTTTGACTTTTAATTTCTACAATCACACTACCGCCTCTTCAGGTAATCGTCCCTGTGAAGCACAGGGCTTTTACAAGTATACCAATGTTTTTCAGCCGTTTGCTGTCTTTAATGACATTCCAAATTTACAATTTCGCGTCAAACATTGAAACCAGCATTTTCAGGTTCATTTGAGCTTACAGGCGGTGGGAGAACAATATATTTGAATGAAGTCTGTCGTGGAAAGGTTATTACATGCTCTGTTACAAATTGTTTATTATAGCTTTGTTTTTTCGAAAACGGATTTTATTTGTTTTGTTTTGTTTAAATAACAAGACCTGAACAAAAGAACAAACTTATTACAGCACTATCTGCACCGACGTTATACAACTTGTCGTGCATTGGGCAGTTGGATAATTGCAGTGGTTAAAACTCATACTTTTATCAAATTATTTCCACATCATTAATTGTACATCGCAATATATGAGTGTCTAGATAAATTGCATTATGTGATACACATGAATATAATGAAACATCAGAATATGTATGTCAGAGTACTACCATTACTAGTTGGTATTTTAATTAATTAATGATAATATCATTATTATGATTGAGAATACTTAATGACTTATTATTTATAATAATAATTATAATTAATAACTTATTATACGATTAGTAAATTGTAGACATAAATACATGTGCAATGCAGAGCAAACGAAATAATTGAACAATTTTTATTATCTTTAATTAGATCATTGATTACTGCGGTATTTCTAGTTCTAGTGAGAGTTACACCTATGCAAATTCAGACTAACTGTGAAAACTGCGCAATTAATTACCTACTTAATCTAAAACTTGCTTTCAATATCCATATACTGAAGTACAGCTTGGGAAAATAAGTATGTTACTTCTGTATTAATTGGTTGTATTTGTAGGGCTTATATTATAATAATTTTTATACAATTATTATTATAGATTAAAATTATGCCTGTTTGTTCACCTGATCTGTTTTAATACAAATTGATGTACTAACTATTCGTTACTTTTTATTTTGACATCAATTCACCTGCCTCAACTGAATACTACAATAAAATTAATAATACATTTCTAATGCTGGGGTTGTAAAACGGAACTTAAAATTACCTGATATTAAAATTGAAACCAGATATAACGCCTTTTAACTTCGTAGTAGTTAGTTCAATAATAAAGCTACCGCAACCCACTACAGTTCCAAAAAGGATTAATGTAAAGGGTACCACGAAACTTCTAAAATCTAAAGCTTTTATTTCGATATTTACCACGTCAAGCATCGCTTTGTCCAATTTCTGGTACAAACTCTCATTCATTCCGGCGTCTAGCCATGACTTCCCTCTCTTTATCAAAATGTCGACACTATCTTGTCGCCACTTGTCAAAATGACCAGTATTCTGTAACCAACCCACAGCATGATGAAATAAGCCAAAGAACTTGGATCCCTGCGGAAGAGCCAAATTTACCACTGTACTAAGTATTGGTAGCGATCCACGCAAAGGCACAAATGCAGAATTTAACGTCAAATTTTTAGCAATTGGTCCCGACGAGACTATATCCCAGCAAATGCATGCGGTTTTGGGGTTCAGTGCTGCCTCCATGACACATTTTAAGAAATCTCGTTCATAAATAAACCGTTCCCTCAGGGATACATACTTGGGAGATTTCGTCAACTTGAAGTACGAGTCTCCAGCGCCACCTGGTAAATACATGAGTATCGTGCGGTAGTCAGTGGCATCAGCCAATTCTTCAGCATTGCGGGGAATAACTTCCTCGGCCGGGAATGTCAAGTAGGAAACTAAATTACAGTTATAGCAGCAGACGATGATGGTGGAGTAGAAGATGAACATTATTGCCAGCCAAGATGGTTTCGGGAGTTTAGTCACACATTGCTGCAGCATGACGTAGAATGCAAAAGTTATCCTTTCGAAAATCGTAACATATGTAGACTGCTTAAAGTTGCTAACGAAAATAATTGAGGTCAACAGGACTGTAACAAATATCAGCAACCAAGCATTAAAATCAAATGGGTAGAATGTCGCTTCCCATTTAATGATTTTTTGAGGGTGAGATGTGAGGAAATAGTAATTAATGAAGAGCATATGGGAAGTAAACCAAACCCAAGGATTCCTCTCATAAGTGTGAGTTAAAGCAACGTAAACATCCAATCGGTCGTAGAGCAGGTCACCAAGTGGACCACCCCACGTTCCATTAGGATACTGTTGGAGTCGTCCCCAAGTGAAATAATATTTTGTGGTAAAGTTGTAATTGGCCATCATGTTTTGTATCAGAGTGAAACAGAATCCCGCTTGTGGATCACCTTGTGATTCTCGGATGTAATTGGGCTCAAAAGGAAATATTGCAATCCTTAAGTTTTGACCATCGATTATTTGTCGGTCGGAAAGGAAATCTAGTTTTCTTACAGGTACTTGTGCTTGGGCGTCTAAATCTGTTGATGTTACAATTCCCATTTTGAATTGCAGCCTCAAAAACGTTTTATTTTCCAGCAATTCATCTATTCGGTCACGGTTTCCAACGAAGACATAATTCCTTAATGTTGCCTGTTTGAAGGAGATATTGAATGCTATTACTTGATCCTGATCATGAATAAGTATAATAACGTGCATGCAAGTGGTTGAAAGTTGTGGAACTGTCAGGAACCTTCGATCATCGATTGGCAAAAGTAACTTTGGAACGTAGTGTGTTGAAGATGTTGTAACCTGCACATCTGTCCAGATGTACTCGGTTTTACCAGGTGGGTTCGTTATAAGCAAAGTGCACTTGTCAAGGCTGTGAAGGGGTTTATAAAAATTGAAAACAGATATTTCCACTATCTTACGTGAGAGTACCTTATAGATTGGTACGTTAGCTAATACTGGGTTTTTGAAAACGATTGTTATAAAAATTACAACCGAAAGAATGTGCTGCATTTTTAAGACTTGAACTTTGTAATACGTACACATGAAACTCAATGATTTTTAAGAAAATGCTACTTTTTAACGTTGTTGGAAGGGATTCGGATTCACAGAAAGAATTTTTACGGAAGTGATGATGGTGTACTGGATCACGAATGTTGAATAATTGTATATTATCCGAAATGACGGTGAGACAATGACATGTATCTCAAACATTCATAAGTATAAGCACGTGTCAATTATTTTTCGATTCAACTCATTTGTTTGCCCTTCTAGAATGATAGCTTTTGACAGTTACTTTAGTTTTTTACTCACCATGATTGGATGTGAAATGAAATAAATAATCGCAATCCAATTGTTTCTCCTGTAAGTTTATGTGCAATTGGGAGATTGCTTATATTCAAATCAACTAGGTGTACATGAAATATTAAGGGATTCGTTTATTACGTTTTACAATGCTGGAGTTCATTAGCAGATAAGGTCAACCTCAACGGCAAAAGTTACGTGCGGCGACATTTACATAACTTAATTTTCTCGACTAGTTAAAAGCAATTTTCCCATGTATTGAAAAACTCATACCTACTGAGTTAATGTTTGGAAAATAACAACTCTCGTCCCCTCCAAGTTTCAAGCAGATGCACATACTTTTTCATACTGCTACACGAATTACTGCTATTAGTACTAAGGTATACTGTACCTACGGTGTTTTCCAGGTCTGCGTTTGTCGATTTCATTTCAGTTAGGTATGCAAGTACAAATGGAGCGACCCTGACCCTACGTACACCTTTTACGTACATCGTCGAGGAATAACTATCGAGGATTAGTACACAACAGGATTCCAGACATATTACCAATTTGGATAAAATAAAATTCTTTTTATATAATAATGGCCCACAAATTTGATATCAACCTTTATGATGTGCAAAAGTAAATGATTATAAAATAAGATGGGGCGGCACCCCGAAATGAAGAATAGAAATGTACATTGTGTCTATGAGCCGTCTTATATGTAAATAATGAATAAATACAAAAAAACGTATTAAAATACATGTGTATAATTTGTATCCCCTACATGGCAACAAATTAGAAAAAAGTATGGCAAATAATAATATGAAAAAATAATACTGCTTTCGATGGTCACAAGGATAGAATGCTGTCCTGGATCTGGCAAGGAGCTCTAGCAATAATAGGTATGCCTTTGTTATCAATGGTGAAGCAAGGTGGTGGCGTCGTTTTACAGACGGTATCGACATGGTTTGGGGTCTGGGTGTAATATTATTAAGGATTCAATAAGGTTCAATGCAGCAGCCTTAATAAGAAATCACTTCCAGAAGATTCACGGCTCTATTTACGGGGACGACATTTGTAACTTCGGTCGGGAAAGTAATCCGTCTCACCTGGGCAAGTTAATCAATGTCCGGTTCGACGGGTTCTTAAACCATCTCATCAAACTCACGATTATCGGATTACGAGTGGGCTGTTGAAAGGAAAAAAATCAAATATCATTCGTTTAAATGGGTTTGAGCGGGAGGCGGTACCGTGGGTAAGGCTCACAAAAGGCTAGTAAAAATGTGGCATAAAATTATGGGCAAGGCTCATAAAAGCAGTGGCGAGTTCTTAGGGAGGGATCGAAATTACCGCAATTATGGATTTTTCCGAGAAATTTTGTATAGAGGTTTAGGCGGAGTTGAGTGTTATGCAGTAATGGTACAATATAGTATCATAATTTCTTTTATTATTTAGTTTTGTTTATTATACTTATTATAAATTTTAAAAAAAAACTTTACAATATTTAAACAATAAAAGAGACAACCCGTAGTGCTCTGTGCGTGAGTAATTTTCTCTCGCACTCAGGACACTGCTGCTCTCGTCCAATCAGACTTGACTAGGAGTATACCCGCCCGGAAATTATCTATAGTATTCCATAGTTGAAAACGATAGAAATTTGAATCGGAATTGGGGACCTATAACCAAACTTATTCCTATAGTCAATCCATAGGATCTCATAGGCTGACCATGGAAATCTATAGTTTTATATAGGAAAACTGGTACCACTTTCCTACTTCGTTAAAATTGTTTAGTAAATTATTCAATTGATGAAAAAAACAAAAACATGACTGTAAATTGTCAAAGAAGGAAGCAAATTATCTATGTATGTATCCAACATCAATTGTTTATTCTGATAATAAAGCTGAATACATTGCATAAAAAGTATTAATTATTTAGTTTCTTGAGCCTCTTCCGAGCGTCCGTGCAAATGTTGGCCACACTTTTCTCAAATTGCATCATTTTGAGGGGTTGGTTGTGCAGTTTACACTTTTTAATAGTGAAACCTACAGAAATAATAATAGAAATGAGGTTAATGAAATTATTAAACATTTAGCCAGAAGTCTTGGTAATAAATTTGAGTAATTAAATAATACCTTTGCAAGCATTGAATTTCATAAAATCGAGCCTTGGTCTCTGTAGTCCGTCTCGGTATCGCTGACCAGTAACAGAGGAACTTGCTATCTCATCCAGCGAAAACAGTCCTGATCGTTCCATTAATTTTCTAAGGAAAATGCCGGGGTTATGACGATAATCCGTTTTTAGTTCAGTTACAAGTTTCTTCGAAATCATAATTCCTTCACCTACATCGACACAATTTTCTTCCTCCTGCTCCTGTTGCGCCAAGTCGACTAAAGAAAAATAGGGTTTTTCGAATAATAATTATTTTAATTCTATAATTATAGAGTACGCTCATCTGGAACACATCTCAGCTGGAATATTCTCCTATCAAACATTATATGAAATTAAACGGAATGGCAAATTACACAATTTAAAATTACTTCGCAATTTTTTGATGCAGCGATTCTTCTTTCGAAGTTTTTCTTGGAGCGCTTTAATGGTCCTGTCTTTTCCGGACTCAGCTTCCGGATAGTCCTCAACTGTGTAGGGTTGATCATCGTAATGGCCTCCGATTTGCCATTCGTCTGCTGGCACCGCATTTGCTTCAGAGCTATCATCAATATTGTTGTTGGATGGGGAAGTTGAATTTGCAGCTATACCAGTTGGGGTAACATTTTCAACCTCCAAATCTATTCGCCCGACCTAATAAAATGTATTCCAATGTCATAATTATTTGCATTATTGCATGCAATTTTGGATTTAAAAAATATAAATTGCGAATTGTCTATGTTACTTCTGAGGTTTTGATTAGTGTTGACTCAGTTTCTTTGCGCTTTCCATTCTTGTGACGACTGGACTTTCGACCTCCTGTTGCAATTTCTTGATGATCTTCTCGAAGCGATAAGTCGGATGCTTCACTTGCCAATTCGGCCACGACTTTGCTGATTCTAGCCCTCGATCCTGTGAAATTCAAACTTTAAAATAAATAATTGTTCGAACTTTATTTTAGTAAAGCACGTATTCATTGAAAATGGATAATTATCTATAACGATCCGTGAATTAGGAATATAAACGTAAAATGTTTAGTTACTAATTAAAAACTTAATTATATGATCATTAATTACAAACACTCGCCAATTTGAAGAACTTTTCCTGCACTTGTTTCATCGGTTAATTTATCCAAGTGAATATCAAATATTTGATCCAGCAGTTGAGAATCCTCGTTTATAATTAAACGGTCGTAATTAATCCTTGCTACTTTTACTAAAGAATAATTTTTTGGCTCATCAGCCCACTCAATTGCAGCGTACTTTTTATTCATACTTAGTCTTTTAGAATTCGGATATTCCGTTAAAGAGTTGGAGTCAGCTTAGTGAAATTATTAAAACCTCATCAGAGTCCAGAAGGAATAAAATGTCCACAGTATACGCTTAGCTATTTCTGATGGGGTTTTCATACATTATTAAATACTTTCCCTTTGCAATTCTGTGTATTAGTAAAGCAGCGGTATTAAATTCAGATGTATAATATTTGACTGCGCCTGTTGAGGTAGTTTAGAGGCGGGAATGCGGGAACAACGACCGTTGAAAAAGCTATGCTTCAATTATGTTCATTGTCATAATGTATGTACTGATCATAATAGAATCATATCCAAGCTGTACATACAAGATTACTCGAGCAGTGCTTTTACGACAAAGCTGGCGATAAATGATGCAATAAAATTTCGGTTCAATATTTTTTACAGTCCTGAACGCTAACAAAGAGTTTGAGTCCACATTTCAGGATTTGTTTTTAATTTGGAAGGTGAAAATTCAAATCTTTACAGAATAAGTTGATAGTATTTGCAGCAAATGTTCAAAACCCTTTGATGAAGCCATTCTTAAACAGAAGGGCCAATATTTTATTGTATACGATATTCGTACGCAAATTCAACTCATGTTAAAAAATGCAGCTATCAAAGAACATTTGACTAAATCTATTCTGAAGAGGCTTGACAGTAGTGAAGAGGAAATCCGGAATGTTTACGGCGCAAAATATAATGACTGTGTTAAAAACTGGAACATTTCTGGCACAATGAATACAGATGGCGTACCAGTTTTCAAATCGTCAAAATACTCGTTTTGGCCAATTTTAATTGCGATTGACGAATTACCATATTTGGTTAGAAAGTCTAATATTGTGTTAGCTGGACTTTGGTGTGGTACAAACAAGATTGATGTGAACTTGGTGTTTCCAAAATTAGTGATTCAGTTGAACGATTTATCAACAAATGGGATTATATGGCAAAATTCATTAGGTGAGATCTGTGCAAGTAATTTGTACATACCCATATGTAGTGTTGATGCGGTTGCTCGGTGTTTGGTTCAAGGTATGACACAATTTAATGGAGCATATGGGTGCGGGCAATGCAAGGACAAGGGCGTGGTTGTTCCAAAGGGTAGAGGTCGATGCCGGATTTTCAAAGGAGCAACGAACATTTCACTTCGAACTGATGCCGAGCATAAGGAAATAGTTTCGTCTTGCAAGTTTCAATTTGGAATCAAATTTGCATCCCCACTATTAGAGCTAAGATACTTTGACATCATTTCCGGAGTGGTGGTTGAGCCTATGCATAACGTGTACCTTGGAGTTACCAAAACAATTTTAAATTTGTGGTTGAACATGAGAGGAAGTGACTGTTTTTTGGGAACTCGTGAAATGCGCATTACCATTAATAAACGTCTTTCTAACTGTAAAGTACCAATAGAAATTGTTCGTACGGTGAGAAATTTAGATGCCATTATTTACTGGAAAGCTTCAGAATACCGTACAATGTTATTTATTATGTCCGTTGTGACCAGTGACATTCTACCAAAGTCATATCACAGACATTTTTGTAAGTTTGCAAATGCTATATTTATACTTTCTGCAGCAACTTGCAATTCCAAAAGCATTGAAAATGCTACAAAAATGCTGAAATCATTTGTAAAAGGGGTAACTAACTTATACGGTGAAGAATATTTGAGCTTTAATGTTCATTCCTTGATTCATTTAGCAGAATGTTGTTATAATTGGGGACCACTGTGGCGATTTTCAGCATTTATATTTGAGTCGTTCAATGCTACTCTGTTAAAATACATCTCAAATGGTAATGTTGTGACCGCTCAAGTTTCAAAAAAGTTTAACATGGACATGCAGGCTAAATATTGTGGTCAACATATATTTACCAACCAAGAGGCTTTGAATTTGTTTGGATCAATTACAAAATTACCAAAGTTGTCCAAAAACCTATTTTATACAAAAGCTCCATATACATCTGTTTTGCTAAGTGACCATAATTTTCAAACGTGCGCCACCTACTGTGTTCCTGAAATTATTTATTCTGCTAAATCCGCTGTTATTGGGGGATACTTATTTAAAGTTAAAGAAACTAAGAAAAGAGTAGATTGCTATGTTCGAATTAGCAGTACAAGTTTAGGAAAGATTGTCCAATTTTTACATGTTGAATGCAAGTGTGGCATACCTTGTGATTGTACAAAAGAATTTGCACTAGTTGAGGTTATTCGGGTTCAGAAGCTGAATTATTCTGAATTCACATACCAATGTAGTGCGTCAGTTGTAAAAATTGAAAAATTGTATCGTTTATGCAAATTAAGTTACGAAAAGTTTTTTAAAATTGAGTTCGATGGAAATATTTTCTTTCTAAGTGTGTGCAATTTATTCGAAGTAGATTAAATTGGGTACTTCTGTTTCATTGGTTAAATATTACTTATGTGGTTCGTAAAACTTTAATAAACATATTTTTGTTCGGAAATACTGGTGGCTATAATCTTTTTTATTCGTGATATAGTTTATTCACTTTCCTTTTGGTCAGAATCATAAAATATAATGATGTATGGAACTATACTACGTTGCAGCAACAATGTCTACCATATTTGAAAAGTCCAAAAAAAGAATTATGTACCTATATTTATTTCAATTGAGCAATATTGATAAATTGATTTTAATCAAATGTATAAAAACTATAACTTAAATAAATATCTTTGGGATTGATTCCTATGCCCTTAGGATGTAAAACCATCCGCGCAGATCGTCAGCTATAGGAAAAGGTAAACAAATTCCGAAAGAACAAATATCCTATAGAATCCTAAGCTGGATTTCCGGGCGGGTATGGCTTGATTTGGTTGGACTTAGTACGCGTCAGTATCCACATGTTCTTAAATCCCTTCGAAAGAACTCAAGTAACAATAAAACATGCACTCGCCAATGAATCAAAAGTTATTGGGCTGATATAAAATAATATTTGGGTTGGGAACTGTTCATTGATCTGCTAGAACAGTTCTTAATATCTTAATACCAAAAGATATTTAGATTACAGGGAATTTATTTTTTCAATCATTAGCAAAGTTTACAGTTCATTTTTTAAATGATTCTTGGAAATGTTTCTCAATTTATTGATATTTAAAGATGACTTACTGGTAAATGAAGCTAATTTAGAGAAATTTAAAGACTCAACAAACCAGCAATAATTATTACTGCAAAGTAGATTCATACTTACAAGTAAAACATAACAGTAGCTAATTACTTGAAAGTAAATTAAACATTAATACGTGGAAGTGGTTTTGAAAAGTGATACTCCAACTGATAACTAAATTTTAGCAGCGAACACTTAAGCACAATAAGTTTTCTAAAATATACTTAAATTAAGTATAAAACATATCAAAATATACATATATCCTTTTAACATTGAACATGCACTCAGCAGATCAACACACTATTGAAGGATTTATGAAATGTTCAAGTTTAAGGTACACCTGTAGGATCCTCTTACGTTACATCGTCTTACCAAAATTTGTGTGAGTGTATTCGAAATATCTGGCAAATATTATGCAATGTACCCACCATCCACTTATCTGCATGCCCTTAAATGCGATTGCAGCGTTCTACAACTTCTTTAAGTCTTTTCATGTATTGTGACCCCTCCAGTTTGCCTACGTACATGTGGATGTAACTGCTTATGGAGACTCATTTTCCTTTTACTACCTCCTTGTCTACAAATTTGGTTTTCCATGAGTTTACCTATCTCTTACTTCCGAAAGTTGGCAGTTTGTAAAATGCCTAGCCAAAATGCAATACCCTATATTGGAGTGATGATAGGAGTAATTATCTTTCGTTCTATATTTTTGTTATTCCGAGTGAAACTGTTGAAGCATAACACATTGGGAAAATTTTTAGCGTTATCGGTTTCCCTTTGTTGTGCAAAGAAGCGTTAATTGCGTTTATCAATACTTGACCACTTGAGTGACTCGCATTTGTAAGGTCAAAAGTATTTTTAGTTAATTATATACAGGATTATTTTACCTCTCTTTATGACTAAATTAAATATAGGTAAAAAAATTTCAACTCCCAGCAAAACCTATGAACATGCAAATATGCGAGCACTCTTCTCTCAGGCTCGGACATGAAAACTTGTCTCCATTTCTTTAATAATTATAAGAAAAAATCGTATTTTTATTTTGGCTAGGAACTGCTGCAGTTCACCCCTGCATTTGTTGACACTTCTTATACTCCATGACTCGTGCTTATTGAGTGCATACATCCACACCTATAATATCAGGCAAAAACAAAAATTGTAAAATGCTAAGAACATCATAGACTTCAGCAGTTAGCTTCTTTAATGTTTATTAAGGTCACGATTTTTTACATCAACTGTAAGGTTTGTATGTAGTTGATACTGCAATGGTTATATCGGCTAATGTGCAGCCTTTACTAAAGCGTATTCAGTATTTAAAAATCCAACTGTTACAAATATGACTAAAGGTAAATACTTACTACCCATGGATTTAAAAGCTATGTGGTAATCGTACTATGTACACATAATTTTTTGATTCTAATATTTTGAGTTGCTATTTTGAGTCTGGGTGCGGCACTTTTGTTCACAATATTTATTTCAGGTGCAATTTGGAAATTTGTGTTCTGCCTTGTACCCAACCCCGAACTGTGGGAACGGGAATGGGAACGGGGACAACTTTTCTGTTCCCAAGACAGACACTGATAGGCCCATCTTATCCGTTTAAATGAATATGCATTGCCAAGTTTATCCTGGAATTGTGCTCTTATAGTTTTCAATGCTAACCCCTCCATCAGAGTTACACTTGTCATTTCAAATACAAAGCTCCCAGCCCCAACCAACGACCCAATAAGAAGTAAACCAAATGGTACTACAAAACTTCGCAAATCCAAAGGTTTTGTTTCTGTATTAATAACATCAAACATCGCCTTTGCCAATTTCGTGTACAAGCTTTTATTTCCAGCTTGAAGCCATTGTCTCCCCCTTTTGACCAAAAACTCCAAACTTTCTTGTTTCCATTTTTCGTAATGTCCGGTATTCTGGAGCCATCCCACAACATGATTGAACAATCCGAAATATTTCGATTCCTTTGGCAGCGCTATATTTAAAGTAGTGCTAAGGATAGGCTTCGACTTGTGAACGGGCATGAAAGAAGATGCTACAGTCAAATTTTTAGCAATTGGCCCCGATGTAACAATATCCCAGCAAACACATGCGGTTTTGGGAGTCAGTGCTGCCTCCATGACACATTTTAAGAAATTTCGTTCATAAATAAATCGTTCCCTTAGGGATACATATTTTGGAGATTTCGTCAACTTGAAGTACGAGTCTCCAGCGCCACCTGGTAAATACATGAGTATCGTGCGGTAGTCAGTGGCATCAGCCAATTCTTCAGCATTGCGGGGAATAACTTCCTCTTCTGGGAATGTCAAGAAGGAAACTAAATTACAGTTATAGCAGCAGACGATTATGATTGAGTAAAAGATGAAGACTATTGCCAGCCAAGATGGTTTTGGGAGTTTAGTGACGCCTTGTTGCAGCATTGAACAAAAAGTGAATATCATTGCTTCGAACGAATGTTCTTTTAGAGATATTTTGTAGTAATTAATCTCAAACACAATAGATGTCAGCACTGTGGTGAGTAATATTAATAACCACGCATGGGTTTGAAAAGGGTAAAATATAGCTTCCCATTTAATGACTCTCTGAGGATATGACGTGACGAAGTGAAAATTAATAAACAGCATACTGGATGTGAACCAGATAAAGGGGTCTCTGGCAATTGTATGAGTTAATCCTACAAAAGCATCCACTTTGTTGTTCATTAGCTCTCCAATTGCTCCATCCCAAGTGCCGTTAGGATATTGATGCAGCCTTCCCCATTTAAAATAATACTTTGTAGTAAAATTATAGTGGACTTTCATTTTCTGCAGGAAATTGAAACAAAATCCTGCTGTGGGATTTCCTTTCGAATCCTGAATGTAATGTGGTTCGAAAGGAAATATGGAAATTCGTAATTGCTTCCCCGAGGCTATTTGTTGATCAGAGAGAATATCTTGTTTGGTTACAAGGACATCGGTTTCTCTCTCAGGAATTACAAACACTGTTTTGAACTTCAGCCTTAAAAAATCTTCATCTCCCTCTAAATCTTCCACTTGAGGCTGAGTTCCCACAAAAATGTAATTTGTAAGGGGAACCTTGTAAAATAGCGAATCCATTGTGTGAGTCACATCCGAATGTTGAATAAATATTAAGACGTGTCTGCACGACGAAGAAAGTTGTGGGAGCCATGGAATGTTTTGATTATCAATTGACAGCAATAATTTTGGAACATGGTGTTTTGAAGTAATCAAATACACGCTGGTCTGGGTGAGCTCTGCTTCGTAGGTACTTTGTTGCTGGTTTGGTAACAGTAAAGTGCATGGGTCAAAATAATTTTCGGGATTGTAAAAGTTGTGTGTAATTATTTGCGTTATTTCGTGGACATACTTGGCCGTCTTGGCACCATCAAGCTCCTTTGCTGATGTTTTTGGTACAAGCACAGGTAATACGAGTAAACAAAATAGAATCATCGCCATTTCCGATACTGGTTTCTTCTAACGTCTTCACACCATGGACAAAATCAATATTGTCTTAGACTGAGCAAAAGCTAAATGAATTCAAATAACCCCCACACAGAAGTTGTTATTGCGTAAATTGACACGATGAATGTTGTATGACAACCACGTAAACAATCTAAACACAACCAATCTAGTTATAAGAATTTGCGATAACTGTATTGTAGTGCAAGTGTCTTCTACACACATCAAATAATCCCAATACTATAATAACGCCCTGTTGTTATTAATTTTTGTAGCTGCTGTGAAATCGTTTGTTTTTATGTTTCACTTTTTATAAGAAAAACAATTTTCGGCACTCAAGCCAAAGTTTTGAGTGGCAGTAATTTATACGCACATTTTTAATTCACTCCAGAAATTTGTGTGCACGTAATTACTCGGTGAATAATTACAGCAGATTTTGTAAACGTCTCCTGTTTTATCCCAAATTTGTTGTTCTCACTGTTAGCTTCCAATAAACAAGTTTCTTTTGACATCAATGGACTCCAGAAGAAAGTGTTGAAATATCAAGGCACACATGTATATTACTACAGGTATGGAAATGAAATAATATTGTGTGTAATTACCAAACCTACAAAATAATGAAGTTGAGAATGTAAAATCTTATTGGAATTGGAAATTTATTACTATTTCATGACACGACACAATTATTTGACAAAATACAGAAGATTTGTGCCTGAGAAATTCCCATGCAAGAAACGTCTCGCATAATTTATTAATTAAATGTATCGTGTACCATGTCACTCCTCTCCTTCATAATTGAAGTCTACATATTTCATTTCCATGTCACTTGATAGATTTCTTCAAGACTTTCCCAAGCAAATTTATCTGGGAAAAGTTTTGAGATGAGCTATATTATGTAGGACTGCGCGTAAGTTTATCAACAGCTTACGAAATACGCAGAGCGATCTAGATTGACGTGTTGTAGTGCGACAGTCACAAGAGAGATATACACACTGTTGTTTACGGGGACAACTTTATATTCTATTAGTATTACGCTAAGTTGAAACTTATCTCAAGCCTTTGCGTGGTTATACCAAACTTGTTTATTGCCTGTTGGTTTTGACAGATTCTGATAACGAATTATAACAAGAAAATGCAATATAATTCGGTATCCTGAATCAGTTCTGTATATTTTGAACCCATTATTTGTAATTATGGACTATTTTCGGTAATTGATATTTATAAATAATTATTACCTAACTGCGCTTAGATCGGGCAAGTGGCCATTACTGGCGGTCATGTAATTATATACAAGGTTATAAATGAGAATCAACAAAACAGCAGTTATTGACGAGATTGGGTGAGAAGCGTTTTATCTTTCCACAAAACATGGTACGCCACTTTGCATTCCTCTTGGCGGTTATGGGTGTACTAGGAAGTCCTTAACGAATAATTTCAGGACATGAACTACTGTCAACAGATTCAGTTGATGAAATTAAATTGTTTGAGAGATGATGAACCAGAATATGGCAGATTTGAGCAGACCAATAACATAACATGACATAACATGCCATGATGAACAGAGTACACTGAAACTGTTTTCTTCCAGCGCCCTATGGAAGAGATTAAGAGGAATGAAAGACGGGAAAAGAAATTTGGAAAGGCTATTACCTAGGAATGTTAATAGGCTTTCCATGTAAGATAACAAAAGTGAATGCTGGCGTTGATGAATGCTTTAGAAGACAAATAGTTGAAGCCAGATTTAGCCTCAAAACGGCTAATCGGCTTCATTTTTCAAATTTAAAAAATTCAAAAATCTTTCTTGATGCGCTCTTCAAAGTTTGTTTCATCATTGGCCTATGGATGAGAAGATTTTACTGAACTCTGTATTTTCGCCGTATAACTACATAATTGTTTTTAAATTCACAACAAACTCACAATTTGTATCTATATATACATACAAGGATATACACATGTTCCTTTCGTGATCGTTTGATTTCATCATGATATAATCCAGGTCATGTTTAATTGTAATAGCCTAAAGAATCAAAAACTTCAGCTCGTGCCAGTGCTAATTTTAAAAATAATTGTCATTGATTTTGTTAAGTAATTGCTCATAAAAACTGAGTTGTTGGTCGCTTCTTAAATTGACACTTAACAGTTTATAATAACTGTAGTCTTTATACACCAGTGGCCTGGGAAATTGGCTTTAAGTCACTATTCATTCTTTGAAAAATAGATTCATTTTTCGACATTATTTACCAAAGTGAAAATTATTCAATAAAGATAAACTGTTGTTTAGGTTTTAATATACATATAGCGTCGGCAAAGGTGGAAATGGTCTAGATACATTTTCGTTTAAGATCAATATTGTTACATGTGCCCTAACCTTTGGGTAAAGGCCAGGGACTTAGATGTATCCCGGGTTCGGCGTTCCATTCCCTGCTCGGGATAAATAAGATGTTGTGATGCCTGGTTCGCTAATGGAACTGAATTGTAACGTTCTGTGTATATAGGTTCTCTTTATTCACTGTATAGGCCAATTTACATAGTTCCTAACTTATAGCTTTATCCACTATAACTTGTTTATTTGCCCTTTGTATTTGCTGACTCTTTGTTCCCCTTTATTTCTAATATGTAACAATATGGTCTACTCGCAGATAAAAATATAGTAAAACTATAGGTAAATAAAAGAATTAAATATTTATTCAAAATAGCATAACTCTACTGTTTTATCACTGTATTCAAAAATTATACTATCCCACCTGGAGCAAATTCCCCTATTTTGCAGTAAATATGCAGGTTAGAAGAATCATCTAAGAGAAGTACGAAAGTGCAAAGGTCTTATCATTAAGGGTCAAAGTGATATAGTAAAGTGTAAAATGTATTGTATGTGTATTGGGCAGAGCAGGGGTCGGCTCTTTGCAAATTCAAATGTAAGATATTTTCCCTGCTGAATCTGATGTCCCTGGTGGATAGTTCAAAAATCCATGCTGAAAAAAAGGTTCGACTTTGAAAATTCCCCACAAAAATGTTTCCCTACAAAATGTCTTTTTTTTTTAAATCCCTATTAAAAAGGTCAACAAATTAGAAAATCCTTACTAAAAAGGTCAACAAATTAGAAAATCCTTACTAAAAAGGTCAACAAATTAGAAAATCCCTGTGCACAAAACCAAATTTCCCTAAAGGCTGTCAAATTTTTAAAAGAACCACTGCTAAAAAAAACGTCAACCAATTTCAAAATCCTTGTTAACCAAACAAATTTCTCTTCCCTTAAAAATATTCCCCGTCTGAATTTTTTTCTGTGCCAAATATTTGTTTATAGTTACACAAATAGTCTGTAACTTTCGATCCATGCACTGAGTGATCAAACACAAGTGAACACTTGTTTATTTATTTTTTAAACTTAAAAACAAGGACTGAAATGTTTTTAAACTATTCAATACATAGTTGAATTTTAAATTTACTTGCACCACTTCACAACAAAATACAAGCAAGGCAAACCCAGCAAGGAAGATGAGGATAAGAAAAACTGTATAAATTTCCATAAGTTTAATTGGTGCGCTGTCAATCACCACAAAATCATTCTTGAGTTCGTCGTCGCGTCCGGCGTAGAACATATTGCGGGAAATGTTAGTATAAAGCCGAACATAATCCCATTTCTGCCAAAACGAGATTAAGCCGGATGTCAAAAGCTTGTCTAATCGATTTGGAATAAGAGAATTGTGATACTCGTCCAAGCGGCTGACTGAAAGACCAAAGTTAACCTGCAATAAATGATCTTCAATTCTAGCATTATGGGAAAACCTTGGAAGTTTTTTATCTTTCTGCATTTCGTTTTTAAAAACATTCCAGAAAACCGGTAGTTCTTCTGCCGTGGTAAGAAACGCAGTCCACTGCTTTTTCAAATGAATTCTAATGACTTTCGGGAGGTTATTATCACAAACTAAATTTATATTCTTCTCAAGAGCTGCAATTTCGCTAAAATGTTGAAGCTTCTTGATTCGCAAACCTTCTGACAGATTCTCATAATGGCTTGTTAGTCCCCGAATATTTTCTAGCAGCACGCAAGCATCATCAAGACCTCTTGAAACGATGCAAAATTCATCAAACTGGCTTTTGGTAAGTACAGTTTTATTGTAAACCTTTGTCCAGAAACTTGGATACGCAGAACACGTAATTGGAGTATACAATGAAAAATTCTTCAATTCTTCCAACTTGCTCCATCGTGTGAAATAAGGGTTAGGTACGGAATAACCGGACTTCAGTATGCTCTTGTAACAGAACCCAAGTATCAAAGTAATCAATATCCAAGAAGCAATTAACATCCTAGATTTAGTGATGTGAGAGTGTCGTAAGGTCACCGAATAGCCATTTTGGTCCAGCATGGAGGAAAACACTTTCAGAGAAATCCTTGACATATTTTCTTTCATAGGGCTTCCAGCATCCTTGCTGATGAGCATCATTACGTATGATACCAAGATACCGAAACCAAGGTACCCTACGAGTACTAGTGGTTCAATTGGGGCAGCCTGGTAGCCGTACCTGATTTTAACGCGTTGTACTCCATCCGAAGTTATGAAATTAATTCGTTTTCCATCCCCAGTCAATTGCAGCTTAATATTAGTGTTTTTATTTCTTAGTAATGTGTGATCCCGGACTGATGAAAACAATATTCCAGGGGTGTGGGAAACTTCAACGTTAGATGGCGTTCCTTCAAAAGTGTGATTTTGTTCCGCGAGAAGAAACCCCTTTATAGCATTGCTAAGTGTGTAGCTATAATGTTCTTTCTTGTTGGATTGCAAGATCCTTGTTTTATAAAATGACTTTTTCATCTTGGTTGTTACAACGAGGCCATTAAAAGACCAGTAGACATTTGTCCCACCTTTTACTGCATTTCTGTAGCTTTCAGTCATCTCGGTGTAGCAAGAGGTTACCGTGTTTTTACATGAAAAGTAGTGGAAGCTGTAGTGCTTAAGGAGACAGTAGCTACAAATGAAAATTCCTGATTCAATGAGCAGGTTGAGGGAGCTTGCGTTTGATTGTTGATACATAAGGATAAATGAAGGAGACAAGCTAATAGTGCTGACTACGGATATGAAACCATTCGGAGTAGAAATGTACTCTTCGAAACGGAAGGCAGAACGGGGTACGAACTTAAGAATGAATTTCTGATATATTCGCAAGTTGCTTGGGATACCCCAAACAATTGTATCAGCAAGGGTGACAGATTCAGTTAGATTACCTTTTTCGGGATTTTCATCTGATGTGAATAGTTTTACTCGGCAGAAAATGTGACGGACTTTATATTTGTATTGACCGGAATCTGCAAGCATCCAATTTTACAATTATTATTATGCTTATAATTACAGAGTCGAAAATTAAATAGCAAATTTATTACCCTGTGAACACGGATTAATTGTTGTGTTGGCTAAATGCATAAAAACTCACCCGAAATTGAAGAAATGTTAAGTCCAGATGCCCGTGTTATTAAAAGCGTTGAGTTGATAGTTTCAAATGGGATAATGTCTGCTTTGTCAAAAATATGAATTAAGCAATCTGGTATGTTGTTCATAATTGATGTTGGTAGATACGCTGGTATTTTTAGCGACAACTGTAATGTTGTCTTACTCAGTTGAGTATTCAAAACCGCGAATATAAAAACTACACGATTCATACTTCTGGTTACTTCAATTCTGCCAATTGTCACAAAGACTAGTTGCCTTCTTTTATTCAGCTTTAGTGCATCTGGTTGTTTCAGTAAACTGCCTGGCACCATTTGCAGACTACCGTTTGATATATTTTCCTGTCGTTATTATCTCTGTTACATTTAAAGTTATCAAATAAAAATGCTCAAGTGCGACTGGTTTTGGTGTCAACACAAAGCTTGTTGCTTGAGATTTCAATTTTGTTCATATTTCATTTCACATCAATTCTATCACATTTTGAATTATAAAATCATGTATTACATGGTATTACAATACAGTGCTGACAATGACATACGAACGTCACCATTAATGAGCAAAGAATAACAAATGAAAGAAATCATCGACGATGACGAGGACGACTTGTCATGTTGGATGGATCATTACAATACTTAGAATGTTTGTCTATTCCTTTTATACATCTAACAAGAACCAAAAATAAAGGCGTCATTAAAACTAATGAGACGTGCCAGTTTGCGAAGATAATGCTACGCTCACATTGAACTTCTACAAGCTAAAATTTTGGTTAATTTACTTGCACGTATGGAAGCTTTGTAGACATTGCTTTTCAGTGATGCTTTTAAATTGTTCCTGTTTCGTAACAAGATTTTTCCTCAAAATTGTTCCAAGTCGGTGCAATTTAAGTAACAATATTCAATAACTACGGTACAATTATTTTACGTACGTAAAAGGCATACCGTCGATGAAGAGGCAAAATGACGCACACGCAGGCTAACTGAAGGTAAAATGAACTAACAAGTAAGGTCCTTTGATGGTAAACTCCAGGATTGAATGAAGCGTGGTGGGATTGTTGGAACCAAGTGTGCCCACACCAACCACAAACTTCATGACACCTCTTGACTGGGCACTGTAGGACATCCGAAAACACCTTATCTTTAGTGAGCCATACGTTTAACTCTATTCCTATTGAGATGATGTCTTTAGCTACTTAAGTCTTCTGCTGTGACAGCACAACTATTGGTATGTATATTGGGTGGTATTTTGTATGATGTAATACATGATTTCTGGCCGGTTGCCGGATAAGTAGATCTTGGTCGATACATCCACCATTTGGTCAACTACAGTTTCGTCATAATCTCAACTTTCTGATTACCTCACAATATTTCGTTCAAAGCCTGCCCTAGTAGTAATCATAATACTAGTAAGCTAGTCATCAAAAGTATTGAACACGTTTGTTCATAATTGTTAGATATTTTTTCAATTGTTGCTTTGGACAACAGCTATATTTGTTTAATAATATAATGTACAGCTTGGAATTTGCTTGAATATTTGAAAGAACGTAAAAAATGGATCTTAAGCAGTTTAAAATTTAGTAATCAAGTAAGATAGCACTTTAGCACTTATGCATCTGAAATTTATGCTAATTGAATGTCTAGAATCAATGAGAGTCGTTGACCATTTGCAAATTATTAATGAAAATGTAATCAGGGCTGAGCATAAACCCGTATTCCGGGATTATTGGAAATAGGCTGAAAGTGTAATCCTTATCCGTAATCCCTTCTGCAAAATTTTTGCAGTCGTAATCCTTATCCGTAAACACTCCGGAAAATTTTTACAGTCGTAATCCTTAGCAGTAATCCTACATACAACATCGTTTTTAACTGGCAGCGTGATATTTATTATGTACAATTTTCGATTACTTGCATGGACACTGCAGGGTCTCGTAAATTTTCATGGCCTGTGCTTCCGTAAAGCAGAAGGTTCATGGTAATTCATTTGGTGTATCGCCTTTCTCGCTCATTTGTTATTACCTTATTTTAAATATTGATGTTTTGTATGTTTAAGATTGATTTTATTATGTATTACTGTAGTGTGTCTCCTACTAGTTATGCGAGTCGTGTGGCTTTAATATAAATATGATCTGGTCATTTTAAATTTTCTGTTCATATAGGTATACATGTTTATATGGAGTTGAAGGTA
Organism: Allacma fusca; assembly: GCA_947179485.1. NCBI lineage: Eukaryota > Metazoa > Arthropoda > Collembola > Symphypleona > Sminthuridae > Allacma > Allacma fusca. The sequence continues at coordinate 47,480,861 of OX359246.1, forward strand.
AGGGAGGAAATATTTGCAATATTGGCGACACCTTGAATATGGGTCAGTTCCAGAGTATATAAACCTCTGGACAAGAGCTGGAAAATTGAGACTCACTTTCTTGGAATTTTACCTCAAGACCCTTATTTTCTCTTTACTGTTAATTGTATCAGTCAGTGTGTCCCATTCCTTGACTAATAACTTTTGTTCATGCTTGTACTACATTGTAATCTGTAATCCATAATCTAAGTGTTTCACGTAATTTGCCCAGCCCTGAATGTAATGTGCAGAGCTACTATATTGAAAAGAATCATCAAAGACTACAATAAATGCTGCCAAAAGTTGCATAGGAGGTAATACTACATGTGAATATAAGCTGAATGAAGTGTACACGCAAGACACGAACACTCCCTTACATTAGGAGTCATACGTAATTACTTATTCTCACAACCTTACTCGTTCCGAGAGTTTAGCTTAAGGATGTAAATATGCTTATTGCACACATACACTTCATAGCCAGTTCATCATTTCAAGTGATTTATTTACAAATCACAAGTTAATACTTTATTTAAATTATTTTGATTAGTTGTATTGATTCTCAAATTAAATGCATAGCCCTACTATCAGTATATTCATGCTAATATACACAAATGATTCCAGAAGTTTAGAAATGTTTGGTAACAATAATAAATGTTGCATGTAGTATCATCAATTCAATCAAATAAAACATAAATCGTAAAATCAAAAGGGCAAAAATAATATGTTTCTGCCAGGGACCGAACCTGGGACCTTCCGCGTGTTAGGCGGATGTGATAACCACTACACCACAGAAACCCAGTTGGAAGTAACTTTTGTTAGTAGCCAAACTCAAAGCAAAACCGTTATCTTTTGCCAACGACACAACCTGTTTACAATCTCTGATTAGAAAATATGGCCTTATTACTTTCATCTCCAGATGCTCCACCCTTAATTCTCTACATGAAAAGATAAGCAATACATAGCAAGCAAAGCTTGTATAAATATGCATTAAACTTAAGTAATAAATGAATGTACATGCTTAAATAAGTTTTTATTGAGAAAGCAATTCAAGTTCCATTAATTGATTTATTTTTCCTTAAAATTTTAATTGGGAAACGACAATTTGCCAAAACTTGTCCAAGGAAGCTTTCCACCACTCACAGCCTCATTAGCTAATGTTGCAAACAAAACGGCTTCTTTAGCATCCGAAGGTATCCCAAGAGTTTCGAAATTTAGGAAAGAACATTCTGGCAAAATCTCCTTCATATTCTTCATTAATGTTAAATTATGGGTTCCGCCCCCACTAACAAAAATAGCGCAGCCGACTAATTGATCCACACCTTTTCGAATAGCTTCAGCAATACTTTCAGCAGTGAATCTATTCAAAGTAGCAATTAAATCTTGAATTTCTATTCCGACCGTGGAACTCCTGTCCTGAGCTTGCCTCACATAATGAACATTGAATAATTCTTGACCAGTACTTCTTGGAAGTCCACTGTTAAAAAACGGATCATTTTTTAACGCTTGTAACAACTTCAATTGTATTTTCCCTGTGGCAGCAATAGCTCCATTTGCGTCAAATTCTTGTCCAAAATGCAACTTGCATTGAGAATCCATCAGAGTATTGCCCGGACCAGTGTCAGTGGATAAAATGTCATTGACATTGCCATTAGCTGGTAAAAAAGTGTAGTTTGCGATGCCCCCTATGTTCAGCATTATCCTATTTTCCTTTTTTGAAGAGAAAAGCAGGAAGTCCCCGTAAATTGCCAAAGGAGCTCCTTCGCCACCCGTTGCGATGTGCTTTTGCCTGAAGTCACTTATTGTAATAATCCCAGTTTTAACTGCTACGTGGTCTCCATCTCCGATCTGCAAAGTTGAGTTTGGTAAGTCAGGAATTCTATGGTGGGACTTCGGCGCATGGTAAATAGTTTGTCCGTGGCTTGCTACAATATCCACAGAATCTGGGCTGATTTCCCATTGGCGGAGACAGTTGAGTAGAATTTCTCCATGAAGACTTCCGAGCCAAGGGTTTAGTAGGCAGACATCTTGTAGCTGTACGACTTGCTTACAAAAGATACTTTCCAGTTTGCTCTTGATCAATGAATCGTAAGGAACTGTTTGGAACTTGATTAGCTCCACTGAAGTAGATGTTCCACTTCCTGAGTATTGACACACAGCAATGTCCAATCCATCTATGGACGTTCCAGACATAAGACCAACTATTGTTCTGGTTGGTTTTTTGGCAATTTGAAACAGCTTCTCAAAATTTGGATTCATTATAATTTAAACTATGAACCTTGATATGTAGTTAAATATTATTGATGTAGACAATAAACTAGGTTAATTCAGCGGAACGTACACTTGATACCACGAGTGAAAAACTGGTGTTTTTGTACTTGGTCAAAGCAAAGATATTTCGCAATGTGATAACAATAACATGATAAGAGTTTTAATGCTAATCTGCAATAAGGAGTTATCTTAGATATAGCAATGCAATCCTACAGTGTAAACTATATTGGTATTTACATGATTCTTTAGTACCTTGACGTTATAAATATGTAGCAATACATATTGTATCGAAAGTGTACTCCTACTTCAAGTTTAAATAATTATATACACATGTACGCAGGTATTTACCTGCTTTCAATTTGATAGCAAACATCATGTTGTGTCATTATCTGTATACAGTAGCCAGCAGCAACTTAAGCACTCAGTCTATTCAATGAAAGTTATAGCCAAAATGAGATAAAGGATTGTATCGATTGATACATAATATATGATATCATACCCATGTGTACGTGTACAGTAGAATAATTCAACTGGATACAGATCAGCTAACATTTCTATATTACCTATACGTACTTGGTGTCACGTTGGTATTACAGCTAATTAATTGTTGAGCTTTTGAAAGTAAGTTTCTAAGCTTATACCTGCATCAGCATATCATTATCACATTTGCATGTGACTGTACTGCATTAACCAGCAACACTTAACTTTGAGTGTTTTACTGTTACCATGCAGTCATATGTTACAAGACGTACACACAGGTGAGCAAATGCAAAGATTAATACCGTATGTGCATTAATACCAGAACTCTGTTACAATTTCATTTCTCTTTTTCCCCAGCTTACTGTGAACCAATCGGCAAAGTCAAATATTCAACTTGAGGAAACCCTCGCTGAATGCAGTAGCTTCTGAATGTAAGGGAATCGTATGTCTTGCCAGTGTATGACCGTTTCCATAGGTACTCTTCGTATAAGCTTAGGCCAAGATTCTCATTAAGAATTTTTCTACTTGTGGGACGCAATCCTAGAAGGATCCGAATTTGTTTATAGAGATCCTGTAGATCATTCAATCGTAGACGATAAGTGAACCATTACTTTTAGTATACCATTAAAGTCATTAATTTAGATAAAGATACATTTCTAGTAATTACTACTGTTACCGTACCGTGATTTCATCAATGTATCTCAAGCCCATTTGGTTCAAGAATCTAGGAGTAATTATGATCAGCTTCCTCCCACTGATGTTATTCTGTTCGAAACATTCCTGGTGGAATGCGCAATATGCATTGATAAGGGTTATTGGATAGATATATTGGTAAGATAAGTAAAGTAATAAAATATGTGTAATCTTGTACTTTGAGCTCCGGAAATCCAATAGATACCAGCCAATGACCGACTTGTTGGTCATCCCATGCGTAACATGGTGGAAGGTCATGAATCCATGCTGCTGGTGCAAATGTATTTGCTATTTCTACTCTTGTTTTACCTATCACATGCTCCAATTCTCTAAAATAGGGGAAATTGAAAAACCAAAATAATTACACAGCACTTCTATATTTGTTCATATATTTTATGAAAATGTTTTGTACTTGGGTGGATTACCCTGTTACCTTGTTGTCAAATGCTTGACACGAATGCGACTTTTGACTAAATTAATTAGATACTGTCTCCAGACCTGAGGACACTTGGGAATCAAATCCGACTTGCGTCTTGGTTGACGAAAAGAATATACGGCTTTATGGATGTTCCGGATTCTACTTAGCCTTGTTGCTAGCAACCAGGATGTCTTGGCGTGAAACATTTTATTAAATTGATGTCACAACAGCCAAGCTGATCCTGCTGACCGAATCATGAATTATTTACTACTGCAGGGATGAGATTGATGTGGACGGGTAAAATACGAATGACAGAGTTGTCATCTGTTACATGTCTATCGTAGCTGACGCATAGTCAGTATGTAGCATGCGATTCGTTCATTTACAAAATTGATGGATAATTAAGGTGAAGGAGTCAAATGACAAATTATCTTACTGACAGCATGCATTTTCCCATGGGTCATGGATTGCGTGCTGTGAGAGTAATAATCATTGATTTTAGAGCCACAATAAAATTCCCAAAAAAATGTTTTGTGTCCGACAAGCATCTGTAACATGATGAATTTGTACTTCTTACGTGTCTGGCCAAGGAAGTTGAAACACCTTTCCTTGTAGGTTGGGTAAATGGAATTTAGAACGATTTTTGCTTGTTTACGTTAGAAACGAAAAAAAAATGACCAACTGGATAAAAGGAAATAAATCACACGTCAAGCTTATCGTATCCTTTTAATGCCATGAAATTCTTATTCAAGATTCTTATCCAAATACTCTACGTACTACACGAAGTCAAACATATTTTCCACCCATACTTAACTTACATGTATAACATTGACGCTAAAAATACATTTTATTTGAAGAAATTTTCACCCATTTATGTATGTACGTATTGTATTGTAACCGTGTGTTTGTACTGCACGAGATACGTAAAAGTCAGCATGATAAAGTCCAATGTATAAAATTCAGCTTTCAGTAATAAAACTCCTCCTCGATCCATGATCCTTTATAGTTGCGAATAATGAACCTCCGGGCTTCATCCAGGACAAATACAAGCAGCGCAAAAGGGATGGGTAAAAACCACCAGTCAAATCTATCCAGAAATGTTTATCCATGACTCATTTACCACTTCTTGATTGTTACAGAATCAACGAGAGTTATTTATAGATAGCGTACTTTAACGGGTACATTTTGAAGGCCACGTCCATACCCGGACAATAGGATAAAAATGCAGCTAGGGCAGTTTCAGCTACAAGGGCAAAGTTGAGGTGCCAATTACTCATTCCCTGTAAAAAATAGTAAGACATTTTGTTTGCACGCAAAATATTGTAATACTTAAAATTACTGTTACGCCAACAGAGGAAACAATAAGTATTCGTTTCCAATACATTAAAGACTGATTCAAAATACGTTTATAATTACTAGAATTAGATTTGCTCACTTTGTCAAATATTGAAACTCGACGGGTTTTGGATATAATGAGATTCGCCCATTGGGCAACAACAACTGGAAATACGGCAAAAAAAAAACATTAGCACAATTCATGTAATTTAGGAATTTTACATGCTGTATTTTTATGTAAGTGCTTTTATATAATTTTTTAGGTTTCGGGTAATAATTTATGGATTCAATTCTACGCATGACTTGCAACTGAAACAAAATAAAAAGGAAACGAAAGAAATTGCATTGTCAATAGAAGTTTTTACATTTGTATGACTATACCTGCGATAAAATATCCCGTGTGACAAGTATACTCAAGCTTCTTCCTCGCTTGGAAAGTCTAAAAACCCATAAGAGTCCAGAAACTTGAGGAATGAATTTTAGTTTCATCAAAGATTAAAAAAAAAATAAGCACTAAATATTTTTGTTTTAATTTCAAACCCATTCTTGTCCGTAAGAGTCTTCTAAATCATTAATAGCCCGTGAATCCCACTGAGGTTGAATGCCCAAAATTCGATTTGGCCAGAAACCGTTCTGAGCCAAAATTACTAAATATGCAAAAAAGCCAGCACAGGCTTGAATCATTCCAATTTGTCCGTAAGCATAGGATATCAACCTACATAATATTAAAATTTACTCATTATGGGAACTGTGCGAGAGTCTAAGTTTTGAAACTTAATTTCATTCTCACTTATTAGTAATAAGCCTCTCTTTCAAGCAATTTCTTGGCATCTGTTTCATTATGTCACTATCGGGTTTCTCATATGCCAGGGATATAGCCGGTAACACATCCGTTCCCAAATCAATCATGAGCATTGCAATTGTTCCGAGTGCTAGGGGCACTTTGAGCATCACGAAAATAAAAAACGGCACGAGTTCCGCAACGTTGTCTGTGAGTGCATAGAATGAGCATTTCTTCAAATTGTCAAATATCTTTCGGCCTTCTTCCACTCCTGTTACAATGGATGCAAAGTTATCGTCAAGTAAAATCATATCTGCTGTTTCCTTGGAAATATCCGATCCTGCAGTGCCCATTGCAATCCCAATATCTGCTTTTTTTAAAGCCGGTGAATCGTTTACCCCATCACCTGTAACTGCCACAACGTGATTTTGTCTTTGAAGTGCTTCTACAATTGCCAGCTTTTGTTGTGGAGTCGTTCGAGCGAATACAATTTCAGTGTATTTTCTATGGAATTTTTCAATACTTGGTTAACCACGAAATCAAAACGTTTTGACCAAACTATTTACAATAAAATTTTACAGCATTGAAGTTACCTTAGAGCAGCATCTAGCTCATCGTCCGTCATATTTCTTAGATGTGGTCCTTCAATAACAGCAGCCTTGATTCGATCTAGGTCTACTTCATTGACGTCAATGTTTAATCTAAGTGCCATTTCATCCACTGTTTCATTGCCTTGAATATTTTATATGGTTTATTAGCTATGTATGAAGTTAAGGCTTGAATATTTGATTAAAGCATCAGTACAGCAAAATGTGAGCACTTCAAAATCAGGATTAATATACAGAATTTGCTCACCTGCAGTCAAAATACCTACGGACCTTGCTATAGCCTTAGCAGTAGCTGGATGATCCCCAGTTACCATGACTACCCGGATGCCCGCTGATCTGCATTTGAGAACTGCATCTGGAACTTTGGAGCGCGGGGGATCCATTAAGGACATAAGACCCACATGGCGAAACCCATACTGTAGGAATTCCGGTGAGTCTGATTCCACTTCGAAATCAGAGGACTGTATGTACGATATTGGCAGGCGGTAGTCACAGAACGCTGTTATTGTATTGCAAGCAAGAACAATTTAACTCACAATCTTAGGAACACGAATTTTTAGCTCACAATCAAGACAAGTATGGATGGTTTCGCTTTCGCTCACCCAGAAATAAAAATGAAACTGACGCCCTACTTCTGGAATCAAATTGTTTTTATTTTTAGAATAACACATCCTTTCAAAAATACTTACCAAATACTCGCTCGCCCAAATTTCCCAAAGTATATTGCATGGTTTCAATAGTCTCACGCCAATTATCATCCAATTCTAGTTCATCACCATCAATTAGAACGGTCGAGCATAGTTCCAGGATTTTTTCTGGTGCGCCCTGTGACGTTTGCATAGGAATGATTTCTTTTAAATAAACTCCAGCAATGTGTGTAACACTCTGAAACACTCAATTAAAATTAGATAATTGAAAGAACCGTACGAACCTTCATAACTAAAAGCAAATGGGGGTCACTGGGATGATTTATCCGATGTATCGACACTTGGTACTTGCTTGTAGAATTGAAAGGTATCTCAAACATTTTTGGGTGATATCTTCGAAAATTTTCCACATTTCCGATTTGAGTCTCAAAGAACTTTAAAATGGCGGATTCTGAAGCATCTCCGCTGACTAATCTAAGGTCAAAAAAAAATTGACATATTTACATGTTACTGAAAACGCTCTTCAAAGCCCCGAATTGTAACAAATTCATGCCTGTCATAAGGTGAAAATCTTTCTTGTCCTGGAAGGAAACTCGCCCGACTGCACAACATGCCTACGTAAGCCAGCGCCCTAAAATCAGAATTCCTCTCATCGAATCGATCATCTGTGGTTCGAAGCTCAGACGTATCCACCTCCATCAAATGGTTATTGAACCACACATGCGACACAGTCATATTGTTCTGTGTCAACGTTCCGGTTTTGTCCGAGCAAATGGTTGATGTTGATCCCAGAGTCTCGACAGCTTGCAAATGTTTCACTAAACAGTTCTTTGAAGCCATTCGTTTCGCGCTTATTGCTAAGCAGACGGTAATGAAGGACAAAAGACCCTCCGGCACATTGGCAACAATCACTCCGATGAGGAAGAAAATCGAGTCAAACCAGCCGTAGCCCATGGAAAAGGCAATACCGAAGAAAATAATGCCTATAATTACAGCACGTGCGCAAAGAATTTTCACAAAATAGTTCATTTCTTTGGACAATGGTGCTTCTACAGGTATTAGGCCTGAAGCTAATCGAGCAATTTTGCCCATCAGAGTTTTGTCCCCGACTTGTATCACGACTCCCCTAGCAGTACCTGGAAATCAAAATGTGCATTTTAAACACTTCCCAAAAATTTCACTGATGCATTTAAGTTACACTCAAAATATAGACCTTCTACTGCCATCGTTGAGAAAAAGGCTAAATTGTAGGTTTCCATTGGGTCATCACTCGTACATTCCGGAAGGCGCAACAACGGCTCCGACTCTCCTGTCAGGGATGAATTGTCAACCTATAGGACTAAACTTATCATTTCTATGAAGATTATTGGTAAAAATAGTTTTACCGTTTCAAACCGCATACACAGTAAACTCTCGTTACATATGTAAGGTACCCTAATCTTGCAATGAGAAAATAAAAAGGTTAGGGATACCATAATAAAGATAGTAGACTGTATTTTGTAGCTACCTTTAAACCTTGCGAAGCAATAATCCTCAAATCAGCCGGAATCCTATCGCCGGCCTTAACCTCCACAATGTCGCCCATAACGAGTTCTTTTACATTCAGGACAATTTTGTAATTGTTTCTAATCACGCATGTGTACTGCGGAACCTAAGAAGAACGATTCGGGTCAATTTGTTTGCAATGAATCACATGGGACCACTGATGGAAGTGGTTCAAGCATTATTTGAAATCACTGGGTTTTTACCATATTTTTAAATGACTCCATAATCTGATCATTATTGTATTCTTGTAGGTAGATAAAAGACCCGCTTATGAAGATAACGACGAGTAACGCAACACCTAGGTACAACTATAGTTACCAAATACAATGGGGAAAAATTATTAGTCGTGTTTTTTGAATTTATTGGTCATTGGTTTGCGTGTGTCCGAAGAGCCATTAACAAGATTAGGATTGACAAGACCTAACTCCGAATTCAAATTGAAATTTGAAACGCTCTGCAAATAACTGACTCCATTAAATCCCGGAAGCATAAATTCTGTTACTCACGAAATTGGAAGGAACTTCGTCCATGTAGGAACACTCTGCAAAGAACACAGCGAAGCAAAGAAACGCCGCGAGCCATAAGCAAATGGCAAAGCCTCCGATTAAACAATGAATATATTTGACCCATTCTGAGGTGGTTCTCAAGGGGGATAAAATGTTAGCACCATATTTGATTAGGTTGGCTTCTACATTGGCATAGGTTAAACCCTGCAATATATTTAAGTTGGTTATTTTTTTTCTGTATGTACTGTTTTTTAAAAATCTATAGATTATATCATTCGAGTACAAAATTGTACTTGATTCAGGTAATTACATTTAATAACATATAAATGTATTCATAAAACGGAGAAACATACTCTGACAGGATGCGTATTCAGTTTTATGTAAATATGCTCAATAGGAACTAAATGGTCTTGGGTTGTCATCTCTCTCCGGCTTTGCTCCATGTGCATGCTTTTAACGCTAGCAACTTTTGACAACTTTCTCTGAATCAAAGTAAAGTAAAGTTGACATTGTTTCCAGTCAAATCCAAACAAACAATATAGGATATTACATTTTGTTACCTTGATGTTAACACCATTGGGAACCCTCTCAATAACAATGCGTGGTCTTGACGTAGAGGGTTTTGGAGGAGGAGCTACGCTCTCCGCAAAGTTGTACCTGGTCGTCTGGAAATAATATAGTTAATTATGACATTATCACCATACTAACCTCGAAGAACGTGTCATGTCCGCAGGCATCCTAACCTTCACAATTATTTATTTAATTCTACATCGACTCGTTACCTTCCCCATGTTGAAATGACTTCGGACTGTTTTGAGCTACACCTCCTTGATGTACGCCGACGGTCAAGGAACGACTGATGAAGATTGTCTACATTGTATGGACAATACCATCCATTATCTAGGAGAGGACGTATATTTACTACGTGCGTGCCAATGTGTAAAGCATCTTAGAAAAAATTAATGATCTAATTTAGATTTGGAAAGCACTACCCCTCTGTGACAACAATTGGAAAGGGCTAGGAGGAAGATTGGGATAATTCGAAATAAATACGCATCAGACCGGGGAAAAGCAGAAAAGGCAGTTGGCCGTTAGGGTCATTATCACACTAATGGCACGGTGATCGTAAAAGTTACTTGCGTACTAATAAACTTCTTCGTCCATGCATTAGTTACATACATATACATACATACGTGTGGGGTATAAAATTAATAAAATAATTTAAAGAATGTATTTTTACATTTGCATGTTATCTGAATTGCAGACTCGTGGTTTTATTATTCTTTATGCTATTCTTTACTGGAGAGTGAATAATGTTAATTAGTTTTAACGATCAAATAATTATTACAAAATATCTTAAATTATATTCTTGCACATTTTTTAAATATGTGTCACTGAAAAGAATATTATTTGGTAGTTTCCAACATTAGTATTTAAAGTCGCCGATTATTCCTCTGTTGGAGGTTTTACTAGTGACTTTTAAGTTTTAACTTTGTCCATGTGTATAATATTTATTTCTGCTGAAAATTGAAGTACATAAATTTTTTAGAACGCTAATTAACAATTCATTAAATCTGGAAAAGTATATGTGTGTTAGACTGTTCAATTTGATTCCCAGTTTCCAGCGTTGGAATATATGTACATACATCTCTGGAAGCTCCAATGTTACTCTGCCGTGTACATTGTAATTTACACTTGCTTTTGCTTCGTTCATACGTATGTACATCGTACATGTGTATATAGATAAAACTACAACTTGTAGTTAATCTCAGCCACCTCCCCCGATTCCTTCCTTGTATAACCGGTAATTAAGAGTGGTGTGTCCACTAACGTCATCCAGTGATAATGCACAAAGTATAGATAGAGCGAGATGTGGTTTTCCAATGTCCAAGACAATTAATGTTAGAGCATAGTAGGAGTAGCAAAATTGGAATCTTTGAAGGAGAAAAAACAAACCATTAGAAATACGCCTTTTAAGCGGGTCTATTACATGTATGATGTTATCTCCGTATAAAAGCACTTTCTCTGTAGGGGGAACATTTTTAGGGGAAAAAACTGCCATATGTAATTGAAATATTTTTACTTATTAGAGCATCATTTGAAAGAGCCTAATCTTGTAGGGTTGCAGAGAATGCACTGTAATGCAAATGCGCTGCATTAGTATGTAGCTATAAACCTATTGATACTTATTTACGTTACTATGTGTTAGTATAGCCATAGCTGAAGGTTCCAGTGTCATGCAGGGTGAATTCCGGGATTACCACAAGTCTTTACTTTGATAACAAACCATATGAACTACAACACCATTAAATAATATATGTATCTGATTTATCATAATATCCTATCCATGGATCTATTCTATTACTGTTTAAATGAGTAAAGCGTATCTTCCGGTACAGAGGTTGATTATTATCAAGGAATACGTATACATGTATACACGCAAGTTTTATTATGTTGTTTTTTATAGATATTGTACACTGGGCTACATGCAGTTATAAGTATTTTAACCCAAGCGCTTGAGGTGATAACCTTGACCAAGCCTGCAGAACAAGATGCATGTTTACAGGATAACCTGTCAATGAGTAAGCTTGGAAAAGTAAGTACTGTGAGGATACAGAAATTACAGATGGATGTTGGCTCCCTGGACCCAGCTATGTATGTCTTCTATGGTCAAAGTATCTGTCATTTCCCAAGAAAGCTATCGCGTGTAGATGTATGGACTTCAAAAAGGCAGTTGTTGATTTACCGGAAAGGATGCTAAGTGACATTGTTCGTATACACAACAAGACAAGCACACATTGAAGAGCTGACTCCCTAGAACTCGGCTTGGCTTGTTTTCTTGGGTGTATTTGAGCCCAAATTGGTTTGAACAAATCAGTTGAGAAGATAACTTTGAGGAGGGAACATGCTGGAGATATTCCTGGGATTTATATGTTTGCTCATTGCGAGCTACCTGATTTACTTCCAGCGTCCAAGGAACTATCCACCTGGTGAATTCTCTTCTGATTAAACTATTAGAGTTAACGTAATCTTAAAGTTAACGTAACAACATAAACTTTCATAATGAAGCAGACCGGGGGTGATAATTCTGTGTAAACAATAAATTCCAGGGCCATGGAGGCTCCCAGTATTGGGAAACTTGCTCTCCGTGGGTCAAGCTCCTTTCCAGACGTTCATAAAATGGAAGGCTGAGTACGGTCCTGTAGTGGCCGTTGATTTTGGAAGCTTTCCGTAAGTACTGAATCATTAATAGCATAATTTTATTAATTATTACAAAATTAATGCTGGTTTCACAGAGCCGTGGCTGTGAGTGATTACAAGTTAGTCCGGGAAGTTCTAAACAACCCGGCAGCACAAGGTAGACCGGATCTCCAGCCATTTTTAGATCGCAGTGGTGGAACTAGACGAGGTTTGTTTAAGACTCAGAAACTGTAATGTGAGAAATGTGACTTTTATTTCAATTTAAAATGCCCGTAAATAGGAATACTATTCACGGATGGAGCTGAATGGACCGAGCAACGACGTTTTACCGTCCGGCATCTCAAAGAATTTGGTTTTGCCAAGAAAACATCTTCCAGTCAAAAGGTCACTACTGAAGCTATCATCCAAACTGAAATTCAGGAGTGGTTGAATGAGTTCCAAGAGGATGCGGGCAAACCGGTGGCATTTAAATATAGATTTAATACCGCAGTCCTCAATGTGCTTTGGACTTTGATGACTGGAGAACGCTTAAAGCAGGATGATCCTGGAGTTAATCAATTGCTGCTGCAATGTATGCAGTGAGTGACCCTTATTTATTGGAATTTGTATTGCAAAAGAGGATTTTTTTCGTATACTGTATTTATTTTGTGCACAGGAACATGGAAAATCACAATGGACTGGCTACATTAGGCATGTTTATTCCGTGGTTGACAAAGCTAATCCCTAAATTATCCGGGTATGAGACAATGATGGCGGACTTAATCCCAGCATTAGATTTCCTCCAGAGTTTTGTTGATCAGCATAAGCAAAGTATTCATCACGGGGAACCCAGGGATTTAATTGATGCGTACTTGGACAAAATTAAAGAAACCACAGATCCGTCCTCTAGTTTTTATGGAAAAGTTGGAGGTTATTTGGATTAAATTAATTGACTTTTAGCATGTTCAAAGTACTATGAAAATTATAATTGCAACTTATTTCTGTATTTGTTTAGCCCGATCCCTCCTCACTGTCATGTTGGATTTGTTTTTCGCCGGAACGGAGTCCTCTAGCAATACTATCAACTGGTTGTTCCTCTACCTTGCTCACAATCCCTCAGTTCAGGAGAAGCTTCTAAATGAAATCGATCAAGTCATAGGAAACTCCCGATGTCCGACGCTGGCAGACAGGGAGCAGATGCCTTACACTGAAGCTGTCATTCAAGAAACTCTACGCCAGTCCTCCATTGCCCCTTTAGGTATTTTCCGGAACACAACTGAGACTATGACGATCGGGACTTACACAATTCCAAAGAATACAATGCTCTTCCTGAACTACTACGACGCCCACCATGATGCTGGCTACTGGGGTGATCCTGACAACTTCCGTCCGGAGAGATTCCTTAATGAGGATGGACGCTCCTTTGTAAAGCACGAAGCATTTTTAGCGTTTTCAGCAGGAAAGAGAGCATGCCTGGGGGAAAAGTTAGCTCTGGATGAATTATTTATATACATTACATCAATCTTCCAACAATATCGGATTCGAGCTGATCCTGAAAATCCTGAACCTTCTCTTGTGCCTGTTGTTTCCTTTTTGCTAAGCGTTCAACCGCATAAATTGATTCTTGACAAACGGGTATAAATATTTATACGCCTCTGTTTATATTATAACCCAATTTTCCATTCGGATTTAATCTCACATTTCCGAGTGCACTCCTTTTTTAATTTCAAATTACACCCACACCATGATTTTTTATTTCGATTTTGAATACAATAATTTATAAATAAACCATAAGGTAAAAAACACAATAAATAGTATTAATATACATACATTGTTCCTACATAAAAACACTACAAATCATTAATAAATAAGGTCAAAGTTTAGAAAGCTTCTTCGTCAGAGAAAGTGCCCATATAAATATAGGATTCATTTCTGGGGGAGCTATAATAAATTTACATTTTATTGCAAATCAGTGACTTGTTCGCCTTTGTACTCAACATTCTCCAGCATACTCATTGGAATTGAGTATGCGGGCAGATGATGAAATTGAGGGCAGGTTTCGAACAAATCCTTACAGTTCTCCCCGTTTCTCCCAGCCTTGCCAGCAAAGCGTATTATCTTCGCCTCTAGATGCTTGGAGCTCTGCTTCATATCTTTTATTAAAAGGTTGGACACGGCGTCACTGTGAACAAGAATGAAGTTAACAATAAGTGAAATATTATTTCTTTTATTCATAATAAGAAAGTAAAAAAAAAACTATTGCAGAACGTTCACAAAAAGAATTAAATGCTTACGTTATTATGGAACCCAAAGACCTTCCTTGCGGACCCAGGTTCTTAGAAAGGAGCGCATTTGCATTGCAAATTTCCCGGTGAGTGCAAAATGCAGGCACTAAACCATCTCTGGTATGAGCGACAGCAGTCTGAAAACAAAATATAGATTCATTTAAAAATCAGTATGGTCTGATGCTTTACGATAGACTTGTTGATGGAAAAACTCGAAATTAATTTGTGTACTGCTGTACAATTGACTGCTGTGTTCTCGGAATTTATCGTAAAAATAATTTACTCACTAAATCATAGCATCATAGGATAAGGAACAAAAGTTAATATTTGTAAATATACACTACATATTTGTCCAAGCTCAAAACTAAACTTGAATGGGGGAGCATATAAGGAAGAGCACATTTTAATTAAAACTTCATGGGTTATATTATTCCAACCAAACTTACGGTTACTTTTTTTCATTGTAACATTTTTCGGGTATAACGTGCAAGCTGCATCCGTGTCAGTTTTTTAGATCTTATATCTGTACATTACTCCAGAAACGCATTAGTACAAGTAGTAATGCCTAAATGTTACTTGCACAAACCATGTTGCAAGTACATATGTACAGAATCTGTACAGAAGACCTTTCTCTATTGGGGCGAAATTGCTTCCACACATTCCCTTTTACCCGAGTGTTAATTTTTGTGCTTATACCAGCGCATAGATTTATAAGGGAAAAATTGTGTTGCCTTTCAGGAGTTTTTATATGTACCAAATATTATATCGAAAGTGCACTGTATACAGTAGCTTACCAGCAAAGGAAGTATTAGAGTTGTCACACGGTTCAGCTCCATAGCACGACTTTGACTGTCATCATTCTCCCCGTCATTGCTACGCTTCTTGCGTCTTCCACCAGCTGCAGGCTTTGCGGTTGTAGTTGTCATCTGACGCAGGACATTCTTTACCAAAAATTTGAATAACAAAATGTAAGAAATTCTTCTGAAAATTGCAAAGAGTTAATGAAGCAAGTTTTTACAAGAGAAAAAAATTACGCGTGCAGGACTGAGGAATATTCCCCGAACTGGTTTACTTGTCTAGATTTAAGTGAAATCCAAGCACTACTTTAGTACAACTTTAAATTCTAAATACTGTACATACTACATATATGTGGATATAATTATAGCATCCTCAGATTTTGATTCCCACAAACCAAGTGTTGACTAATTTCGTAAATTTTTCCTTACCTGAAGGAAAGACACAAGACCCAGAACCCCCAAAAGGCCCAAAGCTGAGTTACAGTCTGCTTTCCTGTAGAATTTATTGTTAAGATAAACTTTTTTATGATAAACAAAAATTGCTCAATAGATTCAAAACTTTCACAACCTGATCATGCAAAATTATTTATCATTGAAAACATCTGCCAATACTGTTTCCGTACTTTCGGTGTTTATATTCAGTAAATTAACTGGAGTCCTTTGTCTTGTGGGAATCAAAATCGTCGGCTTAGTCAAATAAATAGAATGTTTGAGAAGAGAGCTTTGCCTAAACAATTTAAATAAGAAATTATGCTTCGTTCGTCAAAAATACCTGAATGAGGGACAGCAGGGCTAGGAATCCTAAAAGTCCCACAGCCGAATAGTTTACTATCGGCTCTTCTTTAATAATGTGATAGCCATCTCTGTGTGTACAATCAAGACTAACTGAGCCTCAATTGAATTTAGGAATTACGCATAACTTTCAGTATCCTATCATTCTTATACAAAATAAAAGATTTAGAGGGAGGTAAGGTTAATATCAGTTAGTCAACTTCAAAGGCAGTGCAAAAAAGTACTAACTTGAAACCAAAGCCACCTCCAATATGACCAGGTCCTGGCCCCCATCCTCCTCCGGAGGCTTGGGCAGTCTCTCCATAATGCTCTGGCATTAGATCTGTTTAAATAAAATTAATTCCGAGCTGGTATCAGATTAAAATGTGTGTAATCATTAAACATAAATACGATTATACAAAAATATGTAGCTTACAAACACATACGCGTAGACTCTGCAATGAGTTTTAATGTTTGCAAATGTTTTTACTTATTGAAATTTCATTGCCATTGATGTCCTTAATAATTGGAGAAGAGCTTACTCACCATTCATGCTGTATCCGTAATTGGTGTTGGAGGCAGCCGAAGCTAGGGAGAGTAAGTTAGCCGGACTGAAGGAATTTACAGCATTCAAAAGCTGCCTACCAGGACGCATGTTGGCTGAAATTGCATTCTATTGTAATTTACTATGCCAGGCTATACCAGTACTATTACAATACAATAATTAACATAATTTACATTAAATGACATTATTTTTAAAATTTTAACAGCAACTTACGGTAATAGTTGTTTCCGTATGAAAGAGAGGGTGGTGGCGTGAATGAATCGCTTTGTTTATTGAGATTCTGCGGTTGAGGTATCTCATCCACCAGGGCCAAAATCCGGGAACTGTCCTTGTTTACTGTTGTACTTTCTGCTGAATGCCCACTTGCTGTCAACAATTGGATTACTGAGAGTAAAACCCCTATACAATGAATGGTAAGTCTGGTGTTCATTTTTTTAAACTATTTTGATTTGTTTTTCAGAAAATACTATTTTTTCTTTGGTAACTTTAAAAAATACCGATGAGCAAATTGAAGTGGCAGGTTCGGTGGCTAGACTGATTGTGTCAACTTTAAGATGAGGAACAGGGATTTTTGTCTTTATGTAAAGAATTAGTCCCAGGACCATAAACCTAGATGCAGTTGTAAAGTTTTGTGAGGACAGGAAGGGTTCATCGGGAGCCATAATAATGTTACGTGTGAGCGTTTGATATGCATCCGTATCAAATCACACGCTTGTATTTGGATGTTTTTAGTGGCTTGTAAATATTTACCAAAGCAAGCATGGATGTATGTAATTATCATTTAAGCCTTGATTCATGGTTCAGAGCTTAACGGGTTGGATTAACAGTCCTCCAAAAGAGTTGCAGCTTGTTTTTGTCCTGCCATTTGGTAGCTTCAGTTTTAGTTCTTCATAAACGTCACGATACGTTATGGAGGAGGACATGAAGGGGATGCAGACATGTGTAAAAGTTGACAGGGAAATCATCCTGTCTTTTTGTGCTTCCTGGCTGTCACAATTTCTGACGGAGAGCTTATTAGTCCCATCACGGTTTTTACGGTAGTTCTATTTAAGGTTCAATGACAATTTATCTTCGAGAAACCCTATTATTTCTTCTTTATACGAAAATAGACATTTTGCTACACAGATGTAGAAATTTCAGCAAGAATGTGTACATATCATGCAAGCACATGTGTAGTTACAAACTTTATTGTGAGAAGAGATCATTTCATGCGTTGCATTTACTTTTTTAACAGGATTGTTGACATGACTTATTTAGGTCTTGTACAATGCTCTCTGTATTGACTTTGAGATTTTTGAGTTCCGTTGAGAAGGAGCGATAAACTTGTATATTTTTTCTTCTTGTTCAATTATGTGTTTGGACAATTATGTAGCATGGAACTACAATATTTCATGAGTGTCTGATAATTGTATATTTTAAAATTATATACAATAAATAATAAATACTAAGGCTTCAGAATTGTCTGAATGGCTTAATGAAGTATGTTAATGTTTACCTCCCAGAGACTGGTTGCATTTATTTTCAACTTGGCTTTTAACATATCTCGTAATTTTATTTTACGGAAACTTTGGATCTATCTTTGAGTTTTCTCCGAAAGATTCGGATTGCGGATGCGGCTTTGTATTTTCTTTCAGAATTTCTGTTGTAAGATGTGAACTTGTTGCATTAATGCTTAAGTTTGCGGTGTCATTGAAATTGTTAGCTTTAGCATCGTGCGTTTCGGTTAGCAAACGGGTAGCCAAGAATTTTGATTGGGTTTTAGTGTGAAGTTTTTCAAAATCCTGGAATTTTTTACTGAGCTTTGGTAGTGCCGCCTGGGATTTTGTAAGTTTCTCCTGTAAATTCTGTCCAGCAGTAACCAGTGTTGACTCTGATTGCGCCAGTTTGACAGCGTTCAGCGATAGGTGATCGCTACAAAAAGGTTTATGTTTATTGAAATACTTCCGTTGATGTTCATTCATTTGGCACAGTAAGCTCTCATTGATTTTATCCAAGGCTTGGGGGACTTGGAAAGCGTTCGAACTGCAATCGATGGGACTTCTGGAGCTAGAAACTTTCTTGGCGATGTCGTGGTTTTGTGGTTCCTTTTTCAACTATTAATGAGAAAACTGTCTCATTCAAAGACCATAGCTTGCAATAGTTTCATACCTAGTCATGTAGATGAAATTCTGAAATTACTATCAAACCACTTGAAGACACTTTATTATGAACTTCGTTCCCATCCTGGTCCATTGTAACATCCTTTATAATCGTTTTGCTCTGACTTGTAGATGGCGCTGCTACAGTTGCTTCGCTTGCTGGAACCATTGCGTCCCTGTCGGAGCCGTTTCCAATAGTATCATCCCTGCCATCCAAAAATGGAGTGGGCTCCACAGGCCTCACCCGATTTTCTTGCCGGAGTCGATTATTGTGGACCTCCAATTGATGTGCTCTCCGAGCATGAGCACTCAAAGAGGAGAATTTTACAGTGTTCAGGATACATAGGCAGATGTTCATGAGAAAGAAATTGAACACATCCAAGCCCGACGCGGCATGACTGTCCGCAGGTAAACCAATAAGGCAATTTTGTTCTTCCGCTTTGAAAAACCAAAAGGACACTAGTGGAATATTGACGAGGCACACGACTGTGGTTCTTAACTTGAGGTTTACCTGGTTTACATTGTCAACAATAAATATCATATTACTGAAATAAAGCTATAGTAGTTTAAATGACGATTTTTACAATGTGAAACGTGCGGTTTCGATTTATCGAGGGGAATGGTTCCTGCCTTTCCACAAACGAACCAAAGTAGCCAACCAGTATGGAGACAACCACGGCAGAGAATACTGTTGCATTTATAGACCATATGAATAGGCGAGCAATGAGGAGCCATAGCAAGAATGGCATGATGTACAGCACAGCCAGGACTGTTTGGACGAACTGAATAATTAAATTTTGAATTAATAATACATAGCTAGAACTGAAAATATATTCATCCACACACACATTTTTATTTAAATAACTACGTGTATACAATACGCTCTAGCATAGGAGTCTCCCATTAATATTTTACTAATTGGCATGACACAGTTTGGACCCCTTGTAATTACTCTAAAAATCAGAAATTTGTCTATTTTTAGAAAACAGTTCACGCTTTACAGCCAAATGTTATTTTCAAGGAGACTCTTATATGTTGAGAGTACAACCCTTTCGTTAGTTTAAAAAGATGCTGGTGTTTGTTTTACCAATAAAGCAAATACAGCCGTAAAGTAGGCACTGCAGCTGGGTAGAGCTGGTGGATCGGGCATCTGTGCAACCTCCATATAGTAGTCCCATCGTAATTTCCGACATGTCAGGTACTGAATACTACTTAAGCTCATCAGAAACAAGGCAGTAGTGGTTCGGAGTTCGGGGATCGTACTAGAAAGTGTTCGTAATTTTGACAGCGACTGACCCCTCCTCCCTTGACTTCCTATCTCATTTGCATCGGAACAAAAGAGTTGATTGAATTGGTAGAAGAGGTTAATGTAGGCTAGCGACAACAGAACAAACCATAAACTCCAAGGGTACGTCTACAAGGAAAAACCCCTTTTATTAGTTTTATTTTGAAATGCTGGGCGTAAGTTTAAAAAAGCGTCTATGAGAAGCTCACACAGTAAAAACAGCAGTACACATGTGGGCCGAAACGATCTCGAATTTGGTAGACGTACAGAGCTTGATTTCGTGCTTGTGCACAGGCGAAATTCATGAACATAAACAGCGTGATGTAGGTTTCAACGAAAGGACTGAGTTCCCAATGTATGAAATATTCGAGACTGACGGAGACGAGTGCGCTCACCCCAATTGAGATTGAGAGGAGCGAAACAAAACAAATCGTTTCGAAAAACTAAAATGACAGTTTGCATTTTATTAGACTGGAAACCTCAGAGGTAAATCTGATAGAGACGGAATTAATAAAACTAGTAGTCAGTTAGCTTAGCACTGAATAAGGATAATTTAAGATTTTGTAGTTATTCATATATGTATGCTTGAATTACCAAGTAACTAAATGTGTACAGTGCTTGGCTCCACCTATATAGTCTTCGCCCTTGCTGATTGTTTAATTGCAGGTTTGCGACATTTGCTTCTAGTCTGTCAAATTCGTCCATTACGAGTTCGAGCTTCAAAGTTTGGCATCACTGATTTAAATAACGTCCATTTTTTACACGCACATTTACCTATTAAAAGGTCATTAGTGATTTTACATTTTACTGATGAAAACAAGGTTTTCAGATTTACCTTATGATTTTTGACTCCTCTATATGAAACAAAGTTTAAATGGATGCAGATTGTTTTATTTTTCTTATCCATTGTTGGATGGAAGGAATTGCATTGATCTTTGCTTCAAAGATGCAAAGAGTCACTCTGTTCGAAATCCGGGATCGGGTGGGGAGATAATAATGAGTATCTGTATAATAATAAGGTATTGCTATCACTGACACATAGCATTGCAACTTCCAATTCTATCGGTAATCGGCACACTGCACTATAATATCCGTCTCAAGTTGACATAATACTTCATTTTAATTAAAGTACTTTGTTCAACTTTAATCTACTTATCTACTGCTATGTAGTTATCATTTATCATGATGCTACGTAGGTATCTTCTCAAAAATGTAAGTAAACAAATGCACAATGATAAATGAGCTGGCAGCTTAAAACACCAACAAACTCGTTCAGATTTTTGAAAAACAAAATGAAAATAGCTAATTTATTCAAAACATTTTAGTAAAAAACTGTCATTTTTGTCTGGTTTATTGTTTAGCCTAAAAAGTGATTTTATTATTATTCTTTGAATCTTTGTCGTCGCCTCGTCTCCATTCCAGGTCTATGGGTGAATTTATTTTTTCAACTAGATAATATATTTGAACTTTAGTTCGAGTTGCGGAAACCATTCCCCACGACAAATCGAAAACATAAAAGAAGGAATAAGCATCCTTCCCAGTGTCTGTAAACATGAGTTATGTGATTATACTTGGCCTTTTTTTGTTTTATTTTATGAATTTTATGAACGTTTTAATACGCAACATTAACGTTCACTGGTCTGTACAAATATAAACCTTTAAGGGTATGAGGAAAAGTTCATCTTGTTGCTACATCACGTTCTGGTGCTAAATAATAAGTCCCTCAGTGATTTTCTTCAGTACAGAGATCACAAATAAATTTTTTGAAATAACATTAATTATTTAACAAATAATTTTAAAATCCTTAAATGTTAATTTTTGCAGTTCTTGTTTAGAGTTTCAAATAACTTTGATTTATTATATTCCCATATTATTAAAAATTAAGAGCAGCAATCAAAGTTAAACTACCAAATACTCATGTTTCCAATTTCTGATGGTGATAATAACGTTATATGAGACTACATTATTATAGAAAATGAGAAGAGCAAAGCTCAAAAACTTGTCAGAATTTCCAAACAACTACGCGGATGGGCAAGTTTGAATGTGTGAACGTGTGAAGTGAATTGAAAATCAAAACATACATTTCCAAGTGTCTATTACAGTAACAGTATCTGCTCACCAAAAAATTTGTATTTCACTACAGCGGGTAAACCGTTTATTGAATTATTCTGTAATCTTATACTTCAGTAATATTCGTTCAATTGCTATTATCGGAGACGAATTGGAAATTCAGGTGATTGATCTTGAAAATGAATTATTTTGCAAGCGCATAAACTCATTTTAATTTCATTTTAAGACGGGATTTAGTTTTGTTGGGTTATAGTATTGCTGCGAAATCACCGTAAATCCATGTGTACAGTATTATTAGTATTGTTGTATTTCAGACAGGTCAACAAGATGCCAAATCGAGGAGGAGGAGGAGGAAAAGATGGTGGGTGCATGTTTGTCGTCTTAATTATTTGTGCCATATTTCTACCGCCGCTCGCCGTATTTCTTGTCCGAGGTTGCGACTGTCACATTATTTTGAACATCGTTCTTCTTTTACTTACATTTGGGCTTGGTGCTGTCATTCATGCATTAATTCTCGTTTGTGGATGTATCAGATAACGCCGCAAGTATGTACTACGGCTAAAAACTTTGCAGTAAAATACTGAAATAACAAATTACTAACATTTAATGTTAGTCAGAGACTGTATGTAAAACCTGTAGCCTCAGAGCGTTGTTTACCAGCACTTATGCAATTGTATTAAATAATCCGTAAAGTATGTAGGAACATACTTTATGAAACTTATTTGTGTTTTTATAATCATTCTAATAATTATTGAAATATTCATTCACAGATCGAATAGCAGTTTGTGTACTATCTCATTTCTAATGTCATATTATGCATCTTTATTACGCAAGCAGCATGGGGAACCCATTCGACAATTCATTGTGCATGAGTATACTAAAAAGCCTTACGTAAGGTTGTAAAAATAAATACAGGCCATTACAATAATAATTGTACACAGGCACAATAATTAAAGGAAAAAATTCAAATTATTATGGCATTTGTGGGATTTCAAAAAGTATAAATTACATGCAAGTACCTTCCACACATCCTGAAAACTCACGGAAATATGTATTTTGCGGACATTCATACTTGTTCACATACCAGTCACCATAGATATTCGAGCAGACTAAATAGTTCCTACAATCTTCAGGAATAGGGAGCATTTTCTTGGAACTTGTACAATTTGCATTAAACTCCGCTGCCCGACCTGTTTGAACTTTAACCGCAGAATAATTGACTTTAAGACTCTCAGGGGCCGGGCTGGCAAATTCAAGCTGGAGACAATCCCCAGGTATACAATCCTGAAGTTTCGGATCAAAATGCATTGATGGTCGACATTTTAGTAAAAGCATGAGCAACTGATCTTCCGCGTCTGAGTCAGGGATGCAGGTGTAGAAATGCGTACAGTTATTTGACATTGGAGAGAAGCTATGTTGAGTTGGACATTTTAAGTGGATGTTCATTGGGTTGTATGTTTCCAGCATCAGGGAATTTTTAGGGAAGCGTGGGTAAGAACTGTGATCCACTGTGCTGCTGTTGGTCACATTCTGCAATACAGGGAAGATTTTCTAAATTTTTGGATCTTCATATTGTTGTTATTATTATTCACAAGCAAATCACACTGGAATATCAATATTAAACGTTTCAACACTACCCACTGCTTGGGCAAAACATAATAAAACGAAATCACATTAGTACACACAATCAGGCTTACATATCTGTATGTACCAAAAATTGTATCTTCAGATGTAATATATGTCTAGATGTAATTATGTATAGGACATCAATATCTCCTCCAATCCACATAGTACTAACAAAATTAAACATCTTTGCCCTGCGAATGCATAATGAATAAGCCGGGCATCAGGTTAGACTAATTTTTTAGAATCACAAGTTTGGGGTATACTTAATCAGTTTATCAGAATATAATCGCCAAAGTTATAACCCGTCTAAAGGATTTCCGAAAAAGAATGCATGAATAAAAATAAGGGAGCTAATTTATAAATATCGTTCAACATTTCCTACCTTGGATTTCATACTTTTGAAAAACTTCACAAAAATGAAACTTACCAGCTTAAAGGATTCTCGCTTGAATACTTTCATTTTGTTACCCTTAGGTTGAAATTCAATTGGTCTAAGTGGTTTAATAGATTTCCCTGAAGCCCTAGGTTGTGGTTTTGCATTATCTGTAGAAGGCACTCAAATAATTTTTTCCCACCTTCTTTTTGAAAATACATATATGGCGATCTATCATTTCAAGTCTTGCGTAATATTGTAATATACCTGGAGTATACTCTTTAGACTGCAAGTTGCCCAAGGGTCGGTAGTAACTGATCGATGCTGTTTCTGGGGCTGAAATTGTAGGCATGAGCTCTTGAGACAAGGGATGTCCTAAAAAAATATGTTTTAAAGATGGGACAAGTAAGCATATGTATATTTTAATTTGCGTTTAGTTTTAAATTCGCGTTCTGTATTTAGGTAAATATCTTCAAATCAAAGTACAAAAACCTACGTAAAATAGTTGAACGTTGATGCAACTGGTTACTTCTCCGAGGATCCTCTGTGTAAGTAATACTGACATCATCTCTGACATTCCGCCCTTGTCTTTCACTGGCTTCTTTCCCATCTGAGTTATTTGGATCTTTTGGAGGTTGATTCGACGGTGGGGAATGTTTTCTTTTGGGTGGCCATTCTATGAAAATATTTGCATTAGGTTTTTCGGGCTCAGGTGCAGGTGGTTTCTGACTGTGTTTAGGCTTCCAGTCTAGAAATTTGTTAGTGCCTGCTATGGGTTGAGGCGTCGTAGTCTGTTGATTAGATTGGGGTTTCCAATCTAAGAAAGTATTATACTTTGGACTGGGTGCAGGAGAAACGGGAGGATTACTTTTGTGTTTCCAATCTAAAAATATGTTCGACACCGGGACTGGCACCGGAGGCTTTGCTGTGGGTGGAACATTTTTATGCTTCCAGTCTAAAAAGGTATTTGACACCGGGACTTGCACTGGAGGCTTAACTGTGGGTGGTACATTTTTATGTTTCCAGTCTAAAAAGATATTTGACACCGGGACTGGCACTGGAGGTTTTACTGTGGGTGGAACATTTTTATGCTTCCAGTCTAAAAAGATATTTGACACCGGGACTGGCACCGGAGGTTTTGCTGTGACTGGACCATTTTTGTGCTTCCAGTCTATATAAACGTTTTTTGTAGGGTTTGGATTTGGAGAGATCGGCGGCACCGAAGTTTCAGGGGGATTAGTAGGGCGGTTTGGATCATTGGGGGTGGGAGTAAAAGGCGGATTTGGGGGAGGAGGTCCCGGTGTCGGTGGGATAGGAGTTGGCTGAGGGATGTTCTTTGGTTTCCAGTCTAAATAAACATTTTGGTCATTACCAGGTGCGGGAACAGGATCATAATCAGGAAAATCCAGAAGTGGGCGTGACCGAGGCGGGGTGCTCGGGTCGCCTGTACCAGGATTGGGTTGTATTGGGTTTAATTGCGGCCATTTCAGATAATCGTCGGGTTCAATTCCTTTCTGTGGCCACCTCAAGTAAGCCTCATTGGGGTCAATTCTCTTCTCTGGCCACCTCAGGTAAGCTTCATTGGGATCAATTCTCTTCTGTGGCCACCTCAGGTAAGCCTCACTGGGGTCAATTCCCTTCTCTGGCCATCTCAAGTAGTCTGATGAGTCGCCTAGTGGTTGACCTGAGGGTATAGCTCTGCCTATAAGTAATAATATACATTGATTTGTTAATCTGTAATCAACACAGGGCGTAAAAAAGCCTTTGTTGACTGTACCTAATTGTGAGTAAGGCTCCATAGATCTTCGGTATGGTTTCACCCCTTCCGCAGTATCATACCTGTCCAGACTGAATTCATTCCCTACATCATTTATCACGTATGGAGTATCAGCTGGATCCTGATAGAGACCCCGAGGATTGCTGAATTCACGTGGGAATGCATAGGCATTTTGATTAGGGACTTGCTGTTGATTTGGGTGTATGTATCTTTTATAAATGGCAGCTCGAGCGTCATTGGGTAATTCTTCCTCATTGTTTGTAATAGGATCAATATCATCTACGAATACACTCCTTTGACCAGGTTGAGTGTTTCTAAACGAACTTGGTTCTTCAGGCCATTTCAGATAAACGCGATCGGCATCTGAGTCTCCAGGATTTCCAGGTTCATTAGGCCACTTCAGATAAACTTGGTCCTGATCTGGATCTTCAGGATTTGATGGGTATCCAGGTTCTTTAGGCCACTTGAGATAAACTTGGTCCCCTGATGCGGCGTCATCAGGCCATTTAATGTATACGTGCTCGTTGCTTGAACCGTCTCTTGGCAAACCATCTTGACCTCCTGCATTAGAACCATCTGGAGGTGTTGGATCCGATGGCGTGTCACCTGGTCCTATTCCATTACCAGTTTCAGTATCCTCAGGGAATGTTAGCGCTGGCAAATTGTCGAGGTAATTATCATTGCCGTTATTATCTTCGCTACCAATTTCTGGAGAGACTGTTTTTTCAGTTGTAACACTAATAGTATTGCCTCCGTCACCAATAACACTGTCATCAATTGGTTTACCTCCGTCACCACTAACACTGTCATCAATTGGTTTACCTCCGTCACCAATAACACTGTCATCAATTGGTTTACCTCCGTCACCAATAACGCTGTCATCAATTGGTTTACCTCCGTCACCAATAACGCTTTCATCAACTGGTTTACTCCCTTCCCCCTGAGAATCTTCCTTAGAGGGTTTTGGTGGCTTAACAATCTGATTTGACCCGGCGCTGTCTGCATTTCCAGATTCTTTTTCAGGAGGTGGATGCTTTGTTGTAGGTACTTTAGTATCTTCTGAACCTGCGCTACCACTCTGACCGTTGTCCTCATTCTTCGGAGTATCTGTTGGCCTACCAACTGAACCGTTGCTTGTACTCATGTCACCCTCATTTGCTTTATTATCTGGTTGTTCCTGTTTACCACCGTTGTCCCCAGAGCTCTCACCACCTCCTGAGCCACCACCCGATCCAGCGTCACCCTCTCCCCTTTCATCTTTATTAGTGAAGTCTACAACATTGTAATTTTCAAATCCATCAACTGGAATCCCCCCGTTTTTGTTGGCACTGCTTCCCGAAGTATCATCAGTTCTAGTACCAGAAGCTCCTGTATCCACGCCCCCACCATTACTTTCAAAATCCTCTGGAACGTCTATAACAGGGAAATTGTCAAAGCTGAAAGCAGGGTCATTGTCAATGGTCGAGTTTTCCAGGTTATTAGGGCCTTCAGCAGCGCTACCTCCCCCATCACCACCCTCCTGTACGTCCATTATAGGAAAATTGTCGAAATTCATGGCTGGAAGTTCGTCGAAAGCACTCCCGTCTTTTTCTGGTGTGGAGTCAGATTTGGCAGTGCCTTCTTGATGTCCCAAATCACCCTCAGTTGCATCATCCAAAATAGGGAAATTTTCGAAATTCAGGGATGGAATTTCTTCTTGTCCTCCCTCACCTCCAATTCTGTGCTCTGTAGCTTCACTGCTCTCGAGTACATCAAGAATAGAGATATCGTCCAAGTTCAAGTCAGGAGCGTTGTTATTATTTTTATCTTCCGGATTGGTGCTCGTTTCGCCTGGAACTTGATTTGTCTTTGGGAAATCAATAAATACATTTCCCGTAGAACCACCAGCGCCACTAGTGGGAAAGTCGATCAGTGGTTTGCTTCCCTTGTAATCAATGCCATTTTGACCTCCTGGAACCCCTCCGTTATTGTTCTCCGGGAAGTCTATCAATGGATTGTTGCCAGTATAACTACCCTGAGTACTACCCCCACTATTTTCTGGGAAGTCTATCAATGGTTTGTTACCAGCATAACTGCCCTGACCAGCGCCCCCACTATTGTCTGGAAAATCTATCAATGGCTTGTTACCAGTATAACTACTCTGACCAGAGCCCCCACTATTGTCAGGGAAATCTATCAGTGGTTTGTTACCAGTGTAACTACCCTGACCAGAATCCCCACTATTGTCTGGGAAGTCTATCAATGGCTTGTTGCCAGTATAACTGCCCTGACCAGCGCCCCCACTATTGTCTGGGAAGTCTATCAATGGTTTGTTGCCAGTATAACTACCCTGACCAGAATCCCCACTATTGTCTGGGAAGTCTATCAATGGTTTATTACCCGTATAACCGCCGGCGTTGCCCCCTGTATAATCGGGAAAATCTATTAATGGTTTGCTACCAGCGTATCCACCGTTTTCCGTACCGGATGCATCCGGCCAGTCAATTATAGTCATATTGGCCAGCTTATCGGCATCACCACTCCCACCAGACTCTCTATTTTAAAATTGAATTGAGTCTTGAACTTAATGCTTTAACTGGTAAAGTGTAGCCATAATTCCTCGAAATAGATAGGTGGGAATAATGGGGTACTTCGTAGTATGTAGTGGGTAAAAACATGACTCACTTTCCGGGACTGGCGCAATAAATTTCATAATTTTGGGAAATCAATTCCAAGTCACTACGGCGCCTCTCGCATATGGGATCCACTATTGTACCTCTACGTCGGCTACTTCTCTGGTTACCAGGAATCCACTGGGGACGGATTAGACGGGCCATTTTCGGGTTGTACATATACGCGGAATCTACACATTTTTCCAGATTTCGTGCGACAGAGCGCCAATAGGGACCGTACAAATTTTCGTAGTAGAAATTCGGTACGTCGGGATATAACCTATCAAATAAACACGGATAAATGAGTCTGGCAGGTTGTTCGGTATAAATAATGAAAATTTGATGCCGTTTCAAATTATAACAATGATAATAAAAATTTCAAAAATTATTAATCCACAGAGTTTGATCACTAATTATCGAGTATTATAAATATCCTTACAAGAACCTTAATTGCAATAATTGAGAACTAACCAAAAGGACCGAAGTTCATTTGTAAAAAGCTTTTCAATCCCTTGCTCCATCAAGTGGTACATTCTGTAAGATTTCGAGAAGGCATTCACACAAACCACATTGGCTAGGTCGAGCATGTTCCAAGGAATGTCCAAGACAACGTGATGGTCAAAGTATTGATGCGTTGCTGTCGAGTGCACAACTTTGGCGTCAACTTTTGGTGAGTCTCGAAAGACGGATATGATCTGGAAAAATTTAAAAGAAAATTTTACACTGATAAAGAATTATTATTTCCAGGTTACTATCGTAAAGTACATTATGTCCCGATCCGCAACCCTCAGAGGTGAACTGGATGGTCTGATTCATATAAAATAGACATCTGCGAAGCATCCTGGAGATTGAATTGTAGTCTGCAAAACTGAAATCTTCACTGAAGTAGAAACCCCGACCCTCATGAGCCACTTTAAAGTAGTCTAAAGCCTGTTCCAAAAAGTTATTTGGTATTCTCGCATGACGACAGTATTTTGATGTAATTTTTGAGAGCAGTTCCATAATTTTAAAGCTGTAGCTGGGCTTGTAGTCAACTTTATAACTTTGCTGATCATAAAATGCCCTTTCAATGGAATGTTTGAGGATGCGCTCGTTGAGGTCTTTGTGTACGTCTCTCAGATGATTGGGGACTGGCTTGCAGGATTTTTCCAAGCCAAACTCTTCAGAATTGGAGTAGTCAACGAAACCGGACTTGCGCGTTGGAACTCGAATTGGGGCGTTGGTATCGTATTTCCCACATTTAGGTACGCATTTCTGATTCCCTTTAGTATTTTTAACCAATATTGACAGTTAAGTTTTATTCAACGACATTCTATTTGTGATATATCTATTCCAAATAAATACAACTTGCCTTCTGTTAAAAGCCTCCCAGCAGAAATCAACTCCAGGTCAACGTAATTCCCTCCATCACAGGTCTCGTTAAGCCAAATATAAGTCTCAGGGAATAACTGGTAATATCGGACTTGCTGAGCTGTATCTTGATTGGAGTTTTTTTGGATGCAGTATAACGGTTTATCATTGTAGTCCTCGTTGGTATCAAAAAGCTCTCCGTTGTAAATGACCAAAGTGTTATTAGGAAATTCCTGAGGTGATGCTCCAGAAGGTACTTTTACAAACTCAAATGATGTCTGAGAGCCTGCCTTTTCATACCCAACAAGTGTGTCGTTTTCTGCAAACTCAACTGGTAATAACTCTATCGTACGATTCGAGGCTCCAAGAGCCTTGTGACTGAAACATCCATTTTTCCCAAAATTAATCTCGCGGATAGGCCTGGAGTCATGTGCTACTTTTACCAAGGCTCTGTTAGTTACAAATTTGTTCGATTAGATCTTTCGTTTAAAGAATAAATAGGAGACCTTTATTTAATTTGCAATCTCAAATGCCACTTACATTCCATTCAGACAGTAACAGTCAGG
This sequence comes from Allacma fusca, assembly GCA_947179485.1. Classification (NCBI taxonomy): domain Eukaryota; kingdom Metazoa; phylum Arthropoda; class Collembola; order Symphypleona; family Sminthuridae; genus Allacma; species Allacma fusca. Next base: position 47,511,594 of record OX359246.1, read on the forward strand.
GTAAGGGTACACAAACGGGTATTGGCTGCATTTGTCTAACGTGAAGCGCCTCCTTTCAGTGGCCTCCTCACACCATTCTATAAATGCTGCGGATCTTACTGGTTTCAGAAAATACAGGAGTCCAGAATATACTAAAATTGCCTTTAATATCATCGCAAAATACAAAAACTAACTTGGTTCTGGCATAACTCAACGTTGAATTCAGTATATTGGGATAAAATTAAGTTTATGATTGACGACTTACAATCTGTAAAAAATATTATTTCTTCATAAGTATCTTCAAAAACTGTCTATGTAGATTTTAGCATGTTGAACAAGTCAATAATTATTCTATCTGTATTTGATGAACTTCAAGACTGACGAATGTTTACTCATCTTGTCGCATTGTAAATGTTCACAACAATTCTTTGAACTGGTTCTGTTTCTGTGAACGGTTTTGTAGATTGTCAAATAAAATCTGTGCTCCTATCAGAGAGCTTCTTTACAGCTTACTCTGTTAACGACAGTACTTAATAACAAAATGAGACACATTTTGCTCCTCTAAGGGGCACTCTTATAAAGCGAGTGTACTGTTCAACCTGTATTTGAATAAATGAATCAAAATTTAAAATATGCTGGAAGTAGTGCCAATAATTTATCCTAACTCGGGATTGAACAAAGATCAATTTTATGATGCAACGGTGCATGAGAATGACATTGAGGTATGAACACATATATAATTAATTATATGTTAGTACATTTTGAAATTAAGGTGAAATTTTAACGTATAGTTGAACATATGCATCATTTAATTTGAAAATAAACATTATATTACTTATTGCGACACAAATAATTCATAATGTAAATGCACTTGATTTACGAAAAACTCAAATTGATTTCTTATTTGTAAGATTCGAACTTATGTACAAAATTACAAAATAATTAATTCATGAGAGCGTTTAAAATTGTACGGACACAGGTTATGGAGATGTGGATATAAGTATTATTCTGGAGTGTGGACAAAACGAGCCTATTATTATTGTACCACTACAAATATAAATAATTACTGTAAAATAAATACAGGATTAAATGACGTTTTTAGTACCATGCTTAAATGCGTGCAGGCGTAATTACATATAATTACAGTTCCTACATGGAAGCATAAATTACATTCCGGGAGTGGTGGTTTGTCCATAGTCACAGCATCCCTCCGACATACACTCCAATTTATTGAGGAGCTTGTCATTCCACAGTTTTTTAAGTTCCTTGGACATTTCAGTAATTGTCTTGCTCACATGACCTACCGTCACATCCTCTTCCAGGTTGTCAAACAGAATCGGCTCAGATGGTAGTATCCATGACTGAATAAATATAAAAACTTATAATGTAGATAATTACATAAATTACTTACATAAGTAAAAGTTTGAAATTTGAGCACGCATAGGATAAATAGTATCTGTTAAGTATTAAATGGTGTGATTACACATATGTATGACGCTTTTTTGTCAAATGTTAAATTACGTAAGTATAACCAACCATAATTTGTAAGCACGAATAAATAGTAAGTAGAGGTAAATACTAATCCGAAACTGTTAACTAGAAAGACTCACCGGCTGTGTTGAAATATTACTAGTAGTTATTGATCTCCAATCTTTATCCTTACCGACTTGGAAAAATATCTTATGCGGATTCATTCGGGGTAAATTATCACCCATGGTAATATCTTGCTGTGGCAATGTAAAGTGTATATACTATGTAGCACACGAACTTATTGAAAATTACTTGTTGAACTTGTAATTCCAATTTACAGTTACGTGGTTAAGAGTACACAGGCTTATTTTAGAAGTGTAACCTGGCTTGAGTAAGGCACGAATAACGAAATGCTGGAAAGTGAAATTTCGTTGTTCTCGCACCTGTGATTATCTCCATCCAGGTCACTCTTGCTTCATACAATCTAATTTGTGAGTTTGGTAACGGTGGTTATGCTGATTTAGCTTTGCTTCTGATTCATCCTAAAATTATTATTCAAGTAATATATATATAGCCATGCTAAATTATAAAAACGTTAAAGGCAAATGAGTGAAATGCAGTGCACTCTTTTGTGACAGAGACCTCTTTATAAGAACCTTTCCATAAAATGACAAAATATTTGTAGACCTTATTTCTATGTTAATTTTTACAAAGATGCTTGACTGTTGAGCTATTTCCCCTCTTATTGTGACAAGATACTAATATGAGAATCAACATATTACGAAGTTACATGTATGGCGTTTTTATGGAGATTGGACTGTACAGAGTGGCTCACATCAATTGTCTCTCATCTAGCCCACATATATGATTGACCAAGATTTTGAAGTCTTTCATTTGTAGCAAATTTTATGACAGATTTTGTGATTTGTTTTATTGGCCCGTATAGGTCAATGTTGGGATTTACAGGGGTGGCAAAATACAACAGAAGAGTCGACAGTTGTTACCACCGGCCAGATAATTGCATGCAGTTGATACCTATAACTTCAAATGATTGACATTCCTAACAAAAATTTATCAGTAGATACCTGAAAACAATAAAGAACTCAATGGCATAGTAATATAGTTAATCGGACGTAGCCCTGGCTGGAGCTGGGGCACAACAGAAGAAGTTTGAGCTTCTCAGATGCAGGCTAAATCTGCCTATTATGATTAAATAAATTCAGCGAAAGTAAAAACATTCGTTTTTTTCAGCTTTGATGATATTACGTTGCCGTATTTTATATAATAATGACTTATTGTATGTACTTACACTTACGATTAAAAATAAAGGAATAACTTGTATGTCAGTGTAAACAGTACATGTGTATTTAGTACATTTCCTCATGTGTCTGCATACTGTAACATTTGTATTAATAGTTAGAGTTGTTGCATCCATCAGAATGATGGATTTGTATTTTTAGTTGCTGTTACTACTACATACATATGTATTTCCCTTCACAACAGTATAGCGGTTCAATGGTACAGTGTATAGTTATAGGGTGTTTCAATACAAAACGGGTAAATTCTTGAACAACTAAACGCTATAGCACATATGTATAAGATTATAACTAATCACCTTTGTGTAATTTACGTATATGTAAATGCTATCTGACATCAGACTGTTAAATTGTATAGTGTAAATTATCCGAGATTGGTATCGTACTCCTGAACATAATTCAATATAGTTTAAGCAGAAAAAAATCATGGGTAAAGTACTCATTATAACAAACCAAAGGAACACATGTACAAGGAAATGACGGTAACATTTATAAACATTCCCTTGCTTGTTTTGCAACCAAAATATATTGTCCTGAACAATGTACATTTTAATTCTGCGTTTGGCATGAACTTTTGAACTCCGTTATTCTCACTGGAAAATCCAATTGTAGCACTGCGTATAGAAAGCATTGCTAAATTATGGAAATGTTTAAGAAGGTATGTTGTTAGTGCGCAAACAGTTTTCAATTGTGCTATGTATTTTTTCTTTGATTTTTTTTTCGTAAAATTTCTGTCAGAAATACAAAATCTTGTAATAATTTTTTTAAAACGTAATTTTTCCTCTTGACATGCGTGGACATCTTCTCCTCCCAAGAGCGTCCTCTTGTAAAAGTTGATCTTCCAAAGATACTTTGAGAGATTGCACACATTTATTATACGCACACATTTTATTTAATACTCGTGAGCTTGTAAAATATTATAAATGAGAGTATACCGTATTTAGATGTACACGTAATTAGTAATGTAACGTATGTTTATCTACAAAGTTGTAACTCAATATGTAATGTTTTTGAGTGAACATATTGTATAGGCAGAATTATTTACAAGTAATAATTAGTAGTAGTAACCAAATAACATAGAAAATGAGACGAATTCATTCAACATCATTGCTAGCTATGTATGTATCAAATCAGCATAATGTATACTTTTCATGTCACCTTAAATGTAAGAAATGACTTAAACAGAATTATCATACGAAACTTTTCAGATATTTCCCTAAATTTTCCAAACTATACCTATTTTTTGCCGTTGGTTGGGTTTCTGCATCGTATAACAATAAATATTTTATTTCCACAATTAATTGTCACGTTTGTCTCCACGTTTATAGTCGCTTCTATTTTGTTATATATTTTCGTTTTTTTTTGTAAATATCAGATGACCGAGAGTCGTTAATAGTATGGGCGAATTTGCTGGGACCATTTAAGAACATGGCTGTAGCATTTTATACGTAATGCAAGAAGAATGCATTTTTTTAATACAGGATTTATATATAATGTATGGGACTACTATATAATCGGCGGAGGCATAATACTTAATTACCTATTTTAATATAGTAATAAATGTAACAACATTTTCTTTCGAACCATCTCATATATGTAGCGCACCAACGCATGTCAAGTACTTGTTACAGGGAATTTTCCTATGGATGCACTTACTGTATGTCTATACTTATTTAGCAAATTATGCATATATTGGATGTTTATTATTCTAATTAATTTATTAACCTTATTTACCTATTAAACGTTTGGAGGATGCCGGTATTGACTTGTATTGTTGTAGTACAAAGCCTATATTTAAGTTATAAATAGATGTTATTATAATAAATGTATACTTGCTCGTATTTTTATACTAACTATATATGTATGTTTTTGTAAATTTGGTGTATTTTGGTGAATGTGTAATGGTTATTAGCTGTGACCGATACTGAATACAGGAGGCCATCGTAGACTTAGTAGCCGTAGTAGTTAATGTCAAAGGTAAATATATTTTAACATCTTATTGTTAGTATAAGTATCCTTCACATGTCGTTGGATTGGGACTGTCAAATAACCTTTTTTGTTAAATGTTGAACATTTTTCTGGAACTCATCTTTTCTCCGTATGTGGATTCAACTTTTTGCACTTTTTTTCTCCAAGATTTGTAGCTATGAAATATGTATTTACAGTACTTTGTTGTAGTTGCTAAATACAGAAAGATAGATATGGCAGCTTTAAAACTGGATGTATAGTACAATTTGAGGGTGTTATATTTACATTTATGAATACGATTTACGTGGAGCGTCTCTAAAATCGGGCTTTAGAAATATTTAGGTGTATGTGAAGTTACAAGGAAATATTTTATCTACGTAGGTGTATGTATGTATAGTGTGTGGTTAAAAATAGGCAATAGGAAATGAACAATTTGATTTCTGATGATGATGTGTGTATAGATATATAACAAAGTTGTGTAAAGTATACGGTTTGTAAGGTTTAGATTTATGTATAGGACTAAATTGACCTGTTGCTACATATACTTGAAGTATATACCTTCCTGTGTGAGGGTGTATTATATAAGGGCCACGGTCAATTGTGTAATTGGTTTTCCAATGGGAAACATACTTGACGACTGACTGTGGACTGTGTTAAAGTGATGTTGAATCAACTTACAACTTTTATGTGTAAAATTTTGGAGTGATTGATATATTATTTACATTCTCATTCTTCTCATTGATCTAGATCGAGGAATATGAATACACGAGTTATTAAATGCTTAGATTTAGTACGATTATAGCCTGTATTTTTTTTGTTAATTTACAGAATAATTATTAACAGTTAATTATAGATATATGTATTTACGTATGTATTTTTATTTAGGAAGAGCAACAACACACACTTGTGCCCAAAAAGAGTGCAATTATAACGGGAAGAAAATCTTCATCACTGAAATCACAGATTGAACTCACGACTTGTTGTCCTTCATCTCCATGCCGTTGATAGGACTGGGCACTCCCACTGAAAACAACATATAAACCGTCAACCTTTATTGAGATTTTTTAACACACCGTCCTTAGAAACATCGATAGCTGGTCTATTAAAATATCGTCGTCGTATAGTTATAATTAATTGTAAACGTTACTCCGAAATGAGCATAGTAATTCTGTACACTACAGTACAACCACTTACATGTGTTCCTAAAAAAAAACAACAGGACTTATAGTCAAAGGGTCAGGGCTACTCAACTCCAGGGGAAAATCCATTGCATACTCAAACCATGTGTGGTGATCAATCACTCAATCAGTTTTCAGTAATCAAAAACATGATATTTCATCAACACCTTATATTGTAATAATAACTTGAGACTAGCAAATATTTTACCTCTTTAACACAAAATTTGAGAAAAATTCTCCTTGAGGATTGATCCCCACCAAAAAAAGGTTTCTATAGATATCTCGGAGTTTTACACAAGCTATATAAAATATGTATATCAGACAAGTATATAGACCGACCAGCATTCACTGAGCAATTCTCACAAGAATGGATCGTACCACAACTATAGTATATAGTGATAATGATACAGGACCACCGTAATAATAACAAGTAAAATAGAAAGAAGACGTCGCTTTCTCAATAGTTCATACACGAACGACAACATACACGGACCGAACGCACACCACCACCACCAACCACCATCACCATATAAAATTTCATTCTGCGCTACAACAAAGACCCAGTAAAACAAATGTACATGTTCGGGCTAACTGGAACAAGAAAAATTTGTTTGGCTGTAAAATATACTGTGTCGGTAATCGGTAAGCGATTCCAAGAGGATTCAGAACTTTACCAAAAAATCTGTAACATTTGTTTGAATCAACAAACATATACTTGGAAATTCCATAATGTGTTTTTGTTGAGTAGACATTTACATAGATACAGTATGTGTTCATAATACAATTCCATATAAAGGTTTCCATGTGACTGTAGGAAAAGGTGTGAAATGTATCCAGCTGTATGATTATGAAATCAAACCCGTGCCGCCGTTAGCTCAAAATCCGAAGATCTACTACTTCTGAGATAATGGAAAAATGTGGGCTGACGTGGGAGACAGTAAAACTGCTGGAAATGTTAGTCATTAGCATGTAAGAGAATCCATGTACTCATCTACGTGTGTGTTAGAAATCAAAGGATGCATATCACAAAAAAAGTAGCAGGTTCGAGTGTGTAAAACATTGAACAAACACTGGACATCGACACATCAATGAGAAGATAAGTGTGAGACAGGTAAAGTAGGAAATGTGAGTGAGTGTGTGTAGAAATAAAGACAGACATACAGTTATCGTAACAATAGCAAACACACACACACACACTGCATAGCACATTCATTTGATTTTGGACTTATCGACATGAGATCACAGATCATTTTTTACATAGGGAGCGTATGACTATTGAGGAAAATGGATGTGAAGGAGAAACTAAACATGAGACCATATGTCAAACAAAAAGTGTCCTAATGCCAACTACGAATTTGTTTTTGAACATTGACAGGATAGGTCTAGAGCTGAAAGTATCTGTATAGCAATAATAGATAGTTAGTGTGATATAATTATATATAATATATACAGAGAGGAATCACATTGACAGCAAGAACACGAAACAAGGAGTTATGAATATTAAAATTGTTTTTTGGCTAGATCTTAATATACTACAGATTATAATAGTACTGACAATGTGACGACACCGACACCAGAGAGGAAAGGAAAATACCTTTGCCGGCAAAGAAAGAAAATGGAAAAGAACTATCATTTGGATTTTGGATTTGCTGCTTGCTTGCAAACATGTTCTGAGACAGAGAGACAGACAGAGACAGAGATTTGAGATTTTCGAGACTTTTTCGAAGAGACAGAGAGAGTGAGTAAACGAGGTATAGAGACAGATCTTTTCGTGAGACTCTTAGTTCTCTTAGGGGACGTTCTGTCCAGCTTGACGATCTTGCTGAGCAGCTCGATTCCACGCCTTTTTCATTGCTTCATTCAAATTATTCATTCATCATTATTACATCATTAATCAAATTTCAAACGGTACAAAAACCACAAATCTTACCGTTCAAAGTACAAAATAAAATGTTAGATTATTGAAGATAATTACTAATATTAGAAATTATTTAAATAGTCTGAAGATTGTATACAGTTGGCTACCAACACCTCGCAAAAATAAACCTTGAATGATACATTTTTTTTACGTAAAATCAAAAGTTTACTCTAATTACTATAGTTTTATTATTGATTATTATAGGCCCAATTAAAACATCCTAAAAAATAGCAAAGCCATTTTAGTGTAATGTTAAATCTGGGTACATTGTCTTCAGTCATATGCTAAGGTACGAACGTACATAGGTATAGAAGCCTTGTAGTAGAAACAATATGCTTTCAAAATTGTCCACACAAATCAATCAATTCCGTCCTACCAAGCTTACACTGAATGCTTGAATATTAGTAAATAATCGAGTTGAATTTAAAAGGAATTTAAACTTTAAAATGCTATTATTCCAAAGCCTATTGTGTGTATATGCTCATAATTCTTTCAGCTCCTACTCTTATACATCATCTGCTAAAGTGAGCTTCTTAAATATAACCTGAAATTCTTCCCCCAAAATATGTGAATGGAATGCTTTTTTTTTTTTTTTTGAGAAGAGACAGACAGAATTCTAAAGTTGCAACACGTTAGTAACAATGTGAGAGAGTGTTATTGAAAAGGAAGTGAGACAGGTAGAGTCATTCATAACACACATTGAATTCAATAGATACTTGTATATTTATTATTTCACTCATGTGTCACTGATTTGTTATAAAAGTTGATGTGGAAATGAGGAGGGCATACCCATTTTAGGTGTCGAGAGAATATCTTTGGCGGGGTTGCCCTGTTTAAGGGCATTCATCCGACGAGGGATACCAGCAGCACCCGGCCCACTCCCAGGTGGTCCCGGCTGTCCACATCCCGGAGCACCCGGCCTATTTCCACCTGCAGGAGGTCGCACCGTTTCCACTGGAAGAACACGTCGCCGTTTCTTTGGAAGTTTTGCTCTTGCCTAAATAATTACAAGTCAAATTTTACTTACTCAAGTCCAACCCTCATCACGCACCCCATTAGCATGTCCTCACACCTACAGATGTGTCAGCATGTGTGCGTGTACATAATTTCTAATTTACAGTTTGTTACACGGAGCTATTTTTCATGAGAAGGGTGTCTTCAGAAATTTGTCCGTAATATCCCTGGCTAAGTAATTATGTATGTACATAGCTGTCGTGTCGTCCGTAAGGGACATTAAAACTTCAAATTAAAATTGCACTAGGAGTATTTATGTATGTAGATATACTAAAACCAAATTGTATGTAGTCCATGGTGCTTTTTGGCTGGTAATATTTTATAAAACATAGCAATAAATAAATTAGCTGGCTACTTTCTGGTATCAAAATAATTCATGTAACTTCCTGGTGTTTGGTACTTATTAGATGTGTAATGACATGAACATACAGTACGTATGTAGATATATAGTTGTAAATATATGACAAACGTATTTTGATGGGGAGAGGTAATAATGTGACATAAAGTACAGTGTTATTATTATCAAGTGATGATGTGACAAGGGCTTTGAGCATATACCTGTGTATGTGAATAGTACATGGCAAAGTTAGAGACGATGACTGGGACGGGTAGAGCAATGGTGAGTACACCAGCGAGAGCACAGAGAGCTCCCACAAACATGCCTATGTATGTTTTAGGAGTCATATCTCCGTAGCCAACGGTGGTCATCGTGACCAGAGCCCACCACAAACCTAGAGGAATGCTATTGAAATCATTTTTCGGGTTAGCTTGAATACGCTCCGCGTAGTAGACGAGGCTAGCAAAAACGACGATGCCCAGCACCAGGAAAAACACGAGCAAGGTTAATTCTTTCGCCGATGCTCGGAAAGTCTGGAAGAACATCAAAACACAGTACTTCATTAGCTCATTGTCCGTTGTACTATTTTATAGTACACAAGAAATAAATAGGTTCAGGGATTGCCTATATACTCATAGATCCATTTATCATTTGCATACAGAGAGCCATCATTTCTACTAACAAGCTCGTAGTTGGGTGTCCATTCAGAATAAACATCTTTGTGAGGCTCCTCATTGAAATTGGGTTTTCTCCCAATTTCCAAACAACCGTCATTAAACAACAAGTTGGAAGGGCATAATGTGATCTTGTTGATGGAGCATGGGATGGCGGAGGGAGAAAAGGAGGCAGGATCCGTTCATAAAAAGTTGTAACGACACAACAGAACATAAACGTACAATAAACGTAAATGAATACTAGGAACATGGAGATGGGAGAAAGAAAAGAGAGATGGAGAGAAATAGAGAGAAAGAGAGAGAGAGAGACACAGGGAGTAAGAGAGAGAGAGAGAGAGAGAGCGAACGAAGAGAGAGAGCGAGAGCTAGAGGAGGGAAAAAATCTCACGAACCTGCATGAGTATCTTGAGACCCGAGGAGTGACGAGTAAGTTTGAAAAGACGCATGATACGAATGATGGAGAAAAACTCTAGAATATCAGCATTCTCAAGATGGGCCGCAAACTTTTGTAGAATGAGGTCGATGTAGAAGGAGAGGGTGGCCACGTAGTCAATGATATTGACAGAGGCTCGTATAAAATCACATTTGTTGGGGCTCGATATGAACCGAACAAGGATTTCAAAAGTAAACCAAGCATTACAGACACACTCGATGTAGAAAAAGGCTTCATGGGCATTCGTTCCCGTTTTGTCCAACGTCCAAGCTGTCACATTCCTACTTGTGTTCACTGTAATGTTCTTGATCACCGGCACCCGCATATCAGGATGCGTCTTTAGGCAAAATGACAGGATTGAGATGCAGATGAAGAACACACTCACAACTCCTATTATCTGAAAAGTTACAATTCTTCGCATTAGCTTCATATGCACCAATAAATACATACATACTTACACATAGCGTCGGCTAAGAGGCAAAATCTACAAAAGTTTTGTCGATACGTATACATATAGATACACGTCCCCTGCAAACGATTCCAGAGCACGAGTGAATACGTACACATACATATGCCATTAGCAAAACTCAAGGAAAAAATTCCATGGAATTACTGAAGATAGTCAAAACAGTCTAACTTGTTCAAAATTCCCGAGACATTCGCGTTGGACTTTTAGGGTCCCACGTATTCAGTTTTGCCCCCTTACCTAACTAACATGTCCTTACGTAAACAAGTACCTATCAACTACACCACTGCATAATTTTCTGTTGCACATAATTATGTATGTATGTCCAGCTGCTACTACTACTACAACATATGTACACAGACTGTCTTGGTCCTGGGTTTTTATCGGACTTTTGCGAACATCTCAGTTAGGACATGGAGATACAGATACAGGTACATTTTACAAGCCCATCATGTATCTGCTGAAACTCCTGGTAACTTAGTAACATATATCATCACATGTCTTTAGCATTTAATTTCCCTCTACCGCCAAGCCCACGCCATACTGTGCACTACAGGCACACTGGCACTCACAGAATAACTCATAAATCAATCTAAGAAACTTTTCCAACCACTTCAGGATCTTCACACTATAGGTGTATCTATATATACCTAGACTTGAACCATGCGGAGATCCGAAGACACTTACCTACTGGTATCAGTGGTATCTATGTTTTTACACACGCATACATATTAAAACATACCATGTAGTAGGACAAATACCACCAATACTTATGTTTGTACATTGGAGCATTACATACTTACATAAGTGTGTCTAATCATATTGGAGTAGTACAATACCTTTATCAAAAATCATAAATCAAGTTCTCAAGTCCCATCCAACTATCCTAAGCATGTGTACATCTGTACGTACATATGTATCTATGGTTGCATACATGGGAACACACAAGAAATGTAAGATTCGGAAGAAAAAAAAAGGTTTTTTCGAAAGAATATCCCTACTGAGGATGACATACTAAATCCTATGGAAGCTTAACATAGGGTAGATGGCCCAACTAACTTTGGCAGAGTTGGATGAGTAAGGCTCGTCAAACAGAGACCATATCTTAGGTTTGACCCGTTGCCACCAAGAGATGTTCCCAGATACGTAGTCATCCTCGAATCCGAATTTTCGAGCTAATTCTTCATCTGATGGCTTCTCCGTATCTAAATCCAGTCGATCAAGAACTGCCAAGGTTTCCTGAGTGTCTCGGTGCTGGAATAGATTTTCAACATTTCCAATTATCCAACTGCTCATTTTAGTATTAGGGGGGGGGGGGAAAGTTCGATGAGACTGATCAAATTCACCGTGATTAATTAATACCTGAGTATAGGTCATCCAACAACAAGGCTCCACTTGGTTTGAATCCAGTCCCCAGAACTCCAACTCCTCCTCGAATAGAGGTCCGCAGACGTCTGTGGGGTAATGAAGCTTCCCGGTTCGGTAGTAATTCAACACCTGTTCAAATAAATCCATGTTAGAGTCAGATTTTCTTGAGAGCATTCAAAATACATATGGTTCATTGTAGTTTGAGTCTATAACATGGAGCTCATTGAAGCTCATACAGAAGGTACTCAAATCCGGTCTGCATGCTTGAATTCAGTAAATAATTATGGACATAAAAAAAGCGTATGGTCGACGTATATTAGCTCCAGCCCCGCTGACTGAGTATTTACACTTTCCACATGATCATGTTATGGGTAGTTTCTGACTCAACTTTTGATTCCCTATCTTTTCATATCAGACACACAACCCTCATCAAAAAGTAGGAGGGCATGTACTACAGTATTATTACATTTGGTGGCACACGTTGGAAAACTACTGTGTTTGGAGTACTCCTTTTCAAGCACTCAAGTTGGAAGAGCCTGGGCTTGGAAAGTTTTTAAATGCAACAGTTTCATACATTAAGCAGAAAAGTTCCCTCAACTTTTCACATTTCCGAATTTCCGGGTGAGTATTTACATACAAGTAGGTAGGACATTCAAATGCTAGTCATCAAACGTTTTATGTATGTCCGACATGACTAGGCGCATTATCCCTGTTAAATATGCAGATGGAGCTAATCTGATTTCATATAGGGATTCAATAGCAGGAGCTAATGACAGGCTAGGGACCCCCAAGTCATTATGAATGATCTTGATGAGGGTTGGAGAATGTGTTCCAGTCTCGCGTCTCTACATCTACTTCAACTGGGAGTCTATAATTTTCAGTAGTGTATCGCTCAACGGAGACTAAAATAGAGATAGTACACAGAGAACACTGAATCCCTCATCCCAACAATAATTTCATTATGAGCTGAGTGAGCAGTTGAAGCATAAATAAAAAATGAAGAAACGTGAATTATCTTGTACTTAAATACGGAGCTTATTTTTTTTCGCACAAAAATAAATCTATGAATTGGCGCCCGTCCCAAACTGTCTTCGTGTCTGCTGTGTCATACAACTTAATGATAAGGAAACGATAAGGACTCCAAACTAGTATAGTCATGGGAAAGTTCCCGTAGGATGGAAGAATTTTGCTGGATCTGGCCACATCTATGATCCGTTCCAGTCTTCTAAGACGGTCAAACAAACTCTAGCAGAGTATTCACATTCTAGTCCTCATGCCCAGAATGAGCAATGAGTCTAATTTAAAAATTCATTGGTATGTACAAAAGCGAACTATTTGGACCGATCCCTGAAGCTGCCTGAGTCATTTTGATTAGATTCTCAAAATTGACGGAATCATTCCGACGGGTCCAAAGATTGTATACGAAACCAGCTGAACCAAAGCAAATCTACGATAACTATGCAGCAAACCAAAATTTTATGGAAAAAATTATTTGAAATTCAGAAAATATATATACATATTCGGGTGGATCTGCACATTCAGATTTTATAAGTAAATTACTGACCATTCGTGAGAATTGGAGTTAAAATGTGCTCATCATCAGCTCTCATAATTCTAAATATTATGATAATTTTCAAGGTTATTTTTAGCACATTCAAAAAGCATGACATGGAGTCTATTTCATGGGAGTAGTGCAGTAAATATGAATATGTATTTATGTTGAAGTATCCCCTGACGAATAACCTTTCCTTGTTTATACACCCCCAGTAAATAAACAGAGGAAGGGTCATAAATCCTCATTCTAAATTTTAAATTGGCAATATTAATGGCAGAAAGAGCTCCGTTCGTAAAAAAAATGCCACTCATAACGAATTCTCATAAATATATTTGAAGAGGAAGCAAAAACAGATTTATGATTGACAAAGAAAACATTACACTGGAAGGAGGGTTTCTGCAGAAAGGGAACCGAACTATGTACTTTATTTTTGCATATTTATGCAGTTGCTCCTGCATTTGTCAAAACATCTTCTGTTTGAATCTATTCTGTCTTCTGGCTCTCCCACAGCCAGTACATAGAGTGAGCGGGGTGGTCTGCATATCATTTTTCCAGTCGACAAATATCCTTGTCCTCATAATTCAGAATCTCTAGTCAAAGCAAATGTTACTGTATAATTATTCAGGCATGTACTACGTGAAAGGAGCTGCTACTCTTGAATAGTTTTGCTTTGGAGATTTCCATACATCCTGTGTGCACGTATGTAAATGCATGGAAATAACTATACGCAACTAACGTTCATTTGGAATGGTCTGATATTTCTGCAACCATTACAAATGCACAAGTAATGTTGACCAAACCCATGCAAGCCATTTAAAAAACAATGGGTTCTGTAAAATTGCCCAAAATGTACTAGTATGGAACAGAGGTAGGACAATTATAATTATATAATGTTGTAACATATCCCTACAATGGCTAAAAATTAGTCAATTCTGTTCACAAGTTCGAGTATCTGGGATAAATTGTGTTCACAAGATATAATCACCGAAATAATTGCGGTAACTTCAATTAAAAGTAATGGAAGTGGTAATTCCTTCTCCTGTATATTTTCAAAGCCTTAGGGAACTTGAGCAGTTGAGGTTTGTGAGTTCCATTCCATATTTATATTGTGTCTATTTACTGTCACCCATAACCTGGTCCTGGGCGAGCAATTTCCATGCCTCTAAATTGAACACTACTATATGCTAACCTGAGAATGCCGGAAGTTTAAAAAATAAATTCAATTCATAAATTGGCATCCACACAATCAGTCCTTTATTGAGCTGACCTACTTGGACTTATACAATGAGGATCATAAACCTTTATATCTCTTGACTGTTATATCATGTGCTTCGTCAGCATAAAAATATGGACGAGTCAAATGTTAAGTACTTTTGCCAGCAGTGGTATAGGAAGGAAAGTTGGAGTGAGCCCATAGACACCATATGTATAGGCTCTATATTCCTTATTCCTAATGCATACGCCCTCCGAGTCCTGGTATGTGCAACCTCTTTCAATATCACGAAGCTCTCTTTAAAAAAGAAAAATGTGTCTCGAGCAAATGAAAAAAAAAAGAGACGAGACACGTTCTTTTCGGCAAAGAGCATCTGCACATTTACAGGATGTTCCTCTCTCTCTCTCTCTCTCTCTCTCTCTCTTCAAGGTATGCATACGGAGGTACATTTGAGCAGAGTTAACGGATATTTTTCTCCTTCAATCATGTGAAAAATCCAGACTTTTCCAACAATAGCATTTACATCCACAATATCACAAGCGGAGCAGAAGAAATGGAGAATGTCCTCTACATTTTTATTCATTGTTTCATATTTTACTCAAAATTCGTGGATATTTGATGGGGAGTTTCCTCCATCAGGATCATGAAAGCTTGCTGGAAGGTACTAACATTTTAGTGATAATTACAAATATACATAGGTTAATTTAAAAGATAGAAATCAGTCACCTGAGCAAAAACGCCTGGATGTCGATCAAAGAAATATTCATTTAAAATGGGATCATAATTAGCCAGGGCTTCAGTCAGCCGGGACAGCCTGGTGGCTGGGATTTTCTTCAGGGTGGCTTTGTACGTTTCGTGTCGGATCCCTCCGACATTGAGAACCACTCGGTTCTCAGCGTCCATGTTCACATTCATTTTGACAAGTTGAGACGATGACCTCTGCCGCTGTTCCAAGCAGCAGAGATCCTTTTGTTGAGAGACCCTCTTTCAAGTAGGGCTGTTTTGTCAGGTCACCTCTTTTGGGAGAAACTTGTATTTTTTTTCCCTGACACCCCAAACCCAAGGAGAGTATTCACAGAGCTTGAAGGCTTCTCTCTGATCGGGCTTGACTCTTGCTTTTTTCCGCCTCCACTTCCTCTCTTTGTTGACTGACACTCACAAACCCCGGCTTTCTTCTTGGTTCCGTTCGTGGAGATCTAAAATAAGAAATGTTTATTTACTTTCTCAACCATAAACGCCTTGTGTGAATCTTTTCCATGGGGAGAAACTCAAGATTTACACATTTTCTGGATTGTTGCGAAGGAGCGAAGCTATATGAACTTAAGCCAAAATTATTTTCAGCCAAATTTCAATACCTTAGAAATTTTGAGCATGGTAAATTTCTAATCTGTAATATTTCAACAAATCTACAAATTTACTTTTACCTCCTCCAAACTGCCCTCACACTGGTTTTAAATAGTTTTTAGCCCAAGGTAATTTTTGCTTCTTAGCCGGTGATATAGATACTACTGTTGATATATTTATAGCTTCTACCACTATTTATAATTATATAAGACTATCCTATGTTCTGCGTGTATTTGTACTTATATAAATATGTACATTCCAAAATTTAGCACAGAACCAGAACCTTCAATAATGTAGCTGGCCATTTGTTTAAAATGTTTCTTTCCACACTCACTTGCCAAAGACTCGCAGAATTTACTAACATATTTGATTACATTTGGACATTTACGAATTCTTTACTCTCATAAGTACACTTGTGTGAGAGTAGTAACTACTTGCGGTTTTTCGATCTGCACTAATAACGGTTTCATTGCATTATTTCCTTCAAGTGTATGTTCAAGTTTTTCTCCATTCTATTTTATTTATAGTTCCCTCCCAAGTAATATAATTCAAGATTCCAAGCTTACTAATTACCAGTAATAATTATTACAGAATCCTGGGATAATTTTAATCTGCAGAGTTTTTATTTACGAGGATTTAACTTCCTCTGCTAGAGACTCTACTCAGACATAATTACATATGTATGTCCCTTTGAATGCGCTACAGCTACATGTAAATCCGAGATATTTAGAACATTGATTTTTGTACGAACATATTTACATGTTCTTGTAATCATAGACAGATATAACCTACTATGTAAATGAGAAGTTCACAGAAGGTCCCCGCCACGTGGAAGTGAACTGAAAGGAACGAAATGAATCCAAGACTTACTAATGCAACGATTTCAAATATATGACCCAAGTTTTTTTTCTCTCGCTGAAAACTTTCTTTTTCACTTGTGAGACCAACTCGCACTAGCTAAATTGACTCTGTCTGTCATTCTGACGAAGGCGTAGTGTGTCCTTATGCAGGATGTTAGTCTACATGCTCTGTGTGGAAGGGATCTTGAGAGATTACTACAGGCATTCAACCAATGAAAAGTCCTTGGAATGGGAGTATAAAAAGGAAGAGACCTTACTACTCTCCAGTAGTGAATAGGTAGAATATTAAAAAATTTATGTAATGGTAATAATAAATGAGACTGGAAATTCTCACTGCACTGTTGATCATAATCATGATGTTGGCGTACAAGCCTTCGGAAAGCATATGGGAGGGAAGGTTTCATCTCGGGTAATTGCATGGACTTGAGATGGTTTCCCAAAGGCATTCATTACTCCCAATAAGATGTGTTGAAAGCGATAGGACCAGTCATGCCAACAATATTTTTTAAATCCTGCTCATCTATATACGACCCTCCGTTTATCTATTTCCGGAGTGAACTGCTCCCGCCACGTAGATGCTTATCATCCTATTAAACTCATTCTGTACGTACAACTTGAGTGGAGCTTTTCACTCTAGTAAGGTTTATGGGACTTTAAGTTTCCAATTTTATTTTACTTTGGAATATCACGCTCGGTTTTTACGGCCCCAAGCCTTTTAGATTTACTTTTTATATTCTCATACCTATGATTTAACTGAAGTATATTAGTTGAACTAGAAATTAAATAATTTATTAGATGTTGTGTTCCTTGCACGTGCTCCAGATTGATGGGAATTATTTCAAAATTGTGTTAAATAAGTAAGGTTCAATTTATGTGTATAATTAATATTCGTAATTATATTTTGGGTATGATATTTACTAGACATTTAAAGCATGTTCAACTCCGTGGTGAATGACAAGTACAGTTTTGCTACTAACTTAGGAGCTTTGTAGCAGTTCAAAAGATTAATGTCTAAAGTTTCGGAAAACATAATTAATGAAAGAATATTTAGTCGAATATTTGTGGCATGTGTCAAATTTTATTTTGTTACTCAAGGGTGATTCGGGAGAGAGACTGAAATTATTCGAGGAGATCAGAGCAAACCGAAAGGGATTGAAGCGACAGGCGTTTATGAAACTGAGACACGAAACGGCATAAAGTTTGAATTAACTTATTTCGATTTTCTGTCTTCAAATCAGGATTACTCAGCCTTAACATTTATTTTTAGTTTAAGCACTTGAAATTGAAATTACCAGTGAAAATATACATAATTATAGCTATACAAGTTATTTTAGTATAATTTCTTTATAAGTTCAATTTAACTTCTGATATTTTTCTCATTTTAGAAAGCGTACTTAAATTCATAGCGGGATTGCTGTTGCACAAATTTCGACTTACATGATTCTGACGTGTTCTGGATTGTGATTGCAAGATGATTGGAATTATTTGACTGACAAAACGTCCTGTATGACATGGGTACACTAAACACTATAGCTATAATTACTATCACAGTCAACACGATGAGCGTAAACTGTATAACACTCAATCCAGGACAGTCTCGAAGAAAATTGCTTTTGATGCATTCAATATTCAATCCTTTATCAACATTCCCGGAATTTTAATCCCAAAGAAATGCCCACCCGCAGATATTTTCCAGTTAGAAACTTTGATTTGAAAATATCTGGCCAAAGTGATTTATTTATGCAATTCGTTGACTAATAATTCAAAACTATCAGTTAGTAAATAGTTATAGCACGATTAGAAATCAATTTAAAGGGAATACAAGGAAAGATATATTTTGAAATCTTAATCCTTAATCGTCACAGAGACAGTACTCACGCTAAAAAAAATAACTCCTGTATAAGTGCATCATAATCCTTTAAACTCCCAAGTCCCATTTGAGGAAACACTTCCAATAATAATGTATTCAAGGAGCTGATAGTTAGTAAACAACTGTCATTACTGGCACGCAGTTTACTTCGGAGAAAGGTATTACCATTACCAATTACCATGCATACAATGTAATGACGGAACAGTCACTGTGTTTATACCCACCACTGTCATATGAAGTTCTTCTGCATGACTGAACATGAACCAACCCTCCTATCATAATTAGGAAGTTTGACAATAAACCATCGAATAGATTGAGGCTTGTACTCCATATGATACAATGTGATGTTCGCAGGATAGGGAAACCTCCTAAAAACGAGAACTAACCTGATTTCATAATTTTACCCTACTCCCACTATATATATAGATATACCATGCATAAATTCCATGATAGACCCAGGCATTCCTGAAAAACATGGACAACAACGCATATTTACACGCTAAGTGCTTCTCAAATTGAATAATGTATTTTTAACAATGTGAATGCCATACTCGTACATGCACATTCTATGGGGATACTTTTACTATTTGTATGGATACATCCAGAAAATATTCATAATAGCCAATTTTATTGAGAGCACACATACATCTCATATGGCATTGTAATTTCCTTTCATCCGGACTCTCCCATTTCTTTGCATCCATCCCCAAAAAAATAGTACAGAAGAAATAAGGATTGCTTGAGCAAATCGATGGAAATGATGAATACATACTTCAAGAAGATACAGTACGGCATGGTGGGAATAGCAGGTCAATAAATTATCGGGTGATGTCTTTAGATATATATGAAGTTTTATACATGGCGGGTTCCTTCCACTTCCTTTTTTTTTATTATAAACACCAGAGTCGTTTTCTCCCTGGTATCGTATATCATAGCAAGTCACAGGAAAAGATTTCGGCCACGTGGGAATCTATGTATCTACTTTGAAAGGGAAAGGGTTTGAAAACCTATGCTTGTCAAAGTCTTTGTTCGGAGCAGGATCACCTCTTTCTCACAAACTAGATATATGGACGTCTCTCGTTATAAACATTTATTGGCACCGTTGGGAAAGGGACTTTTGTTCGTGTAGCCTATTTGCAGACACCTTTTTTTATGGCTAGTTTTATTATATCCGCGGATCTCTAAGATAATTACTGTAATTTTTTAATCTTTTCTGTACACACACACATATACAGTATCCGAATATAATACAATTTGAAAAGTAGTTTTCGAAGATATCTTACACAAAAATTCCCTGTGACACTTTACACTTAAAGAATTCCCAGTTTTTAAAAAGCTTATGAACAAGTCGTAAATGTTTAGAGGGAAAATTCCGGGAGGATATAAATACTTACATTATAGCTTGGCAGCATAACTTATATCAGAAGGATTTTATACCCTTGTAGATTGTTTTTCCTGACGTTATCGTCAGTTCCCAGGTTTTTGCATTGTAACTGGACCCGGATTGATTTCAGTGCATATTTTAAATAATGCTACTGTACTGTAGGTTCAAAAAGATTCGGATCAAGTAGCGTGTAAAATCCAGCCCTGACACAGGGAAATTTCTCACTCATCCTTCCGCTAACTTTCATGTGAAAGGACTTTGGGGGGAGTGAATTGGGCATGCAAAAATTCTAGATAGTACATATATATTTCTGGTATAACATGGATTTAGAATGTACTTAAATTCATTATTGGGATTGAGGGGAATTTTTGGTGAGTCACATGTACATATGTACATTGATGGGTGGAAGGGTTGAGCGTGAGTTGGGACGTTGTTTGCTTTCATGCTCACTCTCGTATGCATTGAATCTATTTGCAAAACAAAGATTAGATCACATAAGGGAGACAACAACACTGCACATAATAAGGGCATGAGGAAAGGTGTTCCAAGCCTGGCTCGAGTTCAGGGGAACTAGATGTAGTGTACGGAAGGAGTACATAAGGGAAATACAAAAAAAGGGACGGGATGTATACATGGAAGTATGTATTAATGCCATATCCCACGCTTGTTTATCCTTTTATCATAAAGAGTTTTGCAAATGATGGGAAATCGATAATCTTAGCATACAGAGATACAGAGGGCTGATGTGGATCCTTCGTCCTTACCAGAGGCAGTGGCAGTACAGTCCCTATATAATATTTACTCATTCGGGATTTTGAGACGGTGTGCATATGCATGCGGGGTGAACGTGGCAAGGATAGCATAACAAGTTTTCCCTTTCAACAGTATCTGGTAGCAAAGGGTAAAAAATAGCCTGGAAAGGAAAAATCTTTGACTATTTATCTCCACACACTTTCTTTTCTCTACAGTTGACAGTTATTCCACCTTCTTTTCCCTAGTAATTTTTCTAACTTAATCGCTTCCTTGTTCCTAAACTCCTTTCCTCTTCCGTTTACTTCCACTGTAGTCTCCCTCAGCCCGGCAGTGTCTATACAAACATATAGGATGTCTCTTGTAGTATCCCCGGGGCAAATATTTTTTTCCTATCCTTTATCATGTCTTCTGCCTCACGGATGCTCAGATTTCCATGCAAATTTCATGAGCTTGCTACAATCCAGGAATTCTCATATAGTTTCCTCTCCGATAACTGAAAATCTCCCCGACCCCCCCCCCCTCTCCCGCCCCTGAACCTTCTTATTATTATTATTTTGGCTGAGGGGAATTTCATACACCGTTTTTATTTTCTTGCTGTTAGCATTACCAAGGACTCTAAGGTATTTCCTTGCTCGGTCCAAAAATTCATGTTGGATCCGCTTCTTTATTAAATTAAAATGTCAATTCCTCCAGACATTCCATCCATTAATTGAAATATTAGCTGAGCTCTAATTGAAAACCAAAGCCGTCAACTACTACCACATTTTTTTGTTTGACTTTACTTTCCCTGAGTGAGTGAGTGACTCATGGAGCGAGACCAAACTCTCTATCAATCCATATAGCCAGGATATGCAAACAACTTGAAACAAGAGAGAGAGAGAGAGAGAGAGAGAGAGAGAGAGAGAGAGTTTGGGAGCACACAAGAAAATAAGGCTAGGCATTAGGCAAAAAAAAGGCATCTGAATAAGCAAACAAAGAGGAGCTTGGAATCTTTTTGTAAATAATTACAAGAACAGCCTTCCGAGCTGTTGAACCTAAATAAAAACCTATGCGTAATTGTTAGCTTGTCAAATACATTGCTTGTGACATCATCCAACTCAAAATCACTTCTATTTCAGAATTTTCCTCCGAGCCTTCTCACAATCTCGTTTTTACGGTAATCTACGCGTTTTGGTGTACATGGCACGTACACATAAGGATAGATCGCACGTTGATTATGTACAAAACATAAATATTGTAGTTATTTTACATCATTCAATGTAGCTTTCTCGGTGTGTAGAATCTAGTGCTCCTCAGGGGCAATTATGCACATTTATGGTGCTGTTCTTTACCCTAATCTTGGGTAAACGAATGTTTGGTAGCTTACATTACGTTTGGCTGCAGCTGAAATAAAACGTTTAAAGCCGAAATTATGTGAAACCCCATAAAATTAAAATCGGGGGCTTGTATTGTGCGTCTAAAGTTTTCTTCGACCGTTGCACCTTGTCCTCTAAGGATAATAATAATTATACCCAACGGTACTATTTGTTTCATAGGAATGATTAAATTAAAACAGTACTCATTACTTGTATTTAAATGAAGGTGTCAATAGATTTTTAAAATAATTCAGTGCTTAAATGCTATGTTTATTTTCTAGAGTTGGAGTAACTGAAGCTGAGTTCATGGGTCTCGGTTAAACAAAACTGTATCAATGTGTACCCGAATACCCAGGAAATACCTGACCCTGAGAGGAGCACTTGCCATAAGTGTACACAGTAGAAAACAAAAGGGAGTGCATTGGGCAAACGAAATGTTCATTAAACGAAAACTGTTTTTCAACCGGGCTTAATTCCTATAAAAATATTCATTTGCTTTACCAATTCCTGTTTAGCTCTTCAATTATTCATGAGCTTCCTCATAGCTCCACACAATGTAGAGGGGGATTAATCAAAGGAATAGCAAAGTTTCCTTTCACATCTTTCAGCCATCCTTGGGAAGAATCATCTTCGTTAGTCTGATCATCATCAATCGGAGAATTTCAAAGTTTGTTTTCCTCATTCGAAAAGGAAATCCAAAAAGCAAAGGAACTAACCCAAAAGAAGTTGTTACAGGAGAAAAACGGCGAAAGTAAAGGGAAAGTCTGGAGGGAATAAATACTCGCTTCCGCTGTTAACTTCTGCCGGGCCTACTCCCAAGGAAAACTTGGTGAGAACATTGATTTGAATTAAGGCAAAGGCACTAATGCTGTTAATTTCGTCGGTGTTCCCAACCAGTAGGAGCGGAGCCGCTCAATTCTCTTGCATCTTTATCAACAAATTCTCATTTCCATACGGTTTCCCCCAAACTGCAAGAGCATTTTCTGGAAGATGCTCATTCCCAAAGATTTATTCCCTATATTTTTGTCTCTTGTAGCCAAACTAGGATCTATAGCAGCATTGGAGCTACATCATTAAATTAGGGGTTCTTGAGCCCCTATTTGCCATATACATAACTCCTGAAATTATGGAAGCTTATTATATTACTTGAAAATCCTCGTAGTATTTCCTATCTTCAAAAGGGCACAGCATATCCTTGTGGATTCTTATAGGTTGTAGCTCATTGGCCTATAGATCTATATTATAATTTTATTATAATAATTTTCGATAGTTATATGTATCTATGACTATGCGCATGGACCTATAAGCCTATACACCATACATTATATTATCCGCTAATTAGCTCCACGCAACATTAGTCTCAGGAAGCCTTCATTGACTCAGAGCCCTATATTTAAAAACAAACTATGAAAAAGTGCCTTCACTCCCTTTCACCAATGACTTGGAACTAGGAAATTAATTCCATGGAATCCTTTTATTCAGAAAGTAATTTCTACAACTGTTGGCTTCCGGAAATGGTTGCCAAAGTAAGCATATTGGAAGCTTTTGTCCCACTAAGACAATTTCCGGCGGAACCTTGTGTGAAGCCTTCCGATCTCATATTTTAGTCCCTGTTGAATGTTTGTTTAAGGAGCTAGGGATGGTGACCCTCAATTACCATAATTTGTTGATTTTGTGGTAGACCCTTGTCGGACACCTACGTACACACATATCTATGTATGTACATGTCCACATTTAAACAAAACTTCCAATATTTGCATACCAAGCTCCCAATTACTCCTTTGACCAGGCCTGTGTATGAAACGAAATCTAATTGGATTTTGAACCACTATCCGGAGTACAGATACAAACTCATGTCCTGAAACTTCCATCATTTCCTCATTTCCAATGATTTCCCGGAGATGGAAAGAAATAGTGAAATAATGGCTGGAGTGAGTGGGGAGATTGAATTTTGAAGGTAATTAAATTTCCCCACATATTTTTTTGGATGTCATCCCCATTTATGCATGTACACAAATTTCTCCTAATTTCAAATAATTAAATATAGATACTAAAAACTATTTCTCTGATGATCAGTATGATGAGTACATAGCGTGCAAGCAGAACTATACACAGAAGTACTGTTTGAGATATTAATGTATAGAATTAAATTTTTATGTAGATACAAAAGTAAATACATGTAGATATGTATGTTCGTACAATTTGATAATGCCATTTATCCGTAAAGTTTGCTTGGGAAACTAACTGCAAAGGAACGATTATTCTCCTGCTGGGCTTGGAAATGAAATGATTTTTAATCAAATGTTCGTGTTCATAAATGGAACTCAAAGTGGAGGAATTTTATGTCTGTCTAAATGTACAAAGTAAAAGCATCCATAATTACATATGTATCCCCACACTTGGTAAATTCTTGCGGAAGTGCAGACTTCCCGAAACGACATTTTCATATGAAAATGTCGTGAAGGCAAATCGCTGTTGAATATGTATTGCATGTAGTTGACATAATTGAATTGATTTGGAGCTAAAATACAAATCCACTGTGTGAGGTGGTGCTCGTGTGTGCATCCTATACGTATGCACGCTCTGATTTGAGCGAAGGAGAAAGAGATGGAAGTGGGAAAGTCATCATAATGCTAATAGGCAGTGAAGACTCCATATAGTGCACAAGGCTCACAGAGGAGGGGAAAAAAGTCAATGTACAGTAAGTATATGACCGGGTAGAACGGAAATGTAAAACCAAATGGGAAAACCGATTTGAGTCCTACATGTACTTTTGTAGGTTGATGGCTCGTCCTTGTCGAATAGGTTCTTTCCTCCGTTTGAAATCCTGCAGAATACTTGGCACACCACACTTTTCCTCATAGTTTTCTGGCTGTATTACTAACGTATCCCTAAGTACGGAGTCTCATGTTCCCTTGTCAGCTCCTACCATTATTATTGTGTGCATGCATTTAAAAAGTACTGAATCCCACTCCAGATTGGCTGTTTCCCTCAAAAATCCGCCACCGTATTATGGGAACCATTGCTGCATGGAAGAGGGGTGAAGCTTCAAAGCCTTGTATTATTTACAACTGTAACATTAGAACGTGATGAGTAAAATTCTCTCCGAGAAATTCTATGCCGCCAACACAGACACACACACACACACATACACATTTGTACTTTGTACATGCACACACTCACACATACACACATGGCATATCGCATGTCAACTTGTCCATTCCTTTTTCAGCCCAGCCGTTTTGTCTCAGTATTCTTGCAAAATCTATGAAACCCGCGGCAACGCAATGCAAACAAACGCTTCTATGTACAGTCTGGATGTGGACACGTATTTGTAGCGTAAACGCTTTTCGCACGGACTCTTATAAATCCAATGTTAGAGGGATACAATGCACTACGGATATAACCCTTGAGTAGTCTTGCGCATATTTACAAAGAAAGCGAATTATAAACGTACCTATTTTTGTGTCAGTGTAATTATTTAGTTATCTAGTGGAATACAGATGTAGGTTTACTCAGGATATAAAGTGGATATGCATAAATATAGATATATGTATAATATACGGATATACTGTCTAGTAATAACGCACACGACCAGCAAAACTTGCAGAATACGCAAAGTTGCTCACTTCTAATGACACTTGCCCATAATCTTCAAAATGGTTTTGCCTAAACCACGTCCGTTCCCTTGTACCTACATTTCTATTCTCATACATACATACACTTACACACATGAATAAACACACAAGTAGATGTACACCCGGTGCAGCCCGAGATAAGGGTGGGAAGTCAATACAGCCGTATATTTACGTGCGGTTTACAAAATTTACACGCACCGCCACAGTTCACATGGTAGTTGAAAAAATTGCAAAACGTAATTGCAACTCCGGAGCGGGGTTCCTGCTCCTTCCATATCTATAGATATAATTACATACATATCTATGAGGAGAAATACCATGGTGAGCCCTATTGCATGGACCCTGGCACCCTCTCCCATGAACCTCAAAGAAGACTTCTGGGTTTTAACGGAAGACTCCAGAAAACTCAACAAACCCGCTTTACGCCCCATGCATTTTTAAAGGGAAACTTTTGTGAACTTGGCCCACGCATCGAGAGTATCCTTCTCTGGGGAGTGTTTTCCAAGGGAAATTCCGAATTATTGATAGCTTGTCCACTGATTGCGGTTGTTTTTACAGTAACTTTGAGATGCATGTATGTGGTGGATGTACATAGGCTACACCCACAACCTATAATCAACTTTCTATAAATTATATACACCTTTCACGGTCTCCTCTTTCGGAATTCCGTCTGCAGAAGTCTGTAAACATTTTTACATGTTCTGCGTACTAGTACGCTCAGGAGTTGTAACCTGCGTACTCATTGTCAGGCTATTGCTCCATGGGAGACGGAACGGATTTCTTGTAGTGTCTACACAATGTGATAAATACATTTATTTAGTGGGCCCTGTCAGCATGTCGAGAATCCTAATCTATGTTCCTGCATGAGAAACCCCAAATTTATAGGAGCGCTTCAAATCATATCTCCCGAGAAAATTTCCATTTGAGTCATTTCTGTAATCAAAGGTGGTATTATAGGAACAAATTGATTTTACAGAAGAAATTGAAAATGGAATCACTGTGGATAGCTCAAACTGATTTAGGTAGCTTCAGCATCAACAACTATAGATATATCTTGTTGCCTTCCAGGCGTCAGGTGAAAAAGCATTCTAGAATCTCATTTTCCTTTGTCATTACGCAGTGAAATGTAACAACGCTGATTTGAGATTTTTTCTCAGTGGAATTTCAATCTAATAGAATTTTCAGACTTGTTTGCCAATGTATTTTTATGTAACTTATGTATATAAAACCCCAGATTTTGATATGGTTTATACACACGTATTTAATTCCATGAGGTTTTCAAAACAATAGACAGTCAAATTAGGATTTAAAATTTTATTACATTCAGTAGAGAGACACGTTGATGTTCTGCCAGTAGCAACTTGACCGGGTTTCAGATAAATCGTGTCATTCCTCGGGGGTGGCACTTACATTTAAACTTGAATTTTTTTGAAACGCTGTCAGTTCTATATATTTTTAATGGAATGCAACCCAACATTAAGAAGCTTTTAAAAATGTAGACGGATCTGTTCCGTGTTGTAATTCCGGGAAGAGGAAGGGAAAACTTTAATGCTTTTGTTATGTTTTCCCTTTGACTGTAGCTACAGACCAGAAGCGTGTGTGTGTGTGTGTGTGTGTGTGTGTGTGTGTGTGTGTGTGTGTGTGTGTGTGTGTGTGTGTGTGTTGTAAAGTGAAGAAAAACAAAGTAAAAGTATAGATAGTATAGTGCTGAAAAGTATAAACGGAGTCAGTGAGGTGACATGAAAGAAATTCGAGGAGAGAAAAGGATTGTGTGTTTCTCCCCGGTTAGGATTTTTCTTCAAATTGAATTCAGCACACACATGCAGGCATATTCTTACATCGGGATGCATACAGGGCTCTATAAGTGCGGCATGCATGTAAGACTCCGAGGTTTACCTGTTTTTCCACCGTTTCCAAGGGGGATTATCATATGAAAAGTTGTGTTAGTTGGAATTATTCCTAACCAATTCGTACAATTGAGCTAGTCTTTATATTTGTACGGGCATGCCTGTAGCCTTGTGTAGAGTACATATGTATGTACCTAAGCACATTTGCGTGTATCCTTTTCTTGAAAAAGCAGAACTTGAGGGCAGACACTATGGGACACAATGCCAATGCACGGTCTGGAAGCATAAACAAGTGTGCCACAATGAAAATAACTACGGGTTGTATTTTCATTAGGCACGGAGGACATTTAAAGGAAAGAACCAACTCTTAGTCATTTGCTAACTCTCACACCAAGCCACAACGGAGATCAAAAGATTACCAAAGTTTATATGTTCACGTTAAATTGAAATGCTAGATCCTATCTTTAGGGATTGTAATACTAAGTACATGTTTATGAGCTGTACGAATTGCAAATTAAAGGAATATGCCATGTAATTTCATAATAGTATCTTCAATTCGTGTAATACATAATTTATTGTACTGATTCAAGCCTGCCTGCTAAAAATGCATTCTTTAAATGGACATTTTACAGCTCCTATAGATTTACTATATGCTGGAGGGAGGGACTCGAAATCAAACTACAGCATTGAAGCTTTCCATTACTCGAGTTTCTAGAATCATAAATAATGCTGTAAATAATTATGCACTAAAAGCAATAGATACTTGACTTGAATCTGTGAGCTTTTTTAAATAATGACCGCACATGAGACACAACCGTATGGTAGTGTAATGTTTGTTCTCCGATAAGCATTTTCATTTAGTTTTATCTTAATTCACTGTATAGGATTCAATTTACCAAGCCTTCCACACCAGGTACGACGGGAGAGTGCAAGAGATAATTTCCCCGCACCCTCCTTTCCATGGAATGGACGATGGAGCGTGAAGAAATGAAAGAAGGCTGGAGAAGATAGGGAAAATTCTAACATTTACTTTCTAATTGGATTGCATAATTATACAGACGCATTTCTCGTCCATGCACTTCAATTGTGCCTGGCTCCATAGCAGAAAACATCTCGACCAATCAGGGATGGCATGTACTTGGCAAATATCGTTCTGCACGCTTTGCTTCCCAATAGTCCGTAGATTATTCAAAGTACAATTGGTTTTTGTCCCTATATGTTTTGTACGCGAACAAATGCGTCTTTCAATTAGTAGTCTTTTTCATGGGGGGAGTGTACTATCCCTGCTTTATAATATGTTGTAATGTGTAGATAGGTATAGTATATGTACACGAACATACGTACGTAGCAATAGCTTACAATTAGACGTATGTATACTGCCTTTTGTATATAGTTTCAAAGAAACAACAGTTAAGTTGAATGCTAGAGCCAAGTGAAAGACTTGAACTGCTTTCACATGCATGCTTCTCCTTGTTTCAGCACGACAATAAAAGGTTATTGTTGTTGAAACAATCTTTGTGATATTGTTCCTTAAGTGAATACCTTAACTGCTTCAACAACAATAGGGCATGTGTGATTCCAGAATTATTTGTTTAGGTAGATACATACAGTGACTTTTACAATAGGGATAAGTAGATAGTGCAATTCTTCCAAAATTAACATATGCACATTCACGTATCTATCTGTAATTAGGTATAGGCATCTATGTATATCTATATAATCCTCTAAGCGACTTTAACATCTGGAAACCGTTATAAAAAACAGAGGTCTTCAGGCATTTGTATTACAGTAAATTCTCCTTGTGACAGCACCCCTCAAGTACAAATATTTGGCTCTGGCGGTGGAATCCTTTAAAAAGTCTCATTTTGTATTTTTCCTGAAGGAAAAATTAATTTAGAAGGGCATATGCTACAGCGGGATTCTACATTATTTAAATAATACAGATGCATAATTGCTTCTTCGTTTATAGGATACTGATTTTTAATTTCTAAACGCTTCAAAATTGTGAGGTCTCCATGCTTCTGACCCCAAGATGAGTATCTAAACGTGTAATTACTTACAGGTACTGGTATTAGTGCAAATGAGATGATGTAGTAGAAACAACCGTTAATTAATTTGTAATTAATTACCTGGAACTATTGTGAAGCGTTTAGAATATAATACATTACCCTCTTAAATGCCTTTGGGACACCTAATTCATCAGAGGTTCGGATTACGAAGCGTTAAAATGTCAAATTGTAAGAAAAGATAAGAAGATTTATAATACAATTCAAACTGGAACTAATGAAGTACTTATGTAATAATTCCATATTTCAATCCTTGACACTTTTGTCACTCCTCTAGTTAAATGTTCAACCTACTTCATCGCACAAGGAGCAACCTATAGAAGTATAATGCTATATGCACAACAAGGTACTTGTGTTATATGTTGTAATTAATGTTGTAGCAAGTCTCGTATACTGACAGCTGTGAAATGTCTCAATACGTTCTTAAACTGGAAGTAAACAATTTTCAGAGATTGTGCATAAATAGATATACATACATAGCTTTTGAAGTCTATTTCAGATCCTTGAGTCTTCATCAACAAAAGAATGGAGGGATGTATAATATCTACATATAATTTCCTCAATTCTTTTGTTGAAGAAAACTCAAGGATCGGAATGAAGTACCGAATGAAGCAAAGATACTACATAATTCTTACATATATGTAGATATCTACATATTTATATATATGTACGTACACACATGAGCACAGAAAAATCTGTATTGTATACGGACCCGCAGACAAGATTTATTTTCAAGTGCGAGAGATTTACACCCGAGAATGTTTTGATTTCCGGCGTGTATTTAGTTGTGAGAATATTTTCAAATTGATTCTCACGGGGATTTTACATTTTTTTGAGAGTTATTTCCTGAAGGTAAGCACGTCGGGAAAGTCAAGTATTTTCTCAGCATTCTTTATATCCGCTGATTTCTCCAACGACCACCCAAAGCCCCGGCACTTTCTAGCTCTTTAACTAATAGACTGAGAATTCGAAAATAAAACAATTCTCAAAGACTGTAGATGGAAGCCTCCAGCACCAATGGTTCAGTGTATATGCATGAAAGTTTTTAATTTACGTTATGGCTCTTTATTTGAGACTCATTACTCAAATGACATTTATGTACACGGACATTTACGCAACCCAAAGGAAAGGTCCAGCTAAATTTGAAGAACGTATGTTTGAACACACGCACGTGTAAACGCACTTATCAAACTGTAACATCTATGCCAGGTTGCAACACAAATGAATGAACAATAATTAATTCCCAAGCTCAATAGTTTTGTAGGAACCGTCCAGGTTGGGCTATTCAAACCGTGACTGTTACTTTCAGACTTTTGTGGGAGCTGACGGGAAGTTACGTCTAGACGTAAATTACTAAAGGGGAGTCAATAATAATCAGATGTATTCCCAGTCGGAAGAAATTCGGGTGGCTACAGAAAAACTATGTATGCCCGACTACACGTAAATAATATAAGCCGTGGGACGGCCTGCGTGTCAGAATTGTATCAGTGGGCGCTTGTGCGCTCCAGCATTGCCGGGTTAGCAGCACAAAGTTTATTCATGAGGAGCCCCTCTGTAGTGGCGCTATCATTACTACGTCGCCTTCAATATACGAAATTAATAGCGCCCTTGATCCGCCGTATATATGTGAGCGCTTCCCAAATTAATATCAGGCGCATCATTTATGATGTATGCCTTATGATGCGGCGGCGATGGTTATACTAATTTGCCCATATTATTGATATGTAGTTATTACTTCTTTTATTTAAGCAATCAACAACCATAAGAATACACAACATTTAAAGGAAAAAATACACATTTCCGAATTATTGAAATTGAATATAATAAATACACTTGAAACATGGCTAGCTTGAACAATATAGACAGGCAATAAGAAACTTGAGAGCGGTTCAACATACAATGGTAGAATACTTAAATATTTAGCTAAATTTTCCCCCCGATGTGCTGTCCGAGCACCAGCATCCCTCGTTTCTACATAGGGAAGCTCTCTAGTTTCCGGAAGATGTGTAAATATTATCTGACTTCCTTCTTGCAACGCAACTTGAGGCTCCTATCCTAGCAAACGTTCAAGTAAAATGCAATCTGACCCTGATGCTATATCCAAATCCCATGTGATGATCGGAGTCGGAATATGAGGATGGTTTGGAGGATTCAAAAATGTATCTGTAAAACAATACACGTTATATTTTGACATTGTATAGGAATAACGTGGTACTCAAAAATGTCCAGTGTCCGGAAATAAATTCTACAAAATCTAATATCGAAAATACCTTGCAAGATTTCTTGTTCTGGTGTTAATAAAGCCAAGTTGCTACAATGATTAGTAGTTTCTCTCTCTTCGGAGTCGCTTCTTTTAGATTCCTTCTGACAAGGTTGTTTTCGTCTTTGCCTGGTCCTCCCTATACTCAGAACCTCATTGTCAGTGTCGCTTTCTACAGTAGACGTTTCCAAAGCCTTTTCCTCAGCTTTACGAGCAGATTTGAGAGTCCCTGAAAAAATGCCAAAGAGTGTGGTGAAAATAAAATGATAAAATGAATTGAATTGATTCCACCGTATTACATTGTGTTAGTTGTAATAAAAAATCAAAGTAAAACTTACAGTATTTTCCTTGGGCTTCAACGCTGTGGAGTTTCCAAGTACTTTTCGGAACGGAATTTGGATTTGTCATTAACTTTATCAATGAGGGTCCACTAACATTTGGCCAATGACAGTTTAATCTTTGCGGTGTTAACTATGTTATTGGAACCACCGCTCTCTTTCGTATAGAAACAGACAACTGCAAAAAATTTCGTGTTAACTATTCCCGGAGCTAACATGTTGTTGCCTCGACGTTCGCAGAATTAAACTGACAAAGCAAAATTCAGCATGCCCGGCACGCACCGTTTTGATACCATATAGAAATGTATTGCCGATTTAGCTGAGTTTACTCAAAGGCGTTTGATCATATTTCAAGCATTGGGCATATTATGAGATGATGACACTAACCACTGTCGTTTCTACATCAAATCAATGTAGCCGGGCGTCGCTAGATTTTATTCGCCACTTCGTGTTGTTACGACAGCGCCGTTACCTTCCTAGCTTACCAGTAGGCTATGGCATACCCTAAAATGACAGGCACCTAAAAAATTACTTCCGAGCGCTTTTAGTTTTCCGACTGGGTTGATTGGTGAAGACACATTTGTAGGATTGATTTCCGGGGACGTACATGCATATGCACTATATGGGAACCCTATGTTACAGAGCTCGAACTTTTGATTCAAGTTTGGGTGTCAGAGGTTCCCGGAGGGTACTTAAATACAGGAACTTCTGTAGAAATGTCCTCTCATTTATTGAATGGTCATCATCCGAAATATGACGGTTGCCTTCACACACACACACACACACACACACAATGTATTAGCCACGCTCAACAAGGATTGCGATCTCAAGTGTTTACCCCCATTGAGGACCTGTTTGTACATACTCGAAGCAATGTCTATACAACCACAATGTCAGAAGCGACCAGATACTAAAAATATCATATTTTACAACAAATAACCTGCAACATTATTTGCATGGATGTAAAAATCTCACATAAGTACAGGATTTCAGTTGGAATAGGACAAGCGTCCTCATGGAATTCCCTATCCACTCCTATCAGTCGTATTCTTGAGTTTTACCAGGAGGGAGTACCAGGCTAGAAATTAAGTAGATACATAACTACATAGGCACATAGATAACTACAGGTTATCGTATCATTGTGATGCTATATACACATGTCAACATAGTGGAACTATAGATGCTCACCTACTATTTACAAACACACTGAGTGAACATTCAAACGCGTAATGTATGCAAATCAAACTTTTCTCACGGAAACGCAGGTTGCTTAGTAAGGAAATGCTATTACAGAGATGTAGAAGCATTGATTATGCATACGTAGTTGTTAGTACAAAACATTGCGTCTGCCCCACCTAGAAACTGTACATTTCCCTCTGCCTTTTTCCTCCTTGCATTGATTCCGGTTTAAGTAGCCACGAATCCTACACTTCAGGAAGCTTGAGTTCCCTATCTTTTATCTCATTCAATATTCATAGTCGGAGCTCTGTAGTCCAGCTCCACAGAGTTACATGGCTGGCCCTTATGCAGACAAAAATATTATGCACTATAACTACTCTACTGGTGAACCACTTAGACAATCGGTGATGTTTTCCCTTCCTTCAGAGTCACTTGACATTCTCATAGTCGTATGTTCCAGTCTCGGAAGTCTCACTAGACTTGTTCTACTCTTATACACTTCGGTTGCCTGGAGTTACCATTTGGATACTGGACCCCTCGGACACAAATTCAGCTGACAAGCCAAATGACCGTTGTACAAGGCTCCAAATGGTAGTCGTTCGTTGCCTCTAAAGTTACACTCCTTGTGTAAGTTCCTGACTCTAACTTACTTTTAAATTATTATTCCACTTTCTGTTCACGTGTGTGGCATGGGGCTAGTGAGCCCACCTGCATCCTTCTGCATTATCATAGTATGTAGATATATATATCTACAGCTGCTGATTATCTACTAATACCTTTACAAATCGAATTTACTAATTGGGGTTCCACTCTATTGGGAATTGCTACAATGCATAGGTGGGAGTTGTAAGTAAAGCTCCTGGAAGCTGCATTAAGTGCTTTCTGTAATATTGGGGATCGGAGGCATTAACTTAATGCAATTTTTTTTACTGGCTTCGGAAATAGAAGCGAACAGATTTGGCTTGGCGAGGAAATTTATTCCAAATAATGTACTTACATGGTAGAATGGCAATGAATTCAAACGACTCAGAGGTGCAATGTAATATTGGGCCTGACGAGGCTACTTATAACAGCTTCTGTTGGAGGTCTGTTGGGAGGGGGTGGGGGGGGGGCTGAGGGGGTGGAGGGGGGGTTGCCGGTGCAGTGCAATTGCAATAACTGTATTTGAATATTATACGGAATTGTCTAAACACATGGACTCGGGAGTGTGTGCTAGGAGTTGGAGTGTCACTCACCTTTTTTTAATAAAAGTACACACAAGTACGAGAGTATCCTATGGAGTTGTTATAGAGGAACGCCCCATGTAGTCCAAATCACTTGACGAAAGTAAGGACAAGATGTGAAGGAAAGCAATAGTTCGACGTGGAGATGACAGTAATTGGTAAGCTACAAGGACTATATATATGTACACTGCAGCCTCTTGACTAGAGTCACACACACATGTCGCCGCTGTGATGGAATTGAAATGCACTAGATACTCCTCCTGAAGGTACACATACTCTACTAGTTATTATTCCTTCACAGGCGTGCATCCTTCTGGAAGCCTAAAACTCTCACTCCCGTTCACACAGCCGACATACGTACAGACGTATGAGCATACTTGGTTCGGAGTCGTACTTAGTAACCTCAGGATAATGTATGAAAGGTGTAGTAGTAGGTAGGTTTAGAAAGGGAAAGGAGATTTTGCGGGGTGTTGTAGTAGCGCTGGCAATGGTGGCTTTGGTGATGATGGAAAAAGTGTCGTCTGGAGCACTTTACCACGTACGCGGTGTTAGGATGGAGAAAGCAAGAGAGAGAGAGAGAGAGAGAGATGATGATGATGACGAGGAAAACAGACGATGGCAGTGTGTCGGTCGAAGCTAACTCTCTCCCACTTCTTTTACACTTTTTGAATAATTTGCTTTACATGTACATTTATGAGGTGGTATACGACCAAGATATTCTCGTAGATTGGCTCCGTACATGTGTATATATAGAAGAGAGTCTCTCTCCACACAGGGTGGGTTACATATCACATGGATTTGCTCCTGTGGTCTGCTCACATTCAACACTAGTTGGGCTATATGTGGGGCTATGGACTCTCTGTTGTAGCTCTATGTACGGTCTTATATCTAGTAATAATGGCCGACACAAGTATGCAGTTTTGCGTGTTCTCCGAGTAAATGGTAATAATAATGGGGTGTATGTTAGCTATACACTTTCAGTCGGCGGTAGCCTCGTTGGAGTAATAGTCGGCGTCTTGGAATTCCTTCGCTTGGCGACACATGATTATCATTATGATTATCACTGTGTTCATCTCAACATTATTTATACATTATGCACGTACTCAGGGGCACACGTACATTCTATAGATATACACAAGACTGGGGAAGAGAAAGGGGGGGGGGAGAGAGAAAGAAGCGTTCCTTGACTGTAGCACTGGTCTGTACTTTATCACTTGATGACAGCCGCCACTAACTCCCTTCCGTTCGCTGGGACTCCTGAAACGTGGACAATTTCCAGGGTTGAAAAAAAAAAAGATTTCGCCCAGTTACAGTAGTGTGAGAGAAGACTGGAGGTTACTATATGTCGGAATGGACTTTTCCCTCGTATGTCTCTATAAATGTAGCTACTATACGGCTGGTATGAAAATCAGTCGGAGGTTAGGGACATCGACGACAGCCTTTATTATTGCAGATTTCATATTTCATTGAACACCGACGCTCGCTCTTGTTCTTCAATAGGTATTACAATAATTAATATTATAGTTTAATGAATATTGTTTTATTTGTTTTTCTGCAAGGACTTAAATACATATGTAGATTTGTATTTAATGAGCCGGTTACTGTCCGGAGGTAGACTCTGAGCTTAGATTAGACGGCTAATTAGTACTGCGTGCGGAATGGCCTTCCTTCAAAGAGTCAAGCCAAAGGTTATCGAATAATATAGGAGGTATGCGGTTTTTTAGAGTAATCTATGGCAAAATGGTCGTAAAAAATGTAAGGCCAGAAATTTGGTAAATTCTAAGAAGAAAACATATTTCATTAAAGGTACGCACATACTTTGGGGGTAAAAGCCGCCATTTGAAGTGAACTATTCATTTGCACATAAATTTCTTTTAATTTGTTCAACTATTATTGTTATTGTTCTCAGATGACAACGGGCCGATTTTCAAAAAATAATTACTTTGGAGGGGGGATTAAGATAGCAAATAAAGATTTGCTCTTGCCTCCCAAGTCGTTGGTATACCTAAGTAAAGCCTCATGCGTGGGTATGCACTTGAGAGGATCCACCTGGTCTACAAAAATCCTTTTGACCTTTGAAGTTTATTGGGATAACTTTTGCCAAGAATCTTTTTCTGGAATTTCCCTCAAACTGTAACTACATTCCCTTAAAAAATAAAGTTTTGGGATACTTTGTAAACATGTATTTACTCAAATTTTAGCGGAATGGGCTTTCACAGCGACGGCGCTACTACTAGAGCTTCAAGTTTTAAAATCTAGTTGAGGTTATATCTATACTTTTAAAGGAATTTCCCTACACGAAGTTTTTGTCGGGTGCTTATTTCAAAAGAGAGAGAGAGAGAGAGAGGGATGATTTGAAAAGGTTACAGCAATTTCTTGATTCCAAGTGTCAGGCTTGCTTCCAGGAAATGAGGAGAATGGTAATTAGAATATGAAAATCAGGAAGAGGGTCATAAACGTCCGTCTCGTCTCGTTGAGGGTGAAAAGTGTGAGCTAGGGTAGTTGTAATAACAATAACAATGTTACGGCCAGATGATTTCCAAAGGTTTTCCCAACTACCTCCTTTTTTTTCTCCTTTTTTAATATCCCAACGACTCCACTATGCTAACTCATCTCTACCATTGGTAACTCTATTAGAGACAAGGTGGATGCTAGGACCATTGCTTCAGAGTTTTTTCGGGAAATAATACCAAATGGTCTTTCTCACTCTTCTCTGGTCCCCTTCACCTTTGATGGTCTCTTCTGGAAATCATTATCCGATCCAAACCAGTTGGATCAAGTTATTTCCCCCACTCCACCAAACCAGTCACTCGAAGTTCTCTTCCAGAATCTCCCCACTGTTTTTTGATCATAGCACTTTTTTGTTAGATTACAATTTCAGCAACTCTAGGTGGTTCTATTTTCTGGTAAAGTTGAGTAAAAAACAAGATAAATTCAGCAATTGTAAAGACTCTATGTGTAGTCTCCTACTTTTTGTTTTTGAAACTTGTCTGAGATTTTGCTTTATCTTTTTTGCAGACGCTTCCAGACAGGATTGTTTTTGGAGGAAATACAGTAGGCTTACAGACTGAGTTTCTGAGAATGATGCGGAGTTTATTTAGCTGTAACAATATAGTCAGGTGTAGAGTTGGAGTGGAGTAACAAAGATAGGGGATACGTTAATGAGCACTTTTGTATTTGTTTGGTAACCAGACCCCAGACTTTGGTTTGGTTGCTGACACAAGGTAATTAAGAACATGAGCACCGTGATGTTCCCAGTCGTCCGCACCTTCCAGTTCAATAAGCACTTTTAAGGAAATCATGAGAATGTAAGAAGACAGGAACCAATACGAAGAGCACCGGAGTGGACATGGAAGTGTATTATGGGATTTTCCTATAGTAATAACAATTTCACTTTAAATGTTCCTTCACAATCTAATGAACCTTTTGGTATTTCACACGGCGTTGTTGTAGGGATCTGGTGCCCATCCAAGAGAAAAGGAAGAGTGAAAAAGGACAAGAGTTGATGTGAGTCCCTCACAACGTTGGTTATAGTTGAGAGTACATTGAGCAGGCTTGTGCAGGCTGCTTGCTCTGTTGACACTGCCCAGACTTGGACTCAACTGCACACTCACAAAGTGTCTAGTATTTAATGGGAATTTCGAGTGTGGGGAACAGCGGAGAGAGAGAGAGAGAGAGAGAGAGAGTGAGAGAGAGAGAGAGAGAGAAGAGAAGGTTAGGGAAAAATTTTTTGGGCTTTTCCCACAGATTCTACTATAGCCCTTGTGGTGTATAAGCCGGAGCAGTAAGGTTCCTATCCCTAGGTCTCGGGGTATTGACTGTACATAGTTGTCTCTGGCAGTCAGCTACAGAGACCTCCTTTTCTTTTGGACAAGTTGTATGGAAGGGAGCTGTAGGAAAGACTGAGACGATTCCATTTCACCTACTTATAGTTACAAGTCTCTCGCTCTCTGAGTCGCTTTCCTATTGAGAGCTCTCTCTCTCTCTCTCTCTCTCTCTCTCCCTCCCTGTGTGTAGGCAGTTGAGCAGTGTAGAATCCACATTTAGCTATGTTATGCTCCTACACTTTTCTAAGTGTACTATAGATTTTATAGTACGGTAGTTTACATGGGCACAGTCACAGATACTATATGCCTAGCTGGGAGCGGGACGAGGAAAAGTATTCATCATAGGGAAGGAAAAGCAAGCGTAAAAGCTACCATTCAAGCCGCTTTCCTCCCTTTACACACCATATGTACCCTTTTAAAGGCACCTTCCCCAGTCCCTGCTAAGATGCAGAAACAATCATGAGGAAGGATTTTCCAACCGAAAGTAAATATCCGTATCAAGTAGGAAGAGTCCCAACTCAAAATGTTTATTTATTTACTCTAGCCTCTCTCTCTCTCTCTCTTGTATTTTCAAATTATTCCAGGCATTTAACTACATACTCTTGAAAAATATTTGTACTCTATTGATTCTCAACTGACGATTCATTTTTACAGCAGAATTTTCCAGCGTTTTTTTTTTGCGTGTAGTACTTACATATGTATATTCATTGTGCAAACATCAGGACAAACAATCTATGGGTATTTCAGAACCTTTATAAATATAATCTGTAATTCCTATTTCTCGTACATGTACATATTCGTATGAAACCTACAAATACAAAATATGTTCGGAAGTGGACAAAAGCTAAATTCACAAGAATTCGCTCATGAGGAAAAAAACATGGGAATATGTACTAAAATCCCCAAGTCGATATAAACTCACTTGTGTAGGCACAATTAAGAAGTTTTAAAGCATAGATACGTACTTAAAAGTGGTCCACTATAAGGATTTACAGGTATAGATATACATATATGTTTGTGTATTCAGATAATATAATTAGATACATATGTAGATATGTATGTGGTTGCCAGCAGCCTTGAGGCTGATCATGTATAACACCAGATTGGAATTACAATAAAATCTAAGTTATCTAAAGTAATCTAAAGTTCGTAAAGTAATGTAGATATATGAACGATGATATTGCTGGTTAAAATGGCAAAGCCAAAAGATTGTCACTAAAAATTGATAATTTGAATTAAATTGTAGTTAATTGAAACTATTTGAAAAGGTGGGTGTACATATTTGGAATTATATCCGTAATTTTAGAGCACTTCAACATTGGCCATCGTAGATACAAGGCTGCCTTCTTACACGTAATAGCCTAAAGCGTACAGAGCAAATGGATACCCAATCGTAAGTACAAATACCGTAAGTACAGGTCGAGACGTGCCCAGCACATGTAAGCCGCGTCCCTATAAGATATTTGAGTGACTGTATGTAAGTAAAAGTGATTTCTTCATTTGAAAAAAAATGCACACAAAAAAAAAGTTACTTTCGAGAAGGAGGAGGAGGAGGTGGAGGAGGAGAAGAGGCAGGAGTAAGTTTTTTAAAGAGAAAACCTGGTCGGGTAGTGGGTAAAATATCCAAATTGTTACATAAAAAGCCTCTTTATATTCAAACAACGGGAATGCACCCGAGAAACTTCAAAAGCAACTTCCCTTTTTAAAGGAGTCAAAAAGGAGACTTTACTGGGGAGATGATACGGAGCATATGCACGTCCTATTTACTGTTGCATATAAGGCCTGCACGCTGTAACGTCTCCGCACTAGTCCTGTAACAATACGTTACTCCCAGTCGTTTTTCATGTGTGTAATCCTATTTCCCTTTGAAGAGGTTATCGGACCCTGATGTGGAATGCTGGTACCTTCATAACCGGGATGATTATAAGCAAACAAAGTATCATATTCAGTCTAATCATGTAGACTTTTCAAGTCCTACCAAATGACCAATGGCTACTACAGTGCAAAGGCTCCACATTATCTATAATTATTACTCATTCTCTGTTTTCCTACTGGGCCTTTTCCCTTCTGCAGAGACTAGTTTTCGAATTGTCACTAGTTTTTGGTATAATTACATTTCAAAAATCATATTATGATTTTACGTAACAATACAACTTCAGCCTTACAGTAATTATCTATTGTAACGAAATTGCATACATTACATATGTAGTTATAGAATAATTGTATCCCAAAAACTGGTTAGAAAAATTTGGGGAATTGGATGAGAGAATTAATTTGAGAAATCTGGACCACATTGGGATAACGATATGATCGGAGGTCATACAGCCCATAATATGTACATCCAGGCCTGGTGAGTATGCATTATAAAAGGTAGATTGGTGAGTGGGGCGGAAGAGATAGGAGTGGAGGCCATAAGGTTACATATAGACGAGGTACATTGCCATGCAATTTTGGCAAGCTGTGCGGCTCTCTCTCTCTCTCTCTCTCTCTCTCTCTCTCCCTCCCTCCCTCCCTCTCTCTCGCTCTCTCAATGCCTTCGTCCTTGCCTGTCCACCCATATAACCCTGCCATATATGCAAGGAGGGAAAGTATTGTGTTATGATCCGAAGCACTGACATTTGTCCACTCTTCCAGTAGCTCTCCCAGGGCTGGGACTAAGATTTTAATATCTATGTAAATGCAAATGGTCAAAAATGTTTAGGGTTTGATTCAACAGAGTGGCTAAACAGGAGACGTGAAGTATGTAAGTGTGCGGATGATAATTATTGTAAAAGTTACAATTGGGGGAAAAGAGGGGAGAAGGAGAGGTTGGATGACTCTCTCAAGCATTCCAGACTGAGGAGTAGGGCCTCTATACATACTCCCATTAGTAATTCCGTGTGTGAAAGAAGTGAGGCTAGCGGGTTTGGGCTAAGAGTCTTTCTCCCTCACTTTATCGCCTGCTCCCGCTCAGTAAAAGGAGGCTATAGGAAGGAAGCGAGGGAGAGAAAAGATCGATTTGTACCCCAGAGTAAATATGTACACCCGTGAGGGCGAGTGAGTGGTGCAGGAGTAACGGAGTCGTGGAGGAGACGGAGAATGGCGAGAGGAGACCTATCGATAAGAGTAGCGAGACTGCGCTCCCCTGACCCAGTCTCAATTCGCAGGCGCCTCGCTTCTCCTCTCCTCCGTCTCCTCATACAGGAAAAACTCGAGTTTAACGATCCGCTCGATGCTGTGCAAAACACTCACTCACTCTCACAGGCAACTCAACAAGGAATTTACCATCACCTTTCTCCTTTTACTCACTCCCGACATTGCTATAGAGCAGTCAGTCCTTGTCTTTTCATCGGATGTAATATTATGCGCGTATATAGGTGGGACGTACATGTGTATATTTATATGTACGTACAGAACTTATGCACATGTACATATCTATCTATACATATACGCTCCTCACATTTATACATACAACAAATTCTTTCACATAGATCCGTCCCCTGCATTGAATGGAGGATTCTCTATAGTATCATAAACGACCCTACTATAAAGATAAACCATTGCAATTTGTAGTCTGTACAGAGCTTTCGTCCATCGGGCTTTGTACTTTAGTACATACTCATAAACTTATTTGTACTCCCATCCCAACACATACATATACATACTTACCACTAACTTTATGCATTAGCTACATACACTCCGATGTTCCTCGGT
Organism: Allacma fusca; assembly: GCA_947179485.1. Lineage (NCBI taxonomy): Eukaryota > Metazoa > Arthropoda > Collembola > Symphypleona > Sminthuridae > Allacma > Allacma fusca. The sequence goes on from OX359246.1 coordinate 47,554,120, forward strand.
AGCTTCCCAGATCCCACCACCACATGGAACATAGCCTGCTTAGCTAAGAGGCAAATAAGACTTACAGACGCTCTCATATGTAAAAATGAATACCGGAATTTTGGAAGGTAAGAGTGAATGTTTTCAGGGGTACGTCCCATTATTGGGATATTTTTTATTTTCGGGTTTTTCAGAATTTTAAAATCATATAATGGGAATCCTACCAGGAGATTCCTCTTTTGCTTCTTATTCCCTGACTATGTATTTATATACAGACACATACATAAAAGAATGGCATTGGAGCTATTTTCTCCCTGTAACTAAACAATAAGCTTAAGACGTACATACAAGGTACATACACGTGTGTACAGTTCCTTATCCGAGTCATCAGAGTCATCAAATTCAAAACTCCCGCTGGCTTTGTTTCTCCGTGTCTTTATTCTCCATCCTGGAGAATTAGAGAGATGCAGGAACCACAAGGGATGCATGTAAACTCTCAGCATTTAACAAAGATGCAGATGGATACAATTGGGTTATGATGTAAAATGCCGGGAGAGTGTTTCCCTAGGAATTCCAGTGGCTCTCAGTGTTTTAATATGTAAATTAAAAGCTCCAAAATTATGTAAATACTAGGACGACATTTGTTTGCAAATTCATTTTTTAGCCTGAAATACCCCCTGAAATTTTTACATGATTGGAAAAAGTGACTTGGGGCTTTTTTTTTTGGAGCGGCTGTTGCTTCTTCTGTCTGGGGACCGAAGCAGATGGTATTCTAAAGGCGGATTCTTTGATAAGGCCGTCATTTAAATATCTACTGTGGGGAAGGTAACGGACAAGAGATCTGACAAAATATGGAGACACTGACGCTGTAACTGACCCCCATTTGACCCTATGGCATGGATGTGGGTGGGGTAGGTTGTGAGTGGGAAAGGAGGGTATAGTTGTGGTGAGGAGAAGTGACCCGGAAAATTATTTGTGTGAGGAGGGTTTATGTTATTTCTCTTCCTGATGAGCCCAAGTCATTGGGGTAGAGTTACATATCTATCTATACATATGAAGTTATTGGGTCCTACGACGGAGAGTGAAAGACCCAGTAAACCACGAACGTTGGAGAATGATTGTACAAATGCACAATTCTAACGTTAGCATGGTTGGCGTAACGTTAATCTTAGCGTTTTTCAAACGCTCAAATGTCCGCCTGCGTAGCGCTCTGTAAGCACTATTGGTTATGATTAGTGCAACATCAGATTCTAACGTTCAGCTAACCAATGAAACGCGAATCGTTTAATGGTAGCTTAACACTCGGCTAAAATATTACTAATGACTTAAAATTACCTACTTACACTGCTTTATACTCTGAATTATACAACAAAACCTAAAATAACTTCAACGTTGTATCATAATTATATTTTTTAATGTTTTTATTATTACAACTATTATTATTGTAGCCATGTTTTACAGAGAAACAACTAGATTAAAATACACCAGTTACACAAAATCAAATTACAAAATTTGGAAACCAGAGTAAATAGATACAGTTGCTCTCTATTCTATCGTCTTCATGGCGTCTCTTCTTCGGCAATCTTAAACTGATTTAGTTTAAATTGGTAGTACATGCAACCGAGGAATGAGCTCTGAAAACGCAAAATTACACTGTTATAATTTCATTTTATCATTTTGCCTTTCCAATGTTCATGAAATCTGAACATAAAATGCACATTCCAGATAATTTGGGCAGGCTAACATGCAATAATAACCAATACTTACTTTTTGATTGTCCACTGCAGACCCAGCTCAATTGTAAGGTCAATGTCAGCAAAACTCGGCCGGCCGGTTCCCTAAAATTTTGCAAAAACAATGTGAACAACACGTTTCGAGCTAAATGTTAATTATAATTAAATGAAAAGAAAAATCTACAATTTTAAGAAACAATTTACGCTGTAAGCTAACTAATTGTAAGTGTAGGGACAAATGTAAGACAGAAAAATTATTTAATATTATTTCACATTACTTACATTTCAATGAAGACTGAGTGTGAATCTTGGTTGAGACCGCTTCAAATATATTCCCAGATCGTGTGTGGAAACACGATTTATTGGAATTCGTAATAATTTAATTTCAATAAGTTGTAAGTAAATACTAGTAGTAAAAAATAAATTGTTAACGCCAACATTTTTTAAACTAATTGTAAGTACTGCACTTACACAGCGTACTGTTATTGAGTGCAACGGACAAACTGCCTGTCCCTCTTAGAACCATTTGAAGAATAGTTGTTCACGCGCAAGTCCGTTAACTATAGCGCTAAATTAGCGTTATGCAAGTATTTGAGCAATAATGGTTTTGCAGCACTTTTTCGTAGCGTTTCACCAACGCAATTTGTAAGTGATCTTTTAACCGCTTCTTAAAAGCTGAGCGCAAATGCTGCCAAAGCGTTTGTACCATAACGCTATTCGTCAAGCACTCGTACAACATTAGCTTTTGATGGCACGAACGGAACATCAGGTTTTAACGTTAGGCCAACCATACGTGGTTTACTGGGGAGCCAGTGGTAGAGACGGAGAGTGAGGACAAGGGAAAATAGAAGGGGAAAGTGGAAGCAGACGCTTTTCTCACATTAATCCAAGTTTTATCTCTCCGCTTGTCCTCTGGGAATCCATTGAGTTTTCGCTGGAGATTAGTGACGAACTTCAGAACCGTTACTAAATACAGGAGTGTGGATGGGTTTGGCACTTTTATGCACATGCTACATGCTCTCTCCTATTGTGATCCCCACAACACCCTCTGCCTCTGGTTAATGTTGTTTTTCGCTATTGTATCATCTGTGTGAGAATACTACTATAAGACCACCCAATATTTTACCCATTACTGCCTCCCATATCCTACAACCCCATACCTGTTTTTTTTACTTATACCCCCAGATAGATAGATAGATAGATAGATAGATAGATAGATAGATAGATAGATACTCCTACACAAGGCAGAACCCGTCTGGAAATAGATCAGAGCAACTTAATTTATTTGTTTGTGTCAAGCTCTTTACTGGCACTCACTCTCTATACATGTACACTACAGTAGTACACTTCTGGGTGTTAAGCGTATCTACCTATACCTTTTCACGTTTTTTTTCTTCTCCCAAGACCTTGGGAGAAATCGGAGAGGATTCCCAGTCGGATTTTAAGTCTCAGATTGTTTTCTTTTGTCGGGATGTTGAAAGTTTCTCTTCCAAGTGTGATTGTAGGGGGAATTCATTTTCTAATGCATAATAAAATATTCTCGAGGAGGAATCAAGACCGGATTTCCTATTTGAATTGCATCCCCTTCCAAAACTCCGTCCTGGCCACATCCTATCAATAGGGAGAGCTTATGGGACTGCGGCTTTTGCATTCCTTTTCCAGCCGACGTCACAGTCTGTCACAGAGTACTAACTTACATATGGGGACAATGTTTACAATCAAACTCAAATCAACATGATGGATGTTCCGTTTAGGGATCGGGACGGGCTTCGGGATCTTCTATACACTTGTTAAATTGTATTTATTTACAGTGGGGATTTTCCCGCCAAGAAGTTTGAATTTGATCTGAAGAGAGAAATTATCAAAGGAGTAAAGAGGCTCCATGAATAAAAGTCTCTCTCTCTCTCTCTCTGTGCTTACAAATACCATTAAAAGAATTCTATGAGGATTTTTCCAGAATAAATCTGCGGTGTACACATTATGTGATTTTGGAGCAGACCGCCAATCTTCTTTCTCGGATACCTTTTTTTTTTTTTTTTTTTGAGTGGAGTCCAAAGAGACAGACTATAGTTTTGTTTGGGGATTATGCGGGCGAGGAGGGACAAGTAAGTATTTGATGTGGATATTCCTTTGGTCTGGCTAACTACTATTTCAGTTACATATGGGGGTACGGCTCAAAGAAATTCCGCTTGTTTGCACAATGTATCTATCTCTGGAAGTTTGTCGTTAGATCCTTACGGAGAAATTATTCTTGTTTGTTCCTCACAGGAAGACCAACCATTGAAGAGGGATACTTTTGATTATTCTAGGGTCTCCAAGATTCATTAAGCTTCCTTTCGTGTGGGAGTCTCCAGTACTTATGAGAAAGTACTTATGACTGAGTCAAAGAGAAACGTGAGGACTTACCCATTTATGTTCATATGTAGACACGGAATCTTATTCCCACTCCTCATGAGGCTCACTGCATGGTTTGCTGCTGTGAAGACAATAAGTGGCTCTTGGAAAACAAAGTAAGTGGTGTATTTATGGGTAATAAGTATGACGGACAAAGGTGGAAGCTCATATTTTCAAAAGGTATTTCCGCTAAATCTAAAATTCTTAGCTGGTAGGAATGCTTGTGGTGTCAGGGGTGGAGTCAGATGCTATTTTTGCTGGAGGCAAAGCTGAGGTTGTTCATTCCCAACGCATCTTTACTGTACTAGTCCCACAAATGTAGGTACTCATATATGAGGAAATACAGCTCATGGATTACAGTTAATTTGGCTGAGCAAATATACATAAATGCACATTAGGCTTTCATTGCACAAAGTTTTGATATATTGATCTTTTTTGGGGTACGGAATAATAGGCTCCTGAAAATTCTCAGCTCGGGTACCCTGGGGGGTCTGCAAAATAATTAATTCTAAGCTACTCATTTGGAAATCAGGAAATTCAACCTATCACAAGGACTTAGCTGAAGAACTTACACATTAATAATTACCTGAGGGTGAAATGTAGTTGGTAATTGAATATTGGAGCTAGAGCTGGGAGCATTCGAGTTTATTCCTGGAATCCAGGTCTGGTCTTGGTCCAGGTACAGGAACAAAATACACGATCTGTTCCATACCCTTGGACGAAGGAATATCATCCGGGGAATTTTGGGCCAGAACTATGTAGTCTGGATAGCAGACCCGGCCAGAATAGACTGATACAGACATTTGGGCCAAACAATAGAAAGCGGCGGTGATCATCTAAAGCATACCTATCAGTAATTAATCGTGAGATATCAATAAGCACGCTAAATGCAACAATAAATATGTGGTTATAAATGAAAGTCAAACCATAGTGTCTCATTAACATTTTATACTCTTCAACTTCAGAATCATTGTTAAAAGAAACGGCGGGAATTAACCCATCAATTTGATGATTTGTTCGGGCCAATAGCTCTATTCTGGTCTTACAGATATAGAAGGACTCTACAGGAGTCTTCCAAACTTTTAGATTAGTCTCATTACGGCCCGGAAAAATAATTTGGAACAGACCCTTTCAAATGATTCAATCTTCGTACCAGACCAAAATATTTGATCTGGAACGGAACATCCCTACCTCTAATTGGATTCATAATTACCGTTACTAAATTGGAACCCGCAATGAGTGCAATTCGAGGAAAATATACAGTAAATAATAAACATTAAAGAAGTGGGTAAACATAAACAATACTGATTGTAAATTGGTAGCATTTTTCTTAAAGTAATTAATTAATGTGCATCCTACTTTTTTTTTCTGACGATTTTATTTGGCTTGCTACAAAATTTAAAATACAATCTTCTCAAAGCTGGCAGATCCCTACTCATAGAGATCCAGTTTGTATCCTTCGTTCAAATATGGAAACCATACATTATTATAGCATCTGCGTTGAAAATAAGGACAACTGTATCCTTTCATATAAGACTAATTTATTAGCGTTAATTTGATTCATGAGTATAAATGCTAAATTTCGGGAGTGTAAGAGCATTTTCTCTACTTTAAATCTATATAATTATGTAAGTCTATAGTCTGTTTATAAGAGGAACTATTAAATGGACAAAATTAGACTTGCATAGTTGCATAGGCAGATACTTTTATAAAAGAATAAAATTAGCATTGAGGTTCGGCCACTTGCGGGAACAGTTGCTCCTTGATTGAGAAACTGCTCCTAATACTACAAGGGGATATTTTTCAGCGAGAGGTCACTGTATGCCAAAAATGGGAGAAATCTTGGAAGTGGATTTAAAACTAAAAGCATCTGGTCTCAAAGGACAAACAGCCATTGTCGCCGCTGGCAAGAAAAGCAAGGAAAGGGAAATTAATACGGCCACGTTCCAAATTGGACATTTCACCCTAACTCATTTTCCTTACCTCAGCTGTTCTCTGGAAGTGACTATGGTTAAATCCCAACATACACAAATACGTACGTGGCATGGAAGCCCAGTCATAAATCTTGAACAAGCATGCAAATATTCGTTTCCAACAAGCCAAATCTAGGTTGTTACTTTGGGAGTAAACTTTCGAAATGGACTACCTCTGGAAACCCCTTCTGAAAAGTTTTTCTCCCATAAAACACGGAATTGAGCCCTGAGTAATAATTATTAAAAGGCAAGTAAATAATAGAGTTTACAATCATACACACTTACATATGAGTAGATATATGTAATTCCATATCGGGAATCTATTCTGCCTGGATCACATCTCTCCCTCAGTGAAGCATTGTATAGTTAGATACATATATGTACTTGGAGTGTTGTGTACGAACATGTCCAAAGGCTCACTCCCTGTTTTATGTATCACCTGGTAGAAACTCAATGTAATTTTTACCTCATGCCATATCAGAAATCAACCGGACATGGCACAGTTTTATCCTATAATGCAATTGCCCTTACACGCACTTTCCTATTATGAGCTCACGGTTCCTATAGAAAGTCGTATGTTCGTAGAAAGAACTTTCTTCCTTTCCCAGGCCCTCAAAAATAGGTGGAGATTAATTTAATTACTCTTTCTTCCCCTATGGTCGTAATAACATCCAAAAACTCTCGCAAAGAAGAAATATTCCCAAATCGAAGGAAATCCACCCTTTTTACGTCCCTTTAACAACTCGAACGCACTTGGATTACAAAGCAATTCATTATACTCAAGCCTGTGAAATTATGTCACGCATCGAGATAAAAACTGCAATTTCTAATTCAGGATATTTGAGTGCTTTGCTACAACATAAGCTTCCACTTCGGCCACTTCGGACTACTTTCACTGTTACAGTAAATACAATCTCTATAAATAAGAGCTCCTCATGCACGAGGAAAATTTGACTCTTTTACATGCCCTGATGAAAAATTAACACTTGAGTAGAGTGAATATGTCCAATTATGTTTTTCCCTGCACACAAAAAAATGATGTAATAAGGGTGTCTACAACAGCAATAATACACTGTGGATTTAGGCATCTGCATTAATTATATGTTTGCTGGAACTGTCCAAATATATAGAGGAAATTCAGGTTTTTTTTTCTGGGATGGTATCAGTTATTAATACTGTCTGAGAGAGCCAAAGGAAAATGAAGGAACGTGGACTTGAAGAGCTCTGTATCCTACAACAGGACATGAATAATAAAGAACTGCTTACTTTTGAAATGAGACCTTGATTAATGGGGAACATTTCTTTTGCTGTCAATTGCCAATCCCAAACGTCAGCCCAGTTGATCAATTCCCGAACCTATAATTTATCAGGATTCCAGCCACTATACATGGGGGCTCATCCCTGGCAAAATAAGGTTTATTTCCCGCGCGCTTTTTCAACAGTTGACATAGACATGCCGGGAACAGGTCATTTTTCTACTTTTCTGCACAATCCGCCCCAATGTGGGTTTAAATGCTTGATTTAGTACTGGGGAGATGACACTTGATAGGTTGCAAAAAATTTAGTGAGTGCATAAAATACATCTTGTCAACGTTGCTTTGTTGGTAGGTTTTTTTTTTGAAATGTCATACTGCTTACGAGTAAACAGTTTCCTGCATAATGTTGATCTGTGAAATGACAATCTGACAAAATGCTTGACTTTCGAATACATTTGAGGAGTATACAGAACCCAAGTGGCATATACATAAGTTTATACTGCAAAATTTTACAGGGGAAACGAATGACTTCTCATCTCCAGATTCTATGCTTATCCTTATTTCACTTTATTTGACCTAGATCAATGTTTGTACATATTGTTGAAAGTCGACAAGGTATTCTCTTCAAATAAGGGTAATGGAAAAAAATTCCAACACCCGCACACTGTGCACATGTATTACATTAGACTTGGGGAAAAAATTTAGAGCTGTTGGTTCAGAAATAAATCCAGATATATTTCGACCAATTTTTCGGAATACATTTTTCGGTCCGAGATACCAATTGGCGAAATGCAATTTTGAAACTGGGATGTATTTTGTTGTGTAAGAAAACATGTTAGAAATAATGAAACCAAGTCATAAAATATAACTGTATATGGTCTTTGGGCAAGATTAGATTGAATACTTGTATGTATGTATGTATATATGTATATATGTAATTATGTATATCTACTGATGAAAAATTTTTGAAAACATTGTGTTCCAGAGTTAGGACAAAAAGACACATTTGTATCTTTGTATTTTGATCTTCCCCCTTTTAACAGGAGTCTGGTTCTAAAACCACATACATAAATGTGTATAATTATGTATATAATTACATATAATTTTACAGGAGTAATATACAGTAAATTGAGAAAGTGGATCCTTATCTCTATGCGTGCTTACATGAATTTTTCACCAAAGCTCAATTACCCGTGTAATGTATGGAATTACTTGGAAAATTATGTAATGTTGGAATTAAAGTGCAATCCCTTCGGGTTAGTTCGTAAACAATTTATGTAGTTCATGTAATTTTCTTATGGGGTAGCCCATTAAAATAGCGCTTAAGAATCCATTAGGCTTAAGATCATCAAGTTTATTTGTGATCTCGGGGTTACTGGGGGAAATGTTTTACTCTTTCAACACTAAAAAATTCCTTGCTCTTGTGAGCACGCAACTCCCTCTATTCCTTACGTCCCGAGGTTTTGTCTTCATCCGAAAATAAAACAACGATGAAGTAATTAAGACATCCTGACGTCAATAAGGAAGAAGTTATCCAGAAATGGTTAATTTATTTTTTAATTGGAACATCTTAATCCTACGACGGAGTAGAGCAATCAAATAAACTTTAAAAATAAAGGGTTTAGAATCCCATCAAATATATTGACTTTCAACACACGTACAGTTGTATTGTACGTAAAGCTAGCTTTATAAAATTGACTAGAATAAGAATGATACTATTTACTTCCTGATTCCATGATATCTTTAAATCACTGATCCGACCAGGCAAAATCTTCCTTGTGAATATTCTGGGATGAGATGATTGCTCCACATGAAGATAGAATTTGACGTGACATTGTTACTACTGTAAAAAGCATCTAAACAAACTTTAGCTTAAGCCATATAACTAAACTCAGACCGGTTCTTTTTTTGTATTTGTCGACCAGCAGTTGTATCTACGTGTACGGTAATAAAAATAAATAGTAATTTGACCACAATAGTTTCATTTTACGGCGATTCCGCGGGATAAAAATATAGTGAAACTTTTTTACGACAAGCTATAAAATAGGAAAATTGAGTCAGAATACATACATACATACCCATCCATGCACATATGTATGTATGTACAATTCACACGTAAAGAGATATGCTAGTGTAGGAACAACAGTGTATCTGCCATACGCATAGACTCTATGTACATACATATGTATCTATGTATGTATGCATTCATTTGTCAGTGACATTATGTACAATACACACACGAGCATAATTCCCATTGCATTCTTTAAGCACAGGAACAAATAAGATACAGAAGCTGGAACAAAAAAAGTTTCAACGAAAAAAAAAACAATGAATTTAAGGATCAGACTTGAGTAATCCCAAGGAAAACTATCTTCCGGTGAAAGACATCGTCAACTAAAACTTGCTTATTACACTGCCCCGTCTCGTCTTGTAAATAGCCGGAGTTACGGAAGTATCCTAAGCTGAGTTCATTTAAGTAATCAATGTATTAACTTTATACCTACGAGGTAGAATTATACGTCATACCAACGGAGCAGATGAAACTAGTAGCAGATAATGAAGGTACAAGACAAGAACAGGTAAGACTATGTATGTACATACCTGCAATGCTCCAAGAAAAACATGCCTGGAAGGAATCCCTTTTTCTGTAAATACGGATAATAGCAATAATATTACGAACAACTCTCCCCTTGATTTTCATGTGAAGGCGCTACAGTGTATGTTACTATGCCTACGGATTAGAAGTAGTCAGAGTATCCATAAGTAACGTTTTTCTGTACACCATTCAACATATGTACATATGTATCCATGTGTATGCGTACAGATTGTACACCCACTGTGTATCCCCTCTGGTCTTTACTTAATTCTTTTGACTACCTCAAAACGACTCTCATCCCCTTCGAATCCGAACTGGAGGATGCTAAAAGTAAATATATAATTACATACAAGCGTGAAATATGTCATGCAGGTTTGCTTTTACTAATTTCGTAAATACAATAGTCTAATTTTATTCTTTGATCGTGTAAGTTAGCTTTGGTTAGACCTTCCAAAGGTCGTCTTCATGAGGAAATGGAGACGAGGTTCTATTTAGGACAGTGATTCTATTATAAACTATTCAAACTTAATTAATAAATCAAATGAGTTGATTGTTGATAAATATTACTACTTTTATGTCTTAACCTTTAATGTATGCTAACTTCAATGGTAATTCTTCATGTGTTTAACACTGTCTGTATGGTTTTAGTGTTCCGTATGCATCAAATATAATAAATTAATTCTCAAAGTCAAATTGTATAATTACTATAATTTTATTTATTATTCCAATCCGCGATATGAACTTGGGCTGCTGTCTCTCTAGAAATAGGGAGATGGTACATGGTTACATTAACATTGATATAGCATTTAAAATAATTACATGGAGTACTTCCAGTTGGAATCTCCCTACCATTTAGTATCGTTTTAAAAAAAAATTTAATCACTTTACTTTTTTTTAAATATTATAAATACATACTTGTGGAACCATTTTGAATGAAAATACTTTTAAGTAAAGCGTTTTGCAAGACTGGGTAGAGGTTTTATAATATTATTGTTCAAATTCAATGAGTTGCATTCTATAAAATTTCCTTATGGCAAAACGCTTGTAATAATAATTGGGACACAATACTGAGGAACCGATTGGGCGTAGGGGTGGTAATGTATTTGAGTTACACTGTACATTCTGAGCAGGTATGCACGCGTACATACAAATACAGACGATATGTGCATATAAATAAGATACACTTGAAGGGACGATGATGAGCACTTGTGCAAAGGAGTGGCTTGACAGGCACCTGGAGCAGGAAGGAAAGAATTGTTTGTATGTGAGTGTATACTTAGTTGTACTATGAAATGCACTTTCACTATATGTACATCCCCTCACCTCTTAGGACTGACTTGATGCGTGAAAATTTTATTGTTTCACTCAGTTTCCCCAGTTTTCTCTACACTTTTGTCTACTGAGACGTCCTACTTATTGTTCTATATTTACAAAGTCAAAACTCTTGTAGTAGCCCAGGTTCTCGGAGCTTTTCCCTGTTAAAATAAAAGCACGGAGGGAGGTATTTTTGTAATAAGTATGAACACTTGTGTTCCACGCATAGGAGAAGCATGACAGGATTTATTTACTTTTATTTTGTATTCCAGACCAGGCGGAAAAACTTACCGGTTTTATCCGAATTGAACCCACCGGGCGTATAAAAAGTCTCGGAGTCCAGTAGTTCTTTCCAAACTTCAGCCTTTGCTATTTTATCGGATTAAGCCCGCCCGAAACTGAAAAGACTTACTTTTATGTAGTGGCCATTAAATCTCTCATTATTGAATCATTTCATTGCATCTGTTTCCTTGCCCTTATTTATTCGATCCTTCCTTTAATTACTTAATTCTTAGGAGGGGTCTGAAAATATAAAGCCACTTTTCATTTTATCCGGTAAATATAAATATGTAATAATTAAAGGGGGAATTAATGCTTATTATTAAAACTCAATGTATAAATATTTTAACTGCTAAAATGTATTCCTTTCTCAGATAGTTTCAAGGTGTATGCTGCTATAATAAGCGTCCCTCCATACTGAAGTTCATTGACTTCCCATATGACTAACAAAATACAAGCTGGGAGGACGTTAGGAAGGTGTATGTAAAATATTTATGGGTCATTAAAACGTTTCATGAAAATGAAATCACTTTCTAAAGAAAGTTACAGCAGCGGATAAATGCGCAACTTGTTTATTTTTTTATTTTTATTCATTGTCGAATCCCAACTTCTCCCACTTTCTGAGATCGTTAGACTAAACTGAACAAATTTACCTGTACATGTTTAAAAGACATTAAATATTCGATGGCAGCAACACCGAATTTTGTTACATTAATAAACCGTCGAATGTGTTTAACAAATTGAAAAAATAGCCCACTGAATTTTAAGTTTGCTAGCGCTAATTACATGTACTGCATCTCATAATTTATTCAAAATTAATTTTAAAAAATTCGTGTAATTGCATTAAACTTTTAGACACATACCTCACTATTAGACCCAAGAACTATTCACTATTTTAATTTTTTGAATAGCATATTTGCTTATATAAATTCTTGATTTTATCACCTTTTAAATTTGATAAATTAACTTAGTGCCTGATTATGACAGTCTGTTAGATGTCGAGAGCTTGCATATAATTTAACTTATTTAATAAAGTTAATAAACCACGTAAGCCAAAGATATTATGGAATCTATTATTGATAAATAAAGTTCATACTGTAAAAGTAACAATGAACATTCGTAACTAAGACTGTAACTCCTGAATCTATAACTAAAACAAAATGAATGGCTGTTCACAATTGGTGGACTAAAAATGAATTATTTATAATTGTTTTAATAATTTATTACTTCAAGGATTATATTTAGACAAGAATCATTTCAAAATCTACGCTTATCCAAGAACTAACACAGAATCAAATACGAAGATTATCGAATTGCAAAATTAAAACAAAAATGTTATTATTCCCCAAATTAACCCACTCCGAATTGAATGAAAAATATTTTCTTAAAATAAAATAATTATCTATAGAATCAATGATGAGGCACGCACAATAATGGAATGAAATTCATTTACTGCCTGATCATTCTCGTACATTTTCTTGACTTATCCCGCCTAGGCCAACTTTCCCTGTTCCTGTACTTTTTCTTTAAGCCTCCTCCAGACGGGGCTTGAACTGTAGAAAAGGTTTGGGTTTGAGCTCACAGCATTGCCCTCTAAACATTTCCCATGGACTTTCATGATTTCACTTTTTCTTAACTTTGCCGTTACTGACTGAGTGAGACTCTACTGTTAAATTCTATGTTCCGTTTAATACCGTTGTTTTTAGTTGTCTCAGATTAACTCACAGTTAGTAATAATATTTAAAAATATAGATAATCCGATCCACCTTAATGATTTCATAAAGAGTTAATAATTTTGCCTCTCAAATATTGACTATAGTGGACCATCTTTTCTCATTATCCCATTAAAATTATCAGCTAAAACTGTTTCGGGCTGTTAACTCTGAATTCTGACGACATAAAATTCGAGGCTAATTTGTGTCGCAAACTGTCTCTAACATTTTGAGAATGATTCCTTCCATTATAATGACCAATGTGTTTCTGTAGATATTCATGCACTCACCATTTAAAACACGCGGAAAATATTGTTTAATAAATGTAAAAGATTTGCTTGGCTTAAGACTGTTCCTTTACTTCAAACATACATTAAGTAACACTTTATTTCATATAGTCATTCAATACAAAATACAAAGTGTAAATAGGTTAGGGCTTCTCCATCCGAGACTCTAGCTTTACTCTTCATAAGTCAGAGACCCTGAGTCTTCAGAGAGACTGACTCCTCTGAGACTGACAACTGGCCCTTTTATACCTTTTGGATTGATAAATTGAATGGTCCTGACATTTCGGCCAATAACTAAAGGTATTTAATAATTTGAGTTAAATTAAAATTTAATCTGACATCAGCAATTTTACTACCTTATTGGTGGCTAAGGGGGAAATTAACGTTGCACGTTACTACGTACAATGATAGCTGCATTTCCTGGACGGAGGAAAGCACAATTTCATCGATTAAAACTATCAGAAATTACAGACATTGTCACTTTATCTTTCATTAATATACAATTTCATGTGAACTACAGACTATGACATGCACACGACTGGTGTGGTATCACGACTGGCCTTGTAACATCATTCTCTTAATTAACTTTAAATGTAGGCGTTGTTCTAGTCAGCATGGGATTATTGGTACCCGTCCAGAGCTCTGAATTAGTAACACGCATTGGCAATACGTACAAGAAAATTTAATGAAACAATTCCTAGGGGTTAAAAGAGCCATTGCGAATACCAGTGTCGGCAGATGTTTTTATAATGAGGATTGTTGACATACTTCCTTTTAAACTCCTAACGCGCAAGAGAAGAAAAACTGATGGGTTGGTTGTAAGGCTTAATTCGTCCCTTCATTACTATTAACTTTGTTGCTCCTCAACGGATTTGACATTTGAGTTTTATTAAAAGCGTGTGTTTGCTCAACTTTGATATGGTAACCGGAAAATAAATTGGAATGGTTTCCTCAAACAATATACCTACATTTGGCAATTATATCAATTGTTCTCACTCCTGTCTTATTAGCAGCTTAGCAGTTGTGCTCATTCTTCTTGGAATTTGAAGCAGTGTGTTTATTTGCATTGACAAAGTCAGTTCGGGAAATCTTAATTAAATATCACTTGTTATTTACAATAGTTCAATAAATTGTGTAAATGTTTGTTTGTGTTGTTTTTTGTGCAATTTTTAAAAGTCAAATAAGTCTTTGTTAAGTCCGATGTGCTTTTAGCGCAGGATTTAAAACTCGTTAAAATGAAACCCGCATTTAGGAGAGTTGGATTTTTGCTAATTATCTTGAATCTGCATTTCCTTACAGCAGCAATGACTCTGAAAACTAACGAAATCGTTCTTAACATTCTCACTAAGAAATTCCTCAGCCAACAAAATTCGGATTGTAACTTTTGTGATGTAATAATAATTAATGAATTATCAGTACGTACGGAGCCATTCATCGAAACAAATCTTTTAATACGTCTGTATATCCCGAAGAAAACATTTATCAACAACGGTTCAATTGTTTCTTCCGAAGTTGCTCGTTTTAAACCTCAATGTCACCACGTATTTGTTTTCTTGAATAGTTGCAGACTTCCTGAGACAAAGTACGGGAATTTACTTACAACGCATTTTGTATTTATTGGAAAATCATCAGTAATATCTTGTATTGTCAACGAGGGATTCATTTCCCGTCTCAAATACATAAGCACGATTTCAACTCAAAATATAGATAATCATTACTTACGGTATCCGAAGAGTAAAGGCCTAATACCAACTACAGAAGAATTGTTTAGGGGTCAGAGTCTCAAAGTGGTTATCCTTCCATATGAACCGTACATAATCAAAGATAATGGAATTCCATTCGCAGGATTCGGCTGGACATTTTTTCAAACAATGAAATATCGATACAATTTTAATGCAACTTTTGGTTTCAGTATTGGCAATATGAACAGATTGCCAAATGGAAGTTGGATGGGGGTGGTTGGGGACCTAAATGAACATCGAGTAGATGCTGTTTTTACATTGGTGGCTAATTATTACAGACATGGAGCTGTGGACTTCACCACGCATATGTACACGATCAATTTGAAATTCCTTTCGGGTCGTCCCACAACTGAAATTAAATGGCAGGCTATTTTTTACCCCTTTGATGTTACGGTGTGGTGTTTAATTGGTCTGAGTTTCCTATTGATCTGTGGAATATTTGCTTTTATTTTTAAGAATACTCTGGACGAACCATATTTTAAAGCAGTGTTTCTCCCGATGAGTGTATTCCTGAACCAAAGTCCTCAGGAGCTAAGGAAAGGATCGTATGTGGCATTAGTGTTTCTATTTTACGTGCTCCTCATAAATGTTTTCTTCAACTGTAATTTACTCTCGTATCTCACCTTACCCCAACATGAAAGCATTCCCACGGATTATGATCAACTTGCTCAACGACCAGATTACCACATCGTCTTTCACCATATTCCTGGAGCGGCGGGAGATTTATTTTTTCAGGGAACCAAATCATCAAATTACATTTCTTTAAGGGAACGATTCGTAAAGGAACGATCGGCCTTCAAATGTGCATTGGCAGCAGTTTTTCAAACAAAAACTGCTTGCATTTGTTGGGATATACTTGGGGATGGTGTAATCGCCAAGAATTTGTCAATAAGTTCAACTTTTAATCCTGTTTTAGCATCGAAAACTATTTTAAGCCCTGCTCCATCCGTTGCTATGCCAAGGCACTCTAGATTCTTCGATACATTCAATAGTGCAGCCGGTTGGCTTAGGGATTTGGGTCTCGTAGAATTTTGGAGACTCCAGAGTTTGGATATTGTTGGGAACAGAGGGCGCGCTTGGATGAAGACAAAATGGAACGATGACCTGAAACAGAAGCTAATTATAGCCAGAACAATTGCTGTGGATACTGATGCAAAACCCCTGAAGATGGGTAATTTCTTTGTTGCGTTTTCGTCCCTGGGAATTGGAATTGCCATCGCTGGTGTTAATTTCGTTTACGAATTATATTTTGCTGGGAAGTTGCATTGCCGGCATTAGATTTCTAAAAATAAGGCGGATATTCTCTAATCCGGAAGACATTTAAAGGGGAATCTGGTGCATTAATATTTCATCTTTCAAAGAATTTAAGGTGGCCAAATTCAAGTTTATTTATTATTTAAATAGATTCCTACGACTGATTATAATTTACACAAAAAATAATCGCCGTATAAGATGCTTCATATACTAAACAGTTTTTCAACACTCGTTCCATATGTTTCTGCTCTGTTTTCCCAAAGTCATAAGTTCAGCTTAATTGAGTATGATAATTATTACACTATTACTACGTCTATAATATTATGTCTATGCAAAACCCACTTCATGAGAGTGATAACTAACTATACGTGCAGTTCATTCTCGTTCCATGAAAGTTGAAATCCAGAGAAGAGCTTTGGAGACCTGGGCATATCCAGCTGGGAATTCTTGCGCACATGGATTTGTAGAAAAGGAAGAAACTCCTACCAATCTTTTCACACCTTGGTCATCTTTGCAAACTAAAGGACCACCACTGTCACCCTATTTAAAGTAATAACATGGTTTTTCAATGGAGTATGTGTAAATACACTGCCAGGTTAAATTCTCAATTTTACGAGGCGTGTACAATTACCTGGCAAATTCCCTCATAAACCTCAGTGCCATTGTTCATGGTACTGCTGGATGCAAGTCCTCCGGCACAAATAACTCTTTCAGTGATGTTATGCTCAATTGTCATGTAGTTTTCCATACAGGTTTTGTGGTCAACTAAAGGTGTTGGGACATGTTGCAAGACAGACGGGTAGCTGAACTGTCCGTCGCCACGAACACTTCCCCAACCACTACTCCAGCAGTCTTTGTCAGGGTATGTTCCTTCCTCTGGAAGTTTAATTGGTTGGACTTTGTCAGTGAATTCAATTGGTGTTTGGAGTTTGAGAATGGCATAGTCCCAGTCAATTTTTTCCCTAATGCGTATTTTAAAGATTTAAATTTAGCAAGATTTCAAATGCAATAATAATTGTAATTATTCCATTATTAAACCAGATACGACATTCTTACAGACTGAACAACGGGTGGTAGAAGTTTTCGTGGGGGGAGTAATTAAAAGCTTGTTCCGATCCCTCTACTTTAGCAATATCGTGATCCCCAACAGCAACTCGACACTGGAGACGTTCAAAACCTTTGACACAATGAGCCGCAGTGAGGATTGTCTTTCGGTCCAGAATTGAACCCCCACAAAAATGATACCAGTTCTTTGTCTTAGGATGCATGAGTTGGAGGGATACTTGATGAGGGTGACTGTGGGGCGGTGCTTCCATACCATTTATAATTTTTGTCTCGATCCCTACAGGAATCTCAGCAGTCGGTGCCACTACCATGATCTTTGCGGCAGCTGGAAATTTAAAAAAAATCAAATAAATATACAAGTATTTTCTGATGCAAGTAATTCATACGAGGATTTAAACAACTTACCGATTCTAGCTACAGCTAGCGCAGTCACAAATGAAAATATACGGAGTGACATTTTAGGCGTATCAACGTCTGTCCTCTCGGAAGAACCCTGTTTTTGTTGTGAGATCATTTCATCCCAAGCATCATTTTATTAGAACCTGTCAACTAGGGTAATTGCTGCACTATTCAAATTAAATCAGCAATATTATTTATTACGATATTTCACGCGTGGGGTGCTGTGTGTAATGATATTAAACTGCATCTTGTTGTGCAGGCTACTCATTAATTGATGTGTAACATCAAAATGTATGGCTATGGTAGAAAGGGAAAGTACTTGCCAGCACAATTAGAATTCACAGAGCTGCAAACGTTGCAGACATCTAGTTGATATCACAACTATGGTTTACGTAATGCAGGGCTACAGCAGTTAGATCATGAATATTGATTAATGCTCTCTACCATGTAAACTACCTTAATGATTGTGTCCTGGCGATAAAAATATTTTCGAATTATTTTATCTTTATTGTGACAGTGATGATACACAAAAGAATCCTTATTAGAATCAGTTAATGTGCTCAATTTCATTACGTAAATACTATGAACAACTAATTGTAAATAAGAAGAATTTCAACTAATTGTAAACATTAGGAGTAGTGTCTAATATTTTAAGAGTTGGGATAAATCCAAAAAATGGACCAAATTGTTATAAATTATTTTAATGGGACATGTCCTGCAGAAGTTGTCAAGTTACAACCTTCCGTGTGCTGTACCTATAATTATATTTTACGTATTATTAAGTATATACAATTTAGCTGCAATAACTAGTAAAATATTTTTTTCCTAGTAGCCCAAGTATTTCTCCAAAAATATTATGCTTGTATGAACATATCTTACATTACTTCCAACGGTCAAAGGTCGTTGGAAGTGGGTACACAAATTTGGTCAATACAGTTAAAGACGCAAAACGGGGTAACTCCAAGTACATTTTGGTCAAAAATAGCACACATATGTAAGTTCGCAACCCTTGAAGCATCTGTCGTTGCAGCCAGCTAACCCGCTACATTCTGTCGGAGTATTTTTTCTATAAGGACAGTGTTCTGTTCAAATGCGAAGTTATACATAGCAACGGCGCCAATTACCTACTAAACTAATTAACCGGATTTCAATTATTATTGTACTGCTTTCCTGTAGTTTGTTACACATTTTTCCGCACTATGCTATCAAATCTACTATCTATAATATTTACTACTAAAGCTTTAACACTGTATCCTTCTGTAATTAATCAGTTCCAGCTGCTTCCATCACATCGCAATTTAATTTAATAACTATATTAACACATTAAATATATTTTAGACTTTAAAAATTTGATTTTTAGAAAAGTCTCCCATAATCAAAATACTTTTTTCCTCATTTGGCATTTGTACTAGCGAAACTGAGTAGCCACTATTGCATTTACGTAGTGAGCTACGAGAACCATATAGGACTATGTACATACATATTAACTCGTCTAACATCGGAGTATGTTTTTCCATAGAGTTACGATTTCATTCGCGTACGGGGGAGTCAGTGATACAATCAAAAATAACAAACTGGTCAAAATTTCATATCGAGTTCTTCAACGTTGCTACTCTTTTACCTTTTTATGACGACGAGTATAACATAATGTATTATTATGGTGATTATTACAGATCTCTTAATATCGCCAACAGTACAATGTGTGGCTCTGAACAGTACCAAGTCTACGTTTAATTGCAACGTAAGAGCGTACAATTTGTATATGTCACTTCGCTCCTTATATGCGATCGATTCATCGAGTGGAATGGATTTTGATTATTTTAACTTTATTTTGTTTGCCGTCTCCTGTTCTCTCCCAAAATTGCTCATCACGGTAAGGGAAGTCGTTTCATTTTTCCCGATACCATTAGCATATTTTAGCGCTTCGCTTTAAAATTTAAAAGCAAACTTAGGGTGATTTTTGAACAGATTAATAGGCCCCGGCGAATTCGAGCTATGTCCGACTTCTCCAAACTCATAGCAGAAGGCTTAATGCTCCAAACGCGCTGGTTTGTTTATCACTCCATTCCTATTGCAATAATAGCACTTTTAGACTTCACAGCTATCGACATTACTACATTTAAAAATGACTATTTGATAGCCATTTACAGGGATTTTGGTAATCCTCCTAAAGGTATGAACGAGAAATTTTTTAATCAATAGTTTTTGTCTTTTTTAAAAATTTATATAATGGTCGAGGAAGTAAAATGCATAATTTTACTGAGTAACCAGCCATATTTATTTTATTTTTGAATTTCGGTTCGCATGGTGTAATAGAGGTTTTTTTGTAACACTTTTCTACAATACTTGGACTCGTCGTCACATTTAATGACAGCAATTAAATTTTTGTTTCATTTTACAATGAATACGTCCAACGTATCAAAGGATAACGGATTAACAACTCCAGTTGTATAGTAAAAATCCCAATAGTATTGCCGACTTGCTTGTTTTCTAAAATTTAAAAAAATAATGTAGACAAAGTTTTGAAAATCTGTAAAAAATAGCAAAATAATTTGATACCAAATACTTACAACGACCGAAGCCACCATATCGGAAACCACCGTAGCGGTAGCCTCCAAAACCACCACGGAATCCACCAAAGCCTCCACGAAATCCACCACGATATCCACCACGAAATCCACCACGAAATCCACCACGATATCCACCACGATACCCACCACGGAATCCACCGAAACGTCCAAAATACCGAGCGTCTACAAAATATGAAATCCAAAATGAAAATTTTTCTGTGACCAGGTTTACATTTCAGTAATTGTTAATATTAAGGTGCTTCTGCTGACCTTTTAATACTCTATAAATGAAATGCTCTAAATAAGGCAAACATACCACGATGATTTTCAGTCGAAGCTAGTTCGATTTGAGATGCCGGAACCACAGCGATAGCTGAGACACCTGGGGAGGTATCAGCAGCATAATATTCTGCAAACAGTTACGTTAATAGTAATCAAAGGAAGAAATAAATATGGACTGTAGCTATTGGATATGGAATATAATTCTTTTATAGCAATTACCTTGAGCCAGAACTGCGGTGCTGGCGATTGCTATAGCAAAAACGAAGATCAAGGCAATTTTCATTTTGAAAGTTTATTAAGATGTATTTTACTTGTCTTTATGAATAACGAGAGCGGACTACACTTGACACAGAGAAATTCTGAGGATTTTATACTCATGTAATGTCAAAGGAAGCAAATAATTATTGTTCATAAAGAACCGCATTGCTTTATATTTCTTGTTCTGGCATTGATTTGGAAAGTCTGTTGGCTTTTTTTTCAGTGGAATCCTTAATGAGAAGGAATTACTTCCGAGAAAAGGATTTCTTTTCAAACCACAATCCAGTATTAAAAGTATTTAATGTTCAAATCGATCTTGTGTACTGGGGATTCCCTATCCTACAAACAGGATTCCTACGCAAGCAGGTGTGAAAAATATGTATTTAGGCAAATATTTGAAAAATCTGACTAAATATAAATATTACTGTTAGAGAAGTTAAATTTATTAATCAGTAGAGGTCATCTGATAAGTTATGAGGTCCACGCAATTGCAAAAAAAGGGTAATGCCATTTGTTCATGATAATGTGTCAAGGAAATTGAACTCCGTAGTGAAGATAAAATACCAGCGTAGTTTACAAACCATGAAACCTTTACTCTTGTATTGGTTCATTATGAAATGCAGTAGTGTCCGGTGTTCGCAGGTTATGTAAAGGTAAGTTATTACACTTATTGTTATAAGATCGTATAACTGCTCAACGCATTTTGGATTTATCTAGAAAGAAATACTCAAGGAATCTTATTTTACTACTACAAAAAAAGGCATGCATCTTATCTTCATTACACGCGCAAAAGTGCAATTACCATGAAGATGATGCTCACATAATTATTCCATCATGTATGTATATTATTGTATTTTCACTATTTCCTATTGGACGAATATCTTCTTAGTAATTGTGGGAAAGTCTGGTGACTAAATCGCTACAGTTAAAACACAAGGAGCAATTTGTTAATTACTTTGCAAAGTCGGACAATGCATACCAACGCGGTTTCTCGTTTTGCTCTCATACCAAACGTTATGGCTAAAGGTCTCAAATGATTGCTACATGTACGATTCTCAATTCGGAAACAGTTTCTCCATTTTTTAATTAGTTTAGATGAGAGCTCAAACACTTGTGCTAAGAATAGCAAGAATACCGCTTCGATCAGAATCAAGACTACTGTCCAAAAAATGAAAAACGCGGCTAGGTACCCTGGAATGTATTGATACGCTTTCACTAAAGTAATTGTCATAATTGCTTGAGCGAATGACATCATAGCGACTAATGGGGCAACATACATTTTTGCCATATTTTTGTTGAAAATTGCGACGGAGATCTGGAGTTTCATATAGAATTTAATGAGACGCTTCAACCTAAGGGTGAGGCCCCAATTCTTCCTCATCCCTTTTGACCAGGGGCCTATTTCACCAAGCACTCTTCACTCCTCAATTTTCACTTTTCATTTGGTTTTGAAAAGTTTTTGTTCCACCATTGCACTTTGCATTTGTAAATTGCAAAATGCAAAGTAGTAACTTTTCACACCCGATTTTGCAATTTACGTTTCACAATACTCGCCGGGAAAATGCAAAAGTGCAGAGTTTTGCAAATTTCCATGAAATGAATGCAAAGGGTCTCCACCTTTTGCACTTGGTACATGTAGCATTAAATATATGTAGTTTCTCCACTTACCCGTTTAAAAAATTGGTTTACTTATTTAAAATTCCAATCTAAACTCCAACTAAGTTGATTTTGTGCCCTGAAATTGCGTCATAACAATAAGGTACGTATCATATTACCATTTGTTATTATTGTCTATAAGTGTAAATTTATTAAGACAAAATACGCATTTCCATAATTTTTTAAATGTTTTAGAAGAATCGAAATGAATCTGCTGTTTGATAGCAGTGACGAAGTAGATGATGACACTGCGTATACCCTCAGAGTTTACCGAACCCACTTGATGTTTACCGTTCGAAAATTTGCACTCCTCACTTTAAATGCAAAGTTGGTGAGTTTGCTTTGAGATTTGCTCCGCACTTTTCACTTTGCGTTTATCGCAAAGTGAAAAATGAAAATTGAAAAGTGAAGAGTTGAATTGGTGAAATAGGCCCCAGGTCCTACGAACAGTTAATACCATTTGTAAAAAATGCAAGTTACTTATTATAACCTAATTTAAATAGTGAAAATGTGAAGTAGTAATTAGTTTTGCGGAAAGGACGTACTGTATTTTTTTGAGGGAAAATATAGTTGACAGTGTAAAAGAAGCCACCAAATCCATGCCTAATGTGGCAGAAAACAGGAACCGGATGTACAGGACGACTTCCACGAGGTACCAAAATATTTGGCAAACAAAACTTCGTTTCATAGGACCGGGAAATAAATAAAATATATAGCGCGGCTGGTAAGGATCGATCAAGAAAATACAGCCTGTCAAAAATGGATTCACGAATATTATTGCCCAAGAGTAATACAGAACTAGCTCTATGATTTTGAGCTCCAGTATTTTTTTTTCTGACGGCCGTATTCCTACAAAAAAAAACCAAAAGGAAATTGACATCAAAAGTATCACTAAAAATGTAGTTTTCAACAAAAATTTACATAATTTATCAATTTTATTCTGCCGCAAAACAACGTCCACCAAAAAGGGACAAAGTTCCGTAAATTACGTACATATGAGGAGATAAAATGCAGGCTGGCATAAATATGTTTCTTAGAAATTCGTTTTATTGTGTTATAAAATACTATAAAGCGATGGTCATTCATGAATAAAATAGAAAGAGTCAAAGGTCATTGGAAATGGTTTCAAAAATTTTATCAATAATTCTACACTAATGAAGTTACATATACTAGATACTGCTAAGTTTTTCTTTTCTCATATACACAATATTGAAAATGGACTTAGACCAATTTGAATCTCACCCCTTCATATACTTATATTCATAAAAGTTTAAGGTTTTTACAGCATTTACCTCCCTCCCTTGCTGTTAAAAAGAATGACGTAAAATATGTGATTCTCCCATTCTGAAGAAAATTCGATTTCAGATTTTTTCAGACTCTTTTTCAATTCAATGACCTATATCACGAATGTGGTCCCAATCGTAAAGGAAGGTAAAGTCGAGATTATTTTAAAATTTCAGAATTATTAAAAATATGTATTTGTTCCGGGCAAAATTTATTCCCAAATATACTTTGACGCTCGTTCGTACGTAATTTTAGGGGGATGCGAGCAATCCAACAGATCCCTGCGGTGATAATTGTGGACAAGGCCAGTAAAAACAGCAAGGTTGGGGAAAGTCAGCTTCAAGAGTGAAATTAAGATAAATGTGGAAAAGGAGTTTTTGATTTTGCAATCTTTTCTCAGAGAGCATTCATAAATCAGAGTTTGTAACAAATTTCATATGGTATTCATTTTAATCGTGTCCGGCGTACTGCCACCTTCACAACTGCCACCCGGCGAACTGCCACAAGCACAACTGCCACAATTATTTTTTGCCCCCTCCATAAATACTTAGTTGGTAACAACTGCCACAATGCCAACTGCCACATAACGAACTGCCACCGGACGTCATGATAATATGCCATGATAAGTCCCATGGTAAAACCAATGCTAAGTTCCATGGTAAAAACAATGCTAAGTCCCATGGTAAAACCACTGCTAAGTCCCATGGTAAAACCAATGCTAAGTCCCATGGTAAAACCAATGCTAAGTCCAATGGTAAAATTAATGCTGTCTCATACTTTCGCACTATCTGGTACTCAATATACTTGTTTTATTTTTTTTAAATCAAAAAATGCATTAACACTTAATTTAATTGCCAAATATAATTGGCTATGAGACTTAGCTTAGTATTTAGGTATGAGACTTAGCATAGTATTTAGGTATGAGATTTAGCATAGTAATTTGCTATGAGACTTAGCATAGTATTCAGCTATGAGACTTAGCATAGTATTTAGCTTTGAGACTTACCATAGTTTAGCTATATGAGACTTAGGACAGAAACATTCATACAGCTATTTACATATAAGGGGCAGATGTGCAAGTGGCAATGAGTTATTGTGGCAGTTGTGCAGGTGGCAGTTATTTGTGGTAGTTGTGCCTGGGGCAGTTCGCCGGGTGGCAGTTGTGATTTTGGCAGTTGTGAAGGTGGCAGTACGCCTAGAATCCATTTTAATATAACATCATCTTCCTCAATCAGAAATTCCGGTCCTGAAAATGTGAGGCATGGTTTATTTGTTTCTACTGTTGGAGTACAAATAAATATTTTAATTTTCTTTAATCTTGCCATAGAATTTTAAATTTCTAGGTCTGCAAACTCGTTTTCTCTACTGAACCTTAATAAAATTATTACTATCAACAATGCTTCCCATTTTGTCAGCCATATCCATAATTCTTAACGTAATGAGTTAAAATTATGTACTCGAAGAGCTTACTAAAAGAAGCACAGTATTGTACAAACGAACGTTCGATTATATGCAATGAAAATAATTCAGTGCAGCTGTCAGCCATTCGTTAATTCATACATCCTGAAGAGCACTAGTATTATCTCATTTGCTGACCACTGACCACCATCCATTATATACATAAGACTTTATTGACACTGCTTCTCATCAGAAGTAGCCATACATTGACTCACAAACAGTATACTATTTCCTAGTGTATATAGCCTAGTATCATATATGATATGATAATATAATATGCCATGAATTTCTGCATAAATGATTATTATATATTAAAGCACCGCTTTTTACCACCATTGCCACAACTTCATCATAACAGTAATTGGAATTCTAAATCTTAATTGGGCCCATGAGATTTTTGACTTAGAGATGCTGTGAATATTACATGGCTGGTTGCTTTATTTGTTATACAGATGAAGCAAATGATTTAACCCGCCTTGACCCTGTTCAATTTCAATAAATATAGATATATTAAGGATAAAAAATAAAATGATATACATATGCATGTCTGCTCAATTTTGCAAAAATATATTAAATGTTGAGAGACACAAAGAACTTTATATTGCCTTTATCAGATTAGGGAGCGTACACAAATTACGTCACCCACAGGGTGGGTAGGTAGTTTGCAGTAATTGGTGACCATTCATGACATAGTAGTGGGGTTCACATCGGCAGAGATGACGCCACCAAAATTTTCCGCCGTTTTTTAACGTTCTTTACATTTTTCGCTTGTATTACGATGACGCGAACATAAAAGGATAAATTCATTCCTGAATTCAAAGCGCAGAACCAAACGTTTCTATCACAATTTTGATTTGGCGCGACAGCAACATTGTGTACGTAGTGACATCATCTGTGTACAGGGTGGGTGGATTCATCAATAAATGACAAATGGTGATGATGGGGTGACAGGGTCTGAAAAATCGACTTTTTTGGGTGACGTAATTTGTGTATGCTCCCTTATTACGAGACTACCTTAATCCAGTATAAAAGTGGGATGGTGGGGGGGGGACTACGTTCCAACAAGAAGGTCCCTGTTTGTTGTTTTGCCCCTGATTTTATGTACCACATTATTAATCACGCACGTGTCAGAGTTGTGAATGTACTAATTTATCGTAACTTTCAAATAGAGTATGAATATAAATAATTACGTAAATTCAAACAACAAACTTAAGGTCACAAACTAACGTAGTGATACCTGGTTAGTTGGTAATATATATTACATAATTACACTACTTAAAAATCCATTTTTAAAGTACAAAACTCGGACAAAGCTTACCTGGTAATACGGGCTGTTTCAAAATCATATTGAACGCGTGTTGAATCGTTTGTTCAAAAATAATAAAAACTGTTTCGAAGTATAACCCAAAGCAATAAAAGATCCAAAAGAAAATATCAAAAATCATTGTAACGGGTGCTCGCTTCGGGTTATAAGCAATCTTACAGATGTCATAAGTCTTGTAGGTTACTTGAAGCATCAGCAAAGACACACCCATCCACCAAAGTAATCTATAGTACTTATTTTTAAAAATAACCACTTCATGGATATTAGAATCCCATCGAAAAGGGCTCATACACGTGAAACATCCTAGTTTCAGAACCCGTTTCAGTCCTACAGTCGACTTTTTATCCAGCATGTTTTTTACGAAATTTAATGCACAAGTTTTTCAAGTTTCCGACTATAAGGATAAATTAGTATTATACTTTTTGAATTCATGCTTTCTAAGAACCAGCCTTCCAAGAGCAATTACACGTTTGAAACGGCTAGCATGTTACAATAGCTACGAACGGTCAAAAAATGTATCTCAAAACGTATTGATTTTACAAGATGAACAAATGTTCTTGTACGACCGGTGGTTCCGGAATTCTTCATTTGGGCTATCATTGGCAACTGGGAGAGCTAACTAAATGTAACTGCTCAATTTACCAGGTGCCCGTTCTTTGAATTTACAGAACATTTTACAATTGAAAGCTACTTCCCAACAAATGCACGTAATTGAATACTATGCACACTGTTGATAATAGAGAGCTGTTTGGTTTCGCCATTATGTGTACAATATGGCAAAATTTTAATCCCATTATGAACCAATGCAATGCATTTTTACCTTTTTATTATTTTCATTTAGTCCGCAGAACTTTGTACTTGAGAAATGTTTTAATTGTACTATTATTAGCTTTATATATTATAAGCTTTTTATATACGGGGTACAAAATTGGGCATACATAACTACATATTTGTACATACGTAACAAACTTGGTGTCAACACTGTAGTTTCAATTTGACATGTACTATGTACGTCTAATTATTTTTAATAATATAACTCAAAGCCTGAAATCATTTAAGTTATTATTGCGCAGCATTGAAGGCTTTCTCCTAAAGTTTCACGGTATTATTCCAATAGTAATTCAACAAGTACTCATACTTTTCGCTGCTTTTACACTAAACAAAGTGGGGATATATTCTCACTGTAACCAGTCTTGCCAATAGTTTATCGATTGTTCAAATCTATGGTATGTGTACAGCTTGGAATAATTTCATAATGCCTGGAAACCAAAATTACATAGAAGCATATCTATACTCTGTAGAGCTCCCGAAAACCATTATTTACATTTTCAGACAAGATACTTATTTACTTTCCATAATAATTATAAACTTTTGTCGCTTATTATTGGCATGTTATGATGGTGCAAACATCTTATATATCTTGAACGTAACAATTACACTCAATTAGTATAATTTTTAACAATTATTAACAATTATTAACATCCCCATGGCATGTACGTGCCAATCACCTATTAATCAAAAACCGTTTACAATTTAATTTAGGATTTTATTATTTTGTAAGTGTCAGAATGTACACATCAAGATTATTGGTTAACCCTTTGGGATACAGTTACTAAAATATTTGTTCTAAAAATACTAATTGTTTTGAGCTTACTAACTACAATTTTTCGCATTTATTGGAATAACTTTTTTCATCAACATAACCCATTGAATTCCACCTTGAACTATTTTTTAAACCTTTGATTATGGTACTACACAAATGTAACCCATAGCAATTTTAAATTTCTTATTAAAGCGCACTGTAATAGTGATTGATGCTGCCGTTGGTTTAAATTGAAGAGAGTGTCCTTATTTTATTGAACTATTCTTGCAAAATAGACGTATTATAATTTGAGTTATTTACCAAAGGGTTTGACCAGAATTCCGGTTATCTAAATCCCGGACTTATTTAGCCATCACCAGGGTAAACCATATTCGCATAAGCTATTCGGGAACTTATTCAGGTCCAATACTAAGTGTAATCGAGTTTGCAATATGTTTAGCAGAAGCTAAAACACGAGTAGCAAGTTTTTAATTACTTTGCATAGTGTGACAATACAAACCAAGGCTGTTTCACGTCTAGCTCCCAATCCAAATTTGATTGACACAGGCCTCAAATGTCTACAGCGTGAACAGTTAGAATCATGGTTTTCCCATTCTTTAATTAGTTTGGATGAGAGCTCAAACACTTGTGCCAAGAATAACAAGAACGCCGTTTGAACTTGAGCCACAATTACCGTCCACAAAGTGAAAGATGCTACCAAGTATTCTGGAATCTCTCGGTAGCTTTTCACTACTGAATATACCATTATGAGTTGAGAGTATACCATTATTGCGAGAAGTGGGGCTCCAAAATATTTGGCCACACATTTGTTAAAAATTATAGTAGATATCTCAAGTTTCACATAGGATTCCATCAGACGTACCAATTTCGGTTTGGGTTCCCAATACTGACTCTTCTTTTTCGTCAAATACCTTTACAAAATAAAATTATTCATGTTGTAGTACATACATACATTCAGTGAATTTAATTTACACCGGTATTCTCATAAATAGCATTCCCCTATGCTGGAACCTATGATAGTAGCATAATTTCCAGGATTCATTCTAAAGATATACAGATTCTGATTTACTATTTAGGACTATTCGGGCGGCACCGAAATAAGCCATACACATAAAATAGTAATTTAAAGACAAGCTAAAGATATACAACATAAAGGAGTACTACATAGTCGCGAGGTGGTTTGCTACCCCATGGAAACCACTATGTGGGAAATTCATTGTTTAAAATTTCTCATAATTTGATACTTGTTCTAAATAGAAGTAAGTATTTCTAATAAAAACGGCTTACTGTAGTTTTTTAAGGACAAATATAGTTGACAGCGTGAAAGATGACACAAAATCCATGACCATGATGATAACAAACAGAAACTGGGAGAACAGGTAAACTTCTATGAAATACCAGAGTAACTGACAAACCAGACTTTTCTTTAATGCTCCGGGAAATAAATAAAATATGTAGCGCGGCTGGTAAGGGTCGATCAAGAAAAGGAATGATATCAAAAATGGATTTATGATCACTAATGTCCAAGAGTAGTACACAAAAAGCTCTATTATGTTGAGCTCCAGTATATTTTTTTCAATTGGTCGCACTCCTGCAAAAGTGTCAATTTTAAATTTTAAAAATCCATATCTTTATCTTAAATATGGCAAACAATATGCTTGTACACATGCCTGTTGAATTAATATATGGTGAAATATGGCATTTAGGCAAATATTTCAGCCTTTGAATTTACTCCTGACATTGAACTTAGAAAACTAGAACACCATAATTATTATAATATTGTATTACAATTTGCAATAATCATTATTATAAAACATTCAAGTAGCTAAATTCAAATAGAACCAACCTGGTATTAAGGGCTGTTTTAGAATTCTGTTGAACGCGTGTTGAACCGTTTGTTCAAAAATTATTAACAGTGTCTGGAAGTATAGACCAAAGGAATAATGTATACAAAAGAAAATATCAAAAATCATTGTCACGGGTGCTCGATTTGGGTTGTAAACAATCTTGCAAATGTCATACACCTTGTAACATGCTTGAAGCATCAGCAGAGAGACATTAAACCACCAGATAAATCTAAAGTACTTGTTTTTAACAATAACTACTTCTTGGCTACAAGAATCCCATCGAAGAGAGCTCATGCACATCACATTTCCGATTTTAAGAACTCGTTTCAGTCCTAGAATGCACTTTTTGTCCAACATGGTTTCTACCCGGGTTCTAATGAAACATGAACCTAAAGTATTCCAATGAAAAATCCAAAATAAATTACAATCCAATGGATTTTGTACTTTGTACTTGTTGTTTCCTTGGAAGTTAGAGGTATACTTTTTCGAAAGCTGATTTGTTGGGTGAAAACACAATTAAAAAATTCGGCAAGTCATTCTAGTGTCTACTACTTTAAGATTTCGAACTAAAGGAATATTTGTTTTGAAGAATACGTGACCTTAATTAACGTGGCAGGGGTAATTCAATTACACTTCCTAAGTACATATTTCACAAATTCCTCTTTTCCAAATGTTTCCGACAGTCCCCCAAAAATCTTCAAGAATGCAAAATCAAAGCATCCAAAGGAAAGAATTTGGGTACTTCCTTGAGATGTCTACCACCCGGATGATAGGTATAGCGGGTCATTTTCATTTAATTCCCGGCGCTAGGTTTGAAAAAAAAAACGTTTTCGTTTTTGAGAATATGTCAAATTAAGAGATACTTGCTAAAGTAATATTTGTTACTTGTTTCTTGTTGAATACAAGCAGACCACACTACTGTAGCCGCCGATATGTTGGACTAGGTGGGTGATTACCAAAAATTCGATCCAATCTTGTACTCTTGACCACTACGGACAACTAATAACAATGGACCACCCTGGTGCAAGTACGATTACCGTCATTTGTGAGTGTTAAGATTTAAAATTGTTTTGCCTATTTTAATACGATAAATCGCTGATAGTACAGGTGCAGATATGCACTTTAATAGGAACATGGCTATTCCAACTCCAAACTTTATGGACGTTGGCAACCAAAGCAATGCAATTTTGTGTATTGATCTGTACGTCACTTTACTTCCTATTTTTCTTCATTGGTGGTAGGAATTGTGGTATTATGAGGTGACCTCAATGAGGCTAGTATTATTATTTTAATTGCATAAGTAATTACACAAAGCTATGAAGTATGAACACATTTAGACACGTGGCAATTCCTAAAATGTATTTAACAACTTCTAATCCTGCGGATATTTAACCTGTCTATTACAGTTAAAGTTTGTTATAACCGATCTGCCAAATGCTATTGAGATTATCAACCTGGCGTAATTGGGCAGTTATCATATGTATATTGCAGATTGTTTAACGTTCAACTCCATTTGAAGCAGTTATAAAAATCAACAAAATTTAACATAGTTAGCCCGAATAGTCATGCATATGTACTTACAGTTATCATTATTATCGGTCAAAGGTTTTACTCATTCTGACTTTTTACAATTTACAGATACAATGAAAATTAACTTGATAAACTGGATACTTTAAAGTTGGAATGAGATCCTTATGTATAATTCCATGTTTGGCTATAATAATTAGTATTCTGTGTAGTAACATAATATGTAGATGTTAGACGATTAATACATACAAGTACAAGTGTACACAAGTAAATACGTATAAATACGTTAACACTTAATATTGTTAAAACACAGGAGAAAAATCTCGTTATAACGGATGGCAATTGTTCAGATATTTGCATATATAACAGACTACCAAGCCTACCTCAGACCAGGATCCACCAGTCTCTACCTTTTTCAGTCCAAGTCTAAATCAGTCTTAAGTTTCTGATCAGTCAGTCAGTCCATAAGTCTGTTTGCCGTTTCCTATGAGTCCCAGTCAGTCCCAGTCATTATCAGAGTCAATGAAATAAGTCCCAGTCAGTCCCAGTCATTATCAGAGCCAATGAAATAAGACACAGAGGGCAGCGTGAAAGTTTCAAAAATACCTATTTTTTGTAATTTTGGTGTGCTGCATTTTAATACGATTGATGACCTGGAATCTTCTTTTGTAAAATACTACTAAAATCTCCAATATTTTCAATACTCCGCTAGATACAGTACGTATGCTCTATGATTTTCTTGATTTCTACATTGGTTTAAGCGTTCGTCTCAGTCTCAGTCAGTCCCGCTGAACCAGAAATAAGTCTAAGTCAGTCAAAGTCTTAAGCTGTAGTTAGATTTATCAGTCGCAGTCTCAGTCAGTCATCAGTCAGTCACTCAATGTTGCAGTCAGTCCTTCAGCATCAGTCTAAGACTGGTCTATCCTGCCTCAGACCCTGTACACAATATGCTTATTGCTAATAATAGTCCATCAAAGCATCAAATGAATAGGCCATTTTTATTGTCCATAAAAACGGCAGTCCCCAAAGTATCTCTTATATCGAGATTTGCAAGCAGCTATCATTTAGACATACTTTGATTCTTAACTTCATATCAAATGAATTCATTATATTATCTTAATTTTAACAACCAGCAAATAGTATAGGCAACTATAGTTAAGAATCCTTGTATACAATAAGGAAAATAAACGCAAAAATATTCGCCTTGAAATTGTCGCTTAATATTATTGATTAATTTTACTTTTGTTTAGCTCACAGGAAAGTTTAGACAGAATTATTGTGTAAATTCTCTAGGACCTCCCTAAACTGTTCAACGTCTAGCTATTAGTTCAAAAAATCTTTTTCGACAAGAGAATATGCAGACATTATTATTATTAGTGATTTTTTTAAGTATTTTTCATTCTAGTTGGTTCCTTTGTAAACATAGAACTTTTATGATGACGCAGGGGTACGTGGACAAATAGTATTTGAGTCGTTATTTCTAATGGGCTGTCAATTAGAAAAGTCTCCTTATCATTTCAGTAATGAACCTATGCAAGCAATGTGAAATTTCTCTAAGTATATCTGTATATAGTTATTAGTTATATACATGACTGTATATGTATGTCTATAGGTTAATGAATTTATTACAGCTCCGTAACTTGCGCATATACTTCATACTGTATATGCACCATCTTATGTGATTTTGTATAATCACCGCTACATTCATAATGTTGAAATTATTTATCTGTATGTTTTTTGACTTCCTGTGCATCACTGATATTTCAATAAAGAAATCTTTTTGATATGAATACTTTTTATTGCTGGAGAAACTTTACTAAACTCACAAATACATGTAAATACTTCAGTATAGCGTAAAACAGTTGCTACTAACTACAGATGCGAACCAGTAGAAAACGCACTGAAGAAACGCCATGCGATACAGTCAGTTAGTCAAATCTGAAAATATTCAACAAATACTGGTTATTTAAATGGTCAAAACAAAGCATTAACAATTCGGGTTGAATGTAACATAATAAATACAACTCACGAGTAGTCCTGGAATCTTCCACCTTATCTACCAAAACCTCCATATCTGCCACCGCCGTAACCTCCATATCTTCCACCATAGCCTCCATAACGGCCACCGAAGCCTCCGTACCTGCCACCATAACTTCCATAATAGCCGCCGTATCTTCCTCCAAATCCACCATACCGCCCACCGTATCTTCCACCTCCGAAACCGAATTGTCTTGCAACTGGTGTGAATAAATAAATTCAAAAATATTACTCCAAGTTCGGATTTCACTATATAGAGCTCTCTCGCCATAAGAGCACTTCCTCAGTAGGAACGCAGATATTTAGATGCATTCGTATTTGCCCCAATGTTGTTTTTCTCCTTATAAGAGCATGCCATTTTGATCAAAGACTCAAATTTCGGATCTTTCAGGAATTCTTTAAAGTAGAGTACACACTACCAGGGATATATGAAGGCATAAAGGCCTAAGTATTTGGAAAATAGCAAATCTTACCACGAGCTTCATCAGGACCACTAATTACTGACACAGAGTGAGCGGGGTCAACAACGTGAACTGAGTCAGCGGCGTAGTATTCTGTGAAATAAAATAAAACCAAATTTTATCTCTAATTGTCTCTCGTCATTTT
This sequence comes from Allacma fusca, assembly GCA_947179485.1. Taxonomy (NCBI): domain Eukaryota; kingdom Metazoa; phylum Arthropoda; class Collembola; order Symphypleona; family Sminthuridae; genus Allacma; species Allacma fusca. The sequence continues at coordinate 47,588,555 of OX359246.1, forward strand.
GATGTGATTTAAATGAACTATTAGTACTGTTAGTAAACAACTCTATACATTTGTATTTTTTATGTTGTAGTAGCTTTACCTTGTGCGTATGAAACGCAGGCCGCCAGCACGACCAGGGCAAAAATCCACAAAGTCCTCATTTTTAGCCTTGTTTTGCCAAAAAGGTAAGGGTCAAAATAGTATCTACTTATTGATGCTTAAAACTCGAATGTTGGTGTTTCTCTGTGGCCACAGTGGTTTTATAGGTGAAGTTGCTAGTAATTAGTAATAATAGGTGGAAAATATGACATCTTTTGAGATTTGTCTTATTCATAGTCTTTGAGTTTTTTGATAGTACTAATTACTTATTAATTGAAGGTAATCTTGGTATTTTCATGTGACTCTCTGTTTGAATAGTGCATTATCCTATTAGTAATCCTCATGAAAAATTAGCTTCTGTTTGTGACAAAAAGTTTTCAACGCAAAAGGGTTTCTCAGAAATGTTATGCTGTAAACACATTACTGATGCGCTCACGCAAGTAAGAAATGCATTTGCATGACGATGCATTATCATTTGTACAATTCCATAGTCCAAAATTTCCCTGTAATTATTCCGACATTAAACTTTGAGTTCGATGATGAAAGAATGCATGGGTCAGATACTATGGTAGTTTGTAAATTTTGGCTCTAACCTTAGAACAATATTGTCAATCGTTGTAGTTGCATAAGTCATGTTAAATAAAAATATGTCATTATATTTTATCAGGAAAAGAGATATCATGGCATGTACATTTGAAAACTCTAATAAAATAACTATTCACATACATTATGGGGGAAAATGTATCTTTACTAATCAGCTAAATGAAGCAAAACAGAATATGGTGTTAATTGTATGGTTAATCACACATGCAGAGATATCATGTAAGCATCATGCATATTTTAAACCTAAGAAATTGTTTGATAACAAGTAAATAAACTCCAACTTGTTTTATTTTAATACAAAAGCTGTAAAATCGATGATGCACAATACAAAAGTAGATAATCATTTCGGATTGAACTGCTTAAAATATAAATCATCCAAGAATAAAGACTCTCTCTGGAAATAGTTTTGGTCATTGGGAGGTAAAGCTGCACTTATTGTTTGTAACTTGCTGGATAAATCCCCAGCAGCACTAAAAGAGATATCCAGACCGTCTCCCTCACTCCGTGAACTCATCCCGATGTGATGGACAGATTTCATGCATCCAGGACAGAGCAACTGGTCACGGAGTTTCTCAAGGAACTCTTTCTCCCGCATGAGTTCCGTCTTTTCTTGAATTAACTTTTGCTCCCTCATGCGTAAGCGATTTTCCGAAAGGTGGAATTGATCTTTGAGCAATGTTTTTTCCTTCTCCACTTCCGCTGCCTTTATCGTCATTTCAATGGCTTTCGACGACTCCGTCTTACGAATGTCTTCTGCGTGCTTAATAAAAGTAAAAATATTATGATGCAATTAGAATATTTCTCCGAACTATATCAAACTTTTATCGGTGATAATCTTTGATGTGATAAAAGATAACCGACTTTTTTCATGTCTTCCGCTTCAGCCATTTTAATTTTCATTTGCATTTCCAAATCTCTCATGCGATTTTTCTCTCTCTCTAAGTCCATTTTCTCTCTTTCGATATTTAGCTTCTCCTCATTTAACTTCCTTCGTTCGACATTCATTTGAGCAATTGAGTCTGAGAGAGAGTTCCGCTCTTCCCGAAGGAGCTTAATCTCCATTTCTGCCTGTTGCACTTGTTGAGCATGTGCTACAGGATAAGGCAAAGCTGCTGATGAGTGGAACTCTGAAGAGATTTTGGCTTGCATCGAGTTGACCTTCACCACAGTCTGTAGCTCTCGAAGGACTTGAAGCATTTCCTTCTGGTCGGATTCCATATTGATGTGAGATTTCTGTAAGGGGACATACATATATAACGTAATCATTTTTCGTCACAATTTAGACCCATGTACCTTTTGGTTATCCTTGGTTAGCTTTGAGGAAATAGACGACCTACTGCTAACGTTAGCATACAAAAGTTAAACCGCGCCATAATTCAAAATTATGGAACTGCTATTTATAATCTCAACTAGTAAAAGCCCTGTGTTCACAGGGACGATTACTTGAAGAGGTGGTAGTGTGATCGTAGAAATTAAAAGCCAAACGGTTTACGAATCAAGCCTGTTGTAGAGACTTGTTGTATGCCTAAATAGTGCGATTTTATTAAGAGTATCGCTTTAAATAAACGGACAGGTAGTGCTCGTTAATAATGTGCTTGGCATGCCTCCTTCTGGGCGTTGTGTGAGGCCATTGAACTATGAAAGTGCGAAACTTTAAATAAACGGACAGAAAGTGCCCTTTAAAAATAAAGGATCCGCATACAAACCACTGCTGCCTGCCAGGCTACCTGGTCAAGTCTAGTCTATTCTTTAAAGTTTAGTCCCGCAGCTAGTCAAGTATAGTCAAGTCAGCTGTGTGTTTAAGTAGCAATAGTCTTGTCCTAGTGTTGATTCTGCAACTGGTTCCCTAGTCCAGTCTAGTCTATTCCCCTAGTCCGAGTGTATTTTTTATGAAAATTCCTACATTATGATTTGTAACATATAAAAAATATTGTTTAAAAAACTTGTCCAGTGAAATATAACGTTTCGTTGAGCTTAAAAGTTTCAGATTTTAGCGTGTACATGTAACAAAAAACTAGCTCATGTTTATGATCTCACCCTTTGTAATTAATAAAACGTTAGCTATTCGATAATAATATTAAAAATGCATATAATTATTTAATTAGCATTGTTTCTGTTCACCATTATAATACTGCTTTAAAACCAACTCGGTTTATTTGGCTAGGCTTTCTTCCACACTTTTTGCAATTTGTTCCACAAAGAGTGCTTCTCAGTTGTGGCGATTTTGGCATTTACCCTTTTAGGTACTAGCCCGAATTTTTTCTCTGGCGTACCCCATTTTGTTGAAAGATTTTTTTATTTAAATGAGCCAATGCTACTTAAAGTTTTCCGTATCTCAGCTAATGTACACGCGGAATACATTGAGGGACACGAATGCATCTAATGTAAACGGTCCATTAACCACGGTCTGTTGTGCACACAATGATTTACTCCCGGTCTTTGTTTGTAGTTTATAATTTTATTATAGATGGCCCAGTCACTGAATACTGTTTGATTTGAAAAGTTGGCTTTTGGGCTCAATAAATGATAACGTTACAATTCTTCTCCATGACCTATGTATACAGTTACCATGAGTTAACCTTTAGATTTTTGACGACCCACCCATTTGATAACGTTATATGTGTATGTCCCCTAAGTTATTTTTCGAAAAGTTATTGTATTAAATCAATCAGTTTATCTGTAATTAATTCACGTGCAATTATGAAATACAGTAGTCTATGACTACAAAGCCGAGAGTTTTCCATTAGTTAAATTCACCTGAACAACGTCGTTCTTGGCCTCCAAATCAAATAGGATTCTTCGCACGTCTTTCCGAAATTCTTTCAGCTGCCCGGATATTTTATCCTTTTTGTGGTTTGCATCCTCTTGATGGTACTCCATCGCCTGAGTAATTGACAGTACAGTTGCTTTGACCACACTCTCTTTAATCTTCTTTTGTTGCTTATTGAGTTTGGCGATCTCTTCCTGTAACTTCTTTTCTCCCTCTGTATTTAAAAATATTTTAGAAAAGTATGCTTAAAATGAGATAATTTTAAGAGATTAATAAGATTTTTAAAAAATACCATAAAGCTGCATATTTTTCTGAGCTTCTTCCTCCATCCTGTACTTGGCAAATGTATCGAATCTCTTTTGAATAGAGTCAAGTTTTACGGACATGTCATGAAGCTCTTTGGAACTTTTTGTGGAATTCGGTAAAGACTTAATGGAATCCATGAACGAAGACAATTTTTCTTCAAGAATTTTATCAAATTCGATCGGAGGCACAATATTTGAACTTTGATTTAGCTGAACACTTCGAGGTGATTCGTTCTCTAGGGTTTGTTGTCTCGAGACAAGGAGCTGCTGCTGGTGGGACTGAAGTTGCTGAGAAAAATTGGTCATCGTTGATAGTTCTGCTTGGAGTCGTTGGGGAAGCTTAGATTCCGATTCAAGTAATTCATTCTGCAAAGTCAAAACTATTTTGCTTTACCGGACATATTTTTAGCATGCTATAGTAGCATTGCATTAGGGTAGACCCGTGAAATAACAACACCAATTTATGCAAATTGTTTTCAGAAAAATGTAATTATCCCAATGAGTGATCTGTTTAAATGTTCTTAGGATCTCACCTTAAGTCTGACCATCCTTGCATCGTAGTCCTTATGCAAGACTTTGATCTCCTCTCGAAGAAGCTCTTCTTTCCTTACATGTGACTGAACGAGACATTCCATTTGGTCCTGGTAGCTCTTTTCTTGCATGTCCAGCTGATTTGTGTACAAAGACTTCAAACTATTACACATCGACTTTAATTCATCCTCATCAACAAGATGGCTTGGCAGATGCAGAGTAATTCGATTAGGATCTGGGTACATCATTGGAGGCGCCTGTTGATGCATAATTGGTTGTTGCTGTTGTTGTTGTTGTTGTTGCTGCTGCTGCTGCTGCATTACTTGATACTGGACAGTTTTCTTTGTCTTTCTTGCCGGTGCAGGCGGTTGACCTGAATAATTTTGTACTGCAGGAGATAAACTTCTCATTGGTGCTGTAGATGGTGCTCTCTCAGGAATAGACATTGGTTCAAATGATTCTGATGGCGGCTCTTCAACTGGTTTAGCTTTACTAAGAAAAGGCAAAACGTCTACTATCGATTTAACGGGTTGGGAGGGCGTGGACGTTGCGTGGGGTTGAAACTTCGGTGCAGGCGTTTCAAATGGAGACTCAGGTCTTTCCCGATCACGAGTCATGGCAGCCCTTTGGAGTAGGGTGCTTCGAAGGGTTGATTCTGGTTTATCAATCGTTTCGCTTTGGGTAGTCGCTGCAGGTTGTGGTGGTGGTTTGAAAGACCCAGGTTTTGGCCAAAAATCGTCATCTAAATCGAAACCAGACTTGGGCTTAGAAGCCGCAGGTGCAGGATTGGGCTTTCTTTCAGTAACAGCTGCTGGCGCTGGTTTGCTTTTCCTTCCGGAATCTAATCCCATTGCTCGCAATAGCTCATCGTCATCATCATCTCCGAAATTAACGGTACTCTCATCACCAGCACCAGCAGTACTAGGCTGCTGGCGTTGCTGAAATCTCCGGGCCATTGGGGGTGTATTTGGGATGTCACCGCCAGGATTTGGGGATAAACCTAACCAGTCCGCTTTGGAGGTTTTATTGTTTACTCCAAGCGTGGGAGAATCTCTCCCTCCTGTTGCAGGTGTAGCTGGAGCTCTTTCACTGCTTAATATATTAGACAAAAAACTATTCTGCGGTGGTTGAGAGCCTATCGTAGAACTAGGAGCTGCAACTCCTGAGACTGGATTTTCAGTGAAATACACAGATTTTGCAGGTTCCTGTTTTGAGAAAAAAAGTTTGAATGTTAACTACCAAATAAAGAACATATCATTTATTCTAGCATCAGGAATTAAGCGCATTACATGAAACACTCTCTCCTAATACTGGTGCTTCCCTTATAAAGATATTAATATTCAGAGAAGAGTGCACATGCCATCCATCATATTTGACCAAGAATTGATTGCTTAGGAAACAACCAGGATCCAGGTTGGGTGTAATGAGTATTGTAGTTGTGGATGGTACTATAGAACAACCGAAATAGATTCAAGGATTCGAAAAATTTCCTACAATTGCTGATTTTGAGGAAGGACCAAATGCTAAAATGGTTCTTTTTACGCAGCACACATTTTTCAGAAAATGAATTTTCTAGCAACTGTTAGTCAGCAGACAAAAGCATCTTTTTAAAAATAATTATTCAAAATTTCAATAATTAATGATAAAATCAGTGGATGTGAAAAATTAATTGCAAATAAAGCTTATAATTTATTGGTTATTGTTACCTTTGTATTATCTCCTCCAGCTCCAGCTTTCTTTAAATCAGATAACTTAAATCCAGCGGCCCCAGTTCCATAATTAACTTTGAAACCATTTCCATCGCTTTTTAAAGTTAACTTGTCTCCATTCGCATCTTCAGTACTAGCCGGTGCTGATTTAGCCGGTTGCTCTGCTGAAAACAATCCCGATTTTGCTGTGGAAGCTGCGGCTGTTGGTTTCTTCTGTGTGCTTACTGAGTCGATTTCCTAATTTCAATATAGCAATTCAATTAGGTACTTATTGGTTGTAAATTAAAAATTTTGGCAGTCCATAATTAAAAGGCAAATTACACAATATGTTTCGTAGTCATGAATAAATGCACAACTTTTGCTACAACTTACATCTAATAATTTGTCTATATCGTCGTCAAAATCAGACTCCTCGGACATTTCGCTTTGACTTTAATAATAATTCTTATCCCCAAATTTAATCATTGAAATTGAATTCCTTGGACAGCGGCTGAAAAAATTTACAGGTTTTATTGCTCGTAAGAAATGTTCCATCTCTGATAATTACTTGAATTAGCTCCGTGTTATTCGTATGAATATCCAGATTGCACGTAGAAATCTAACCCGTAGAAGATATTAAAGACGAAAAATCTTGAAATCATAAACACGGGAAGATAAAACTTTTTGAAGAAGGAAAGGAAAAAAATCTTATAAGTTTCACTGTAAACTAATCAAGGCCAAACACACCCCAAAAATCATTAAACTCTTTGTTGTTGTCCAAGCGTCATGGGTAACGAGCGGGTGTATATTCTTTTACATGGAGCAGTGAACTATTTTATGGATGTTAAGGAGCATGTAAAAATATGTACATACATGCTGGGTTACTGGAAGGGAGAAGAACTGGATTGTTATATGTGATGCTAAAATCGATGAAGGCTGACAGTCTATTAAGCAAAAATGTTTGGTTTACAGTTTTTCCGGATGGTTCTATTAATTCAATACATATATGATGCATTAATTAATAATAATTATTTCTACTAATAATATTCTTAGGTATGAAATAACATTCAGTCAAATAAAATGCAAATCAAGCAAATTATCAATAGAATTAAATTGCATGTTCATAATGTATATGTGTTCTGTCGGCACTCCGAACCGTTGATTCTGCCGCTACAGAAATAATTTACAGTGGAAATAATTTATAAACCTTTAGTCGTTAGATGACCGTACGTATGATTATTAGTAATTTTTGGAAAATTCAATTATTAGTAAAAATATCTTTGGAAATATTTGTTGAGTCAATTAATTATTCTTGACAAAAATAGGCGAGTATGTACATATTGTTTTTACCCTGACCTGGAAATGTGCTTTGTACTCATAATTACACATTGTGATTATGCATTTATACGTACAATTTTTATCCCTCTTTTGTGAATTATTAGGTCAATGGATGAAATGAGTATAAATAGGAGTTTTTTGTTTTCGTAGTGAACCTATAGTTTATATTGTCAACCAAAAAAATATTCAAGGACATAAAACCCCTCAAAAGACAATAAACCTGATAAAGTTTTGATCTGTCTGATTTTTCATTCTAAACCTTAATCCTATTATAAGACGTTAATCCAATGTTCATCTATAAAACCTCATACCTATTTGGAGTACTGCAATATTAAGACCTGGGGATGGGGATGCATGTCAGAAGGTAGTTTTCACGTGCTGCATATTGTGCATTGTTGTTACATTTTAATTAAATCCGACAATTAAATGTTAAGTACGTGTGTATGTGATTTTACGCCTGGCTCAAACATAAACTTGACCTATACAATTTGGGTTTAAATACGCTGTGTGTGACGAAGATAGAATAGTGAATAGGGAGTTTATAAGGATTTTTTACTACTTATATACACATAGTTTTCTACGATATTGTGCCTGGGTTTAAGAATTGTTCCCTTATAGTATTATCTTCCTTGAAGGTAGTGGTGACAACTTGTCATAACGAAACTCGTTTAATTATTCCATTATCATATAATCATCCCATCGTGTGCAGTCTGAAGGAAGCACGCAATGTTTTTCCTTATAAATTTACAATAATACTATATGCGTAATATTTATAAGTGAACGTGCATTTAGCTGCATTTGTTATTCATCTCATAACAATATGTTGTAGCATTGAGTACCACTCTGCAAATAATTTGATAACCAGTAATTAAAACCAGGAAATATCTCACGTGAGAACTTACCAAAGTAAAAATGAAACAGGCACGGCACACGCCGTAGTAATCATTATGTTACAGTGGGAAAATGAAGCTTCCTTAAGGAAAATGTGCATACAATTAAGTCTCGTACGCTTAACATTGCGTGCAAACTTAATATCAAAAAATAGGCGTTACATTGTTAGAATTTTCAGCGTAATGCTTTAAAAAATACATTATCTCTGATTGTCAGTAAATTTAGAGACGTAATATGATTCACTTAACTTGATTGTTTTTTAAATTGTTTCAAAATAAAGTTTCCGACCTTGGATAACAAATGCATGCAATGTACATATATGCAATAATTATCGCCCTTCAATACGCCTTTCAATGGGCATAGATTTCAATATGGCACCAATGCCTCGTTAGTGCTGATTTTGATACAAGCCCTACGTTCAAAATCAGGGAACCTGAACAGCATTTTTGTATAAAAGCGCAGGGAATGCATTGTATTGGCAGTAAAAATTATTTAGCTGTCGTATCAGTCTTTTCCTGTGGTGACTTAATTCTACTTTTGCAATCTCTTCCAAAATGTCCAAGCTGTTGGTAAGATTCTTTAATTATTTTTAAATTGTGAAAGTCAGATAATTATAAAGTATTTTCTATTAAACAAAGGTTCTTCTCGCTCTCTGTGCTGTGGTTGCGGTTGCTTTTGCCGTGCCTGCGCCACAACAAGAAGGTCGTCCTGCACCAACAGGAGAGAAGGAAACGGACCTTCAATCAGCTAATTCCTTCTACGGGGGATACTATGGAGGATTCGGCTATCCATTTCATGGCGGTTATGGCTATGGTTTTGGTCACCCTGGATTCTATGGACATGGATTTTATGGTCACGGATTTGGATATCCCTACTATGGTTAAATATTAAACACATGCAGCTTTTTGTAACCAAAATTTCTTTCTCACACATTTTTTTTAATACTTCAAACGAGTATTGTATTTAATTCGCAGCTAAAATTATTTATCATTGAATTTATTTAATTATTTTGATTACAATTGGAAACTCTTTCATTCAAAATCAAAGACTTCTGACTCATAATGAAATAAAAATAAACTTGAATCTATTTTCGCACAAAACCTTCCATGTAAAAAAATTCAAAGCGACTTTTTTTGCATTCCGTTGGAAACCTGAAGTACCAGAAAATTAGGTTTTAGTTTTTACCCCCTTCTTGACGCGCTTCTGCAATTTGAAACTACAGGATGCAGATAACTAATCCACTCCTCCCCTTAGCCAGTGTCTGTCACGAGAGTTAGTAAAACATTCAATGCGCCACCGCGTTTTAGCAGATCTTTTTCCAGGCATTCAAAATTTGTTTGATTGCGTTAGTCCAAAACCTCGAGATGCAGTGGACAAGGAAGTGGAGTGGAGTCAGGATTTTTTCAGAAATAATGAAAATTTGAAAGTTTTGTATTTTTTTACCCCTTTCTAAAACTTCTTTTTCAAGATATCGCTATTTCATACGAAATTTCATGGGTGTTTCAACTAAGCTAATAACGATTACTTGTTATATTAGTTGCTACTTATGGTTAGTTATTGTAGTAGCAATTAATGAACTTTGCGAAAATGTTCAAGTGCATATTATGCATTACATATGTACATATTGGGATATTTGAATTCAATTTTTGTACGTGGGTCTGCATCTATCATTTTGCTGAGCTATTTTTAGGGATGATGCGACCCCAAATGCCAGTCGTTAGGGGCAGTGCAGCAGATCGTAAGAAATTGAATGCGAAATTATATTTCTTTAGATTTATTTAATTATCATGAGATGAGACTTCCAATACAAACAACTCTCGCTATGCTCAAGGAACCGGCAAAATTTGTCCCTTATTAAGCATTATTACTTATAACTTTAGTCTTATACATTGAGTAAATGTGAATCGGGAATCGGGACTGCAAATCCCATTCCCTTATATCGAAAAATCCCTTATAAGGGTATCCCTTGTAACGAGAGTTGACCGTATAGTTAATTGATTGTTAAATAATTAGTGCATATTTGCTCAAAGTTTTGAAATATTTTAAGCATTTTACAATCAGACTTTTCGCGTTGTGATTTACTTTACCCAATAAATTAAAACGTTGATTTACAGTTTGAATAGTCTCATACAGGGGGCAACGCATTAACTTTCTGCAGTTCGCACTTTGTATTTCACACGACAGATCACAGAGGGCTACGTTAATTAACATGGGGAACCAGGTTAATTAACAATTGCCATTATTTAAAATAAGGTAAAACTTCAGTTGATCGAGGGAAAGAGAAACATAAATGGATTATCATGGACTTGCTGCTTTACGGGAGCACAAGCCGTGCTAAACACAAATTAGCGTAGTCCAGCGTAAGCACTATGGATAGTACAAATGCTATGTACTATGACGTATGATTTTTGTCTACATATGACGTGGCTATGAACAATTTGAATTGCTAAGGATTTCATTGCCTCGACAGTTATTACAGACAACCTGATAACCAAAGAAGTGGACATCATAACCTCTACATAAAACAGTGACTTTAGTTTCGTCTACCTCAAAGAGACTGTGTTGAGTTTTCTATTTGTAGGCTATAAATAAATAAGAACAGAAAGCTTATTTTCATTAACAAAGCAAAACTTAGTTACTTGAAATTGTAAGTTTATTATTATTCGTAGAATAATTCTTTTATCAATTGAAAAATTTACGTCATCTAGTTAATTGTGAAGATTGTTTTTATTTTTTGCAACTCGCCAGATTTTCTCTTTATATACAGAATACAGATAGAATTGTTCGACATTTTTTTGAGCAGACGCTTATTTGTTTCCAGTTTGTGTATTATTGTAATCACCAATATGAGTTTTGTTACGTATACTCAATGTTTTCCTACTGCAAAACTATTAGAATTAAGGTATTTGACTAATTCAAGAGAACTAAAGGACAATTGTAAAGGAGAAATTGATTAACTCAGAAATTGTCCTATTGCTCAATTTGTTCTACAAAATTATTTAGTTACAGTACATTTCACTCATCCGTCATCGCAATTTTTTGTCTCAATGGTAATATTTCTGCTATACATCTTACAATTATCCTGCTACATAATCAATGTATGTACATATGTTCATTATACACATACTTTTCCTATGGAAGCTTGAGTACGTAATTACTGATCATTTTAATTTTTATCTTAAAATGTGGAACATGAGTAGTCCAAATTATTGCTCTGCAGCACTTATCCTGGCTTAATATTTTAAGCATCGGTGAAGGCAAAATATCTCTACAATTAAAAACGTCGCTTCGCAAGGATTTGCCACACCCAACTCTGGGGTGTACATACATGGAAGGTGAGTTTCATTTCGGAATTACATACACCTAGCTATGACAGCCTAATGCATGTTGTCGTTGAGGTAATCCTTTATTATTAAAGAGCACTTTCTGTCCTGTTATTTAAAGTTTCGCACTTTCATAGTTCAAAGGCATCACAAAACGCCCAAAAGGTGGCATGCCAAGCACTCATTATTAACTAGCACTACCTGTCCATTTATTTAAAGCGCTGCTCTTAATATAATCGCGCACGATTTAGGCATACAACAAGTCTTTATGACAGGGCTTGATTCGTAAACCGTTTGGCTTTTAATTTCTACGATCACACTACCACCTCTTCAAGTAATCGTCCCTGTGAAGCACAGGGCTTTTACTAGTATGAATATCCCACGCAGTTTGAGTCATCACCTCAATGTTTTCTTCCCGCTTTTTATGTAACGTTTTCAGTAAGGAATAATTTGTATTTTCGAAAACTGTGTATTGCACAGATTTCAGCCAAAATATAGTCCTACTCACAAACGTACCGACAACACCATACATATAGGGCGCTGCCCTTTATAGTGTACATATGTTTACAAATGCACATATACAGTACTGTTGTTATTTTATACACGTAATTTTATTTATTGATGGAGTTTTTCAGGTTTAAGAAATATTTCTAAAAATTCGTGCTTTTGCTGGTTCGTCTACTATAGAAATCAAATAAACTAAACGAGAAGTTGCATTATGTAAACCTATTTATTAAGTCGCCATACTTCAATTTTACCAGATTACATCTTTTTGAAACTAAAGTAGCAGGGAAATGATCATATCTCAGACATTAGAACGTGCAAATTTAAAGAATTTTGCTTATCACAAGCACTCTTTGGGGACAAATACACGTACACAATCCACATTTTGACTTTTACCTAAAGTCTTTAACAAAATCCTGAACATTGGTCCTTCGAACCAGCTTAAAAACGGGTAAATTTTCGACAAATGGTTCACCTGGTGGATTCTAGATGGAGAAAGTTTGAGAATACAAAAGAAAACCAGCAACACCGAAGGGAGCATATCGGGCGCTGGGTGAAGTTGAAACCGTCAATGCCTCAATCCAAAGGCAGAAGAAATTTGAAACGAATTTTTGTGCCAAGCAGCTGCGTCAATCGGTTCGGATTGAAAAGGCAGAATCATGAGTGACGCCGGTGCAGGGCCGTCCACAGTAGTTTGCATAACAGCTCCATGTTACAATATAAATTTACGTCGACAGGGTGATCCCCAAAAGGGGTCACCACCATCATTTGCAGAAATTGAGCTTGTATCATCATGGAAAATTTTATTATTTGTATTGATACTTTTCTCCTTACTTTACAAACAAAATAAGTACTCGGAAATAGGCATAGTAGATAAAATTGTATGTAATTACAAGAATACTATTTGAACTAATATTGGTAAATTTATTTCTAAATTTAGTGTGGCAAGCTTTTCTACCTGAATGTCATTTGACGTTTGAAGTACTGAAATTAATGCAAAACTTACAGTATATACGTTAAATTTGGAAAGTGTGTATTATAAGAGCGCCCAGTTATTGTGTAGCTTCTTAGAAAATTATTTCAAAAATTTAAATGGTTGTAAACTAATGCTAATAATTGTTCACAGAGGCTACATTAAAGCATGCCTATTGGGTACATTTAAGTATGTATATAAGAATATTAACGAGGTTTACTAAGAAGGTTTAACGACAGTTTAAAAAGAACAACATGCTTATTTTGCCATTTGTCTGTTACTCGTTTACAGTAATGCGTTTTGCTAACATAATTTTGTGTTCTGCCACAAATCGTGTAAACAAACGTACATAGATTTCATTTTTTCTAGTTCATCTTAATGCAACTTCTCACTTGATGTCTACCACCTGATACTTCTTTACATCAAATTTTGTATTCCCAAGATTAGTATAAACGCACAACGTAAATAAACTTATTGGGTTGGATATATTATACAAATATACCAATGCAAATATACAAATGCTAAAGAAAGCATTTGATCTAGTTGATCATAATACCTTAATACAAGTACTAATTGAACTAAATATTAATTCCCGTGATATTCTGTGGTTATGTGATTTTCTGAGAGGAAGGCAGCAATGCTGCAGAGATGGGAATATTTTGTCAGATGTTCTTAGCATAAATAATGGAACACCACAAGGAACCAAATTAGCCCCACTTCTATTTGTAATACTAATAAATACTGTAATAAAACAATTCAATAGTAAATATGGGAATTCGCAAAATTATGAGTCTGCTGTGTTCGTTGACGACGTAACGCTGGCTGAAGTAGTGCACTACTCCAAACCACCAACAATGCAAAGAGCACTTGACGATATTAATTCCTGGTTCTGTGAAAAGAAAATGGAACTCAATCCGAAGAAATGTGTCCAAGTTACAATCGACTTCAGCCATGACAGAAGATTCTCTAATATTGACTTGCAAATTAATGGGACTGTAATACCCAAATCAAATGAAACAAGACTTCTGGGTGTACAAGTTAATAACAAAGCCAAATGGAACAATCATATTGAAAATGCAATACTGAAAGCAAATAGAAGAATATACATGCTGAGGAAATTGAAGCAGTTCAACTTCACAAATCGGGAATTGGTTATAGTGTATAAGGCCTATATACGTGTCCTGTTAGAATACGCTTGTCCAGTGTGGTGCACTAATTTAAACAAAGCTGACAAGCATAGATTAATCAAGTTTGAAAAAAGGTGCCTATCAATATTAATGGGGAAATATGTAAATAGGTTCAATTATATGAAAATACTTAATGAATTAAAATTACAGCCAATATTAAGTCGTCTTTCTGATCAGTGTGTTAAATTCGGTAAGTCAATATTCCGGTCCCCCAGGTTTCGTAGATTACTACAATTAAAATTTTCAACTTATAGTAAAACTAGAAGTGGTAACCGTATTTATGAAATACTATGTAAACGAGATAGGTATTATAATTCTACTATTCCGTTTCTTATTAGGCAACTAAACGGACTAGAAGATACTGAATATAACAAGCTTAACCTAAGTTATGAGATTAGATCGTTAATGTCATCTTTCTATAAATAATTGTATAAATATGTCGGCTACCTTCAACACTAATCACTTCACAGGTTATTTTCCAGGTGAATATAGTGCTAGTGTTGTGTATGCATTACTGACAATAAATCAAATCAATCAATCAATCAATCAATCATGTTGGTCCTGATAGCCACTCATGCAAAACGAATCCTAACGTCTACGAAAGCCTACGTTTTGAAGAACAATCACCCAGAACTGGGTCCTTATGTTCAATTTTTAAAAGTTTCATATGATATTTCGTCTCTTGCTTGCAACACCCCAGTGTATTTGTCTTACGATAAGGAGAAGAGATTCTATGGTGTGAGAAAGTGTCACATCTCACAAAGAGTAACAATATCAATTTATAATTATTCAATCCAACGGAATGCATAATTAGTAAAGTATTGCTATCTGCTCACTCAGGATTGTATATTGTCTCATAATCACTAAATTATTAATTTTCAGATCACCTGCCTTATAATTCAATTTATATCAATCTTCTCGGCTCTCACTCGTATTAAATTAGCGGGTGAAGCCCTTATTAAAAAACGGAATGTTATAATGTACTTTGATTTTGCAAATGAGACAGTGCTCAATGTCTTCATATTTTGGCATTTCTACTTGCATTGGTTTGAAACCTGGAGGTTAGAAGAGTATTTGGAATCCATACAAACAACTTCTTTGCTACGGTTCAACGCTACCCCAATATGGAAGGTACGTTCTCACGTATTTCACAATGATTTACTGCAAAACGAAGCAATTGACAATACAATATAATTATTAATATTTATAAGATTATATTTGTGTTTAGCAAATTAATCTGTGATATACATGACAGGCAAAAACATTTCCTTTGATGAAGTGGCTGGTTCTACTTTTAAATGTGAAAATCTGGTTGCGAGTGGTGTACAAAATCGAGCTCGGAACTTGGGAATCGTTTATAGCTTCAGGGGTTTCCAATGCAAGGGAGATATTTTGGCTGCCAGATACCTATCCTATTGGTTATTTTCTAAGTCGAACAGGAATTCTCTCCCGATTTGAAAATGTATTTGTCCAACATAGTATGCTAAATGCTATTGTACCATTATCTGCTATGCCAGTATATTACATTGGTAAAGATTTTTACACGGGGATACTGAAACGTCGGATGGACCCTGGAGTTGTAATATTTGAACATACTAATTTAGTGTCTTATTCGTCTATAGTAATTCAGGGTGGAATGTTGTGTGTATATACTAATTACTTTCATTTCAGGTACTGCAGCTCTACGAAGAGTACAAAGGAATAATTCATGCAGCAAATAAGTACGCCAGTACCTACGTTCTTTACTACACATTCATGGTAGTGACATTCTTTAGCGTCCATTTATTCGACACTTTAAATACGACGGACTTCTGGTGGCAGCTTAATATGTACATTTATGATGTTGACATGTGGGTAATATTGTACTTGCCCACGAGAACTCTCATCAATGTAAGTCTACTAGTAGAGTCAATATGAAAGTTTCATTAGCAATTAAAACCAGATGAGTTAGATCTGCCCTCCAAATCACTTATTGGGTGTTGTACGAAAGTGGGGAATTCGTCAAAGAACCGATGGCAATCGTAAGTGTACTCTTAGTAAGTAAACTCTTGAAACACCATTCAAATATTGGTTCGCGGTATCTCTGCAAGGGATATTTGAAGTATATATTTATGTGACACCCGGGCCCGTGTTAAAATATGGCAGTTCAAGTGGGTTTGCATCATCAATTACGGTAATGGGGAGGGTCCAGCTCACTTGGTCTTAATTGCCAAATGAAACTTCCAAGTTGACTCGATACTACAGAAGTGCATAGCAATTATATGACAGATGACAGAGCTCTGTGTTCCGAGATATTACTGCTGAAGGTTTCGTACATGTACAGATAATTACATATAATTATGTCCGTTGTGATTCTTGATTTGAGGGCAAGAAAATCAAAAAGTGGTTGTGGAAAGATGATAATTTTATGAAAATTTCAAAAAATGACCTCGCCCTCATTCTGAGTGATACGATTCCTTGGGTACCCAGAAAAGGTATGCGTGCTGGGACATATTTGGTAATTTCTGCTGAATTTACTGCCACTGTAAGTATTTTTTATTAACATTGATCTAAAAATATGCATCTTTGTTTAAAAGAAGTAACTTCAACAAAGTATCTTTTTCAGCTAATATCAAGCATGTGGTCCTACTCTATGCTTGTAATGTTGTCAAAACAATAGAAATACAAGTATTTTCAAGGAATTGTACAATCGGAGAAAAAATCTGATTTCCTCATTTCTCAGTTTCGACCTATGATTCACGGAAAAGCAATTTTCATATTAATTACATTTGATATGACAAAAGCAATAAAAATTAAAGTGGATGTGCTTTCAAAGTAGTGAAAGCTTCCGATTTGAATTCCCATATTTGAAATGGCCCAGAGTTCTCGCTGAATTGTTAGGACTTTCTTCCTATTTTTTAGTACAGTTGACGCTGCTAGAATTTTTCTCTTAAAGTGTTTCACTTTCTCAGGAACTCGAAAAGCTTTGTCGTAGACTACAATAAAGAGTACAATCGAGTCTACAGCAGCAAATAGACTGGCAATGGAAAACATTGTATGGATGAGATAATATTTTAGTGTGAAGTATAAACACATGATTGATAAATTTACACAAAGAATTTTAGTAGAAAAAGTAATGTAAGAAAAGTTGTGATTAAATAAAATTGTTAGAACTCTCAACTGTCGGCAAGATGTTATCGCTGATTGAATGAGTTGAGTGTTGAGGCATTCGTTCTCGGAACACTTGCACCTGAATAAAGCAAAAACATTATTAATCAAAAAGTACATATATATCACTTTTTATAGTATTATCCGTATATTTGGTTAAAGGGAAATTAATTTGACAAGTTTTAATAATTTCCGAGCTTTTGACAATTAACAGTCTGTCAACGTCAGGTAAACAACAGCAATTTTAGTAATAAATGATATTTGTAAGTAAGTACATTATGAATAATTCATAGATGAAAAATATTTGGATTACCTTCCAACTAAAAAAATATGTTCGTCAGCAGTTGAGAAAACCTTTTGAAAAAATGAAAGTTGTATAAAATATGAAATGGCTACTCCGGACACGCTGATGAGCATCAGTGCTGACTCGACAGACAAAAATAAAAATAAAGTGGACGAATGATTATCATCCCGACCCCATGCTGAATAAATAAATAAATCTAGATCTGGATGGGTGTAGAAAACTAAAGCTTTTAATGCTATAAAGTTGAATGGCAATGTTGGAAGGCTCATAATAAGGAGATCCTGAAATGGGTATTTCGTTTTCGTGTAACCATTCAAAAGTTGACTTTTTGTTCCTACGTTAAATTGAAATGAAAAAAAAATTATTTAAGTATAATTAAAGGGTCCTTGCATGTTAATATTATTTGAAAATTAATTGCATGTTTATATAATAAAATTACAATGAATAGTAAAATCCAAAATTCTTTGCACATACCCTGATTCCTGTAAAACTCATTGAAGACTAGAACAGTTGTATCTGGCCAAAGACAAAACAGGGCAGTGAGCCACCAGAACCATGCTAAGAAACAATTAAGGAAAATTAAAAGTGTCAAGAAATTTATTCTTCCGGAAGGGTCAAGAGTTTTGGCCGGAATTATGATCAACATTCCAAGTTTGATAACGTGGAAGACGATTTGCATAAAAATGACGGAGTAAAACAATTTCCAAACCCAAATCTTTACAGTTTTAGTTTCCTGTTGAATTTTCCCTGATTTTAGGTCGACTTGAATCGGAAGCAAACAAAATTTTGAAAACACATGAAGGAGAAGGACATTTAAATAAACCCCAAATTGTTTTCTTGTGGCTGACTTCGACGAAAGTTTTTGTAACATTTTATTTATGTAGGATGAAGTTTTCACAATTTCTAAAATAGTGTGGAACATTTGTGGAATAAGGTGCAAATTGCTACTGAAGTCTCTGTGTGTCTTCATGAAAAATGAGCTCATGTGTGTAATACAAACAGATAAATACAAAATAGTTCCGTAAGAAAAAATTGACGTTTACTCAAAGCATTTCCTAAAGCATTATGGAACCGATTTCAGTATCAGCATTAGGCATTTCATTGCTCAGGTAGAGCGTGTAATACTTATCAGGACTCCTCAAGCCGTTGGATTTTATGTATGCAGATACATGAAAGCCATTCCTCCCCAATTAAACATAATGATTACAGCCTTACAAACGTTTAATTATAGGAAATGACTCAACTTTACCCACGGGTCACAATTGCACTCATTAAATTTGTCTGTTATGAAAGAATAAACAGCGTGTATATAATTTGGAAAAACATTTTCCGAAATGAATGAAAAGGTGGTAAGCGCTGAAGTAATTGCTTGAAACAAATGTTGTCAAAGGTCTTGCGAAGGTACGCAAGGTGGCTAGTAAATGTTAAAAAAAATTAAAGGTAAATTTAGCCTCAAGAATATTTTACAGCTGACTTGATTTGCCCTCTCCTGACTTAATTTTTGTGAAGAATAATAATAATTCTTATTAATCATTGGTCTATGGCACACATGAATTGAGTTCATCTGTATGTATGATAAAATTGGGCATAGATGATTATGCGGATATGCAAAATTTTGCAACTGCATGATGTAGTGGTCTGATAATGCGAAGTAATTAGTTAGCAGAATTTGGGAACTAATTGTTAACAATAGGATTTACTAATGGGAATTGAATGTGCAAAAGCATTGACCTAATAAGAAGCATCAGCTATGAAGAAATATTGAATGGTCTAATTGTCAGATTTAAGGTAAACAATAATTGTGTTGCTACAGGTATAAATAATTATATCTTGGATTGATGATTGAACTCCTCAAATTAGCTTACCGTATTAAAGTCTGCAATAGAAAGTTTAGTTAATTCCGATAAAGCCAAAATTGTGAAAATAGCTCTCATTGTAATGCATAAAATATTTCACATAGGAAAGCTCCGTGTCCTCACACTACACTACTGAAGTGAGCCAGATATGTATGTAGTCAAAGAGCTACATCCATGAAGTATACAGTACAGAATTATATGTATATATTATTTTATATAGGCTCAGGTACAATTTCTTGATTCCCAGATTAGGAATTTGGAACTTTCATTGATAGTTAGATCCAGTGTATTTTAAATTGTTGTTATGCTAGTTACACATTGCAACTGAAAAAAAATTTTTTTTTAAATGAGTCATACTGTCCAGACAAGCCAGGCTGACACTTTACCAATTAAGGACAGGTGTGTTACGCACACCTCTCTTGCCTCCTAAAGGCTTATGCTTGTTACCATAGAGTGACTGTCAACCATCGTTTACTTGTCAACCATAGATTGACTCTGTATTTGTAATGAGTGAGTCAACCATCGAGTTTCAATTTCTTAATCATGTTGCAAGATATTTACATTGCATATGCATACATGCTTTTATTTCGCGCTGAAACACATGAAAAATTATCGGTCAATTGCAGGCAAGAGAGGCGTGCGTAGCCCACCTGTCCTTAATTGGTAAAGTGTCAGCCTGGCTTGTCTCGACAGTACATATCTGTATGTACATTTTTGACGTAAAGTACGAAGACTTCGTAGATAGTCAATTCACGTTAGTAGAGGTTGATCTGGATTCAACTTTGACCTAAACAAGAAATTACATTACTGACATTATATATAAGTACTATTGCTTATTTTTTGGCTTTTTAAATGGTTAAAAGCATTTTAGTAAAACAATTGCTTTAATCAGAGCATAATTTTTGGAACTAAAAAGTCAAAAAATGAGATAGTCAAATGAACCTCAAGGTTTTTAATGAATGACTTCTTGGAAACGTGCGTTCCAACAACGAGGTTGTAATCCTATGTGGACTGGTTGGAGCAAATTAAATGAGTAACCCTATATGCTGGCAATATTTAATTACTCAAAACGATCAGCGGAACCGCAATTTTAGGCATCGGGTGCCTCCCTTCCCTCCGATAAAAGTTTTCAATACACTGTGTAAATTACATCCGTGAGCATAAACTTTTGTTATTAAATCAATATCGCTTTGTGCTAGTTAGAAATTTTTTGACCCTACAATTTCTTCAAACATATTGTAATTTATCATAGCAACAAAATAATGTTATACACTTTCCGGTGGATTAAACTAATAATTAACCTTATATTTAGCAAAATTGCTTTAATTTGTAAAACTGGAAGATTGTTATGGAAACATAATTTACTTTGCGTTGGCTATACATCCACCTATTGAAGATACAAATTCGCCATTTTTTAATTCTTGTACAATAACTAAACTGTTGTTTGATTGTAATTAGAATATATACCTAAAGTATGGAATAAGGGGTTATGGGCAGTTGAAGCAATTGAAGATGAGCAGCACTATAGAAATACAAAAAACTTGTATTTGTTAGTGTGAAACATTTTTATGAGAAGCAAACTTGAATAATTATTGTTTTCTATTTTTATTCAATGACACCCTTGACATTTGAAAAAAGATTGTGTAGTAATTTTGTGACTAAAACCATGTATTATTGTCAGGAGTTAGATCTAACCCAGGTGATGCATATGATTTTTTGAAGCAAAATTTTCAAGAATTTTGCAAATGTTTTCACTAAAACTTAAATCATGAACACAAGCATTGTTCAGTTATGACTAAATACATAGTTATCGTTATCAGTTCACTGAACGCACCCGGGTACAGAATGTAATTTACACCGCTGTACCCTTATATATCCTGTGTGTATGCTTAGCTATGTTTTCGAAACCAGACTTACCCGAATCTGTACCTGACATTTGTAGCTTTAAAGGTAAATGTTATCTTAAAAACCCCTCGGATAAACCGCTTATGCGTCTATCCGCTGACCCAATTAATATCCATGTCAATGCCGAGCTCAGTTCCTGTTCACAAAGTCACAAAGGCCAACCATAAAAATCCAATTAGTTCTATATTTAATTACCCAATTGGATTTCCTAGTGAATTATTTCCTTCTAATAATATAACGAATAATATTGAGGATAATGCTTTATATACAGTATTTCTCTACACGCGAGTACTACTCTAAACCACAATACTGTATTTGACTTATACATTGGAGACAAATTAACATTATTGTAAAAGGGAATGTGTGCCAGTAAAACTATTGCAGAGAAAATACTCTGATCACTGATAGTAAAAATATGGTAGTTAATCTTTCCAATGAATGACCCTATTAATTTTTTAAAAAATAATAAAATGCTGAAGTATTTCCATGAATGCAAACAACACACATGCACAATCAATTTATTCAGGAATCAAATGAAATTAATGATAAAAATTGTAACATGCTTTCAATTGTAACATCAGAAATGAGGTTAAGTAGCCTCAAATTAATGTGAACAGACTCATATCAGCAGCGTCCCCCACGCAGAGTGTTACCGTCGTGTAATTTAATGTCAGTTCTTTTGATTCCTTGTTTACCACAACTAACTGGCAAACCTTACTTATCATTTGTACAGGTCCAACTTCGATGTCATAAGGAGAATCGGGACGTTACTATTATTTTTCAGGTATCAGTTCGGAGACACGTGAGCATTTCTTTTAAGAGTTTTGTTGGTAGATTGTGTCCTAAAAGAGAAAAATAACATACGAGTTGGAATTTCTAACAAATTCTATACTTCCACTCACCATACTTGAACATCTTTCATCAAAAATGACCGCGTAAATACTACTTTACAAAATATTGATAATTTGTAATTACTTCCATAATTACAACACCTAAGAAAAGCGCCTTGTGAAGGGGAGCAATATTAGCATCTTCATTGATGATAAGTTTGAATTCCATTTTAAAAGCAACATCAGCCTCAATCGTTGCCACTTGAAGTCCGCTATTTTGGTCTGTGATCTGATAATACAATGCTACTAAACATTTCCTTCATGTAACATAAAAATATATATCACATTTTGAATCCTCCTAAAATTATCATATTACGTAACTTACACTATAAATTGCAATGCTCTCCGCTGCTTCGCTCTCCTCACAAGAAAACACACTGTTGGTGTCAAATAGCTCGATGTGAAATTGATTAGTTTCCTCGAAACCCGCTTTTGAGATTCGGCCGATAGTATTTCCGTGGGGATCAATGACAACCACATTCTGTGACAATTCCAATTTCGTAGGTATTACTTGATGATTATGCATAATGACGCGTCAATCAAAAGTTATGGAATGTCTACCCAATGCCCATCATATATGGTGGGAGCTGAGAGTTTAAATTCTACAACATTCCGTAATGTCATGTTGTCTACAAATATTATGGCTGGTAGTTCTTCTCCCGCACAACAGTACCCTCCTAACTGTTGTGTGCCTTTCATGACTGTCAGACCATCTTCATCCCGAATGTCGTAACAAACGGCTGAGCAGAAGTGATCTGGAGTGAATCACCATATTAGAATGTTCACAAATTGCAATCAAACATTGCAGGCCCTCAACAACGTAAGCAGACGCCCAGAAGTTTTGTCATTGTTAGTCATTTGTAGCAGAAAAATATCTGGTTAATTATTTTGTACTAAAAATTATTATCAAAGAAAAACAGAAAAATTGAAGGATTTTTTAAAAGAATACCCGCAGGATCACGAGAGCATCTGAAGGTAGAGTTATTTTCAAAAACCCCTCCATCTGCAGGTGATTCTAAAAGAAATTAGAGAAGGGTTTTGAGCTGTCAACTCGTAATTAAATCCAATGTTGTAATCACAATTGATAAGCAATTATTTTAATCTACAGAAACAAATATTTAGATTTCACCGATAATAGTTCCATGACTTGAGAGTGGCTGCATCACAATTGCCGTTTCAGAACTTATAGAGTCCATGCTTAATTGTGGTCGATTAAAACATTTTCGAAATCCCACAGTCAATTAATCTATTGTGACAAAACCAGAGTCGAAATTCCGCTAAGCTCAAGCACTAGACTTTTATTCCACTATGAAGAGTTCGCCACCATAACTGCCAGAAACTAGGAAGAGGTGGATGGCGAAATGTGAAGACCTCTCAAGAAAATAAAAAGAATGAATTTACTGCTTCTGTCGATGAAATCTTTGGCTAGACTCACGTAGGTATTTCGTTCATAAATGTTCGTGGAAAGAATGCGTAAGGTATGCAATCCATGTGTTTTTACGTAAAGAAAAAAGGAAGTGGAAATAAACAATAATAAACAAACGAGTGGAAAGTTGAGAATTACTTTACAGCTCTTGTGTAGACGCAAATCATTTTTCAGTTTCAACATGAGGCACTCTTCTGTCTTTGTAAGTATCAGTATTTTAGACCTACATAATCTTCGCAATACATATCTGAAAAAGTTCAAGGACTGTTTTTTCTCCGTAAAGTTACGACACTCTTAAATCTTGCGGTGATTGAAGTGCTTACCTTTTGCTGCAATTGCAATATATTAATGAGCGTAACCACAAAAAACAGAAGGTATCTAGAATGTTTGTATAAAAAGTATTTTTGTCAGTTACTGGCATTTACCGTGAACTAATCACTAAGGTTATATCGAGTGCGTAAGATTGATGAAGAAGTGAGTCGTTTACTAGGCAATGAAATAAAGGGCCATTAATATACTTTATCCATCCGTTGACAGGTAATACGTTTCGTTATACTTTCTAAAACTGATAAATTATTGTTAATCACATAAATTTCCATAGAAGAAACTACAAAAAAAAGTCATTGAAACTTGACTGCTACTATAGCTCCAAAATGTTTTTAGGGTGGCGTCAGCCCCCTAGTAAAATATCCTTGTCCGTACGTCCGTGTGTCCTTCCGCACGATATCTCAAAAACAACTGGACCGATTCCAATGAAATTTTTTATGGAGATTAGTTGTGTCAAAAGTAAGGCTGACTTTGTATTTGGTTGAAATCGGCCGCATAGTTTTTTCGAAAAAAATTCTTGAAATTTTGGACTTCAAGTCAAATGGCAGTTATCTCCAAAACTACGAAATCGATTTCAATGAAACTTTTTGTGAATATTACTTATGTTAATAGTAGTGGTTATTGAAATCCACCGGATAGTTTTTTCGAAAAAAAATCTGAAATTTCGAAAAAACTTAAAATTAATCCTACTTTGACGGCCCCTACGCGAAGCCTCAAATTATCGCGTAGCGATGATTTTTCTTCCTGGGGAAGATCAGGACACGTGCTAAACGTATATCCGAGTGTTAGCTACCATCAATTGATTATATATAATAATTACGTATGCATATAAAATAATTGTCATAATTGTGAATATTATTATTATTTTCAATCGTAATTACTTTAAAAGCTAAAAAATGACATTTTCCCTGTGCCTAGCATGGATGATTTACTATAATGTATTGCGAATTGTAGCATCGAAAATATGGCTTATTAGGCATGGTTTATACACTTATTGGACACAATCGGAAGCCAAAAACCCACTTATATGAAGATGCTTTACAATTTCATTAATTTAGTCCAGCCCAGCATTGTGGTGGCAGTAAACTAATTGAAAATATAAATTTATAAGCTAAATACTATGAGTTTCTTATGAAGCATTAAAGTCTGAGGAAATGACAAGTTTTATTACTGATAGATACTTTTATAGTATTTACATATATGCATCTGCTAGGGGTAAATAAATTCAGTAATTTAAATGGAGTTGGGAGAAAGGACAATGGTATTCCTGTAATTTATAACCGCAGTAGCCCACATTTCAACACCGAATTAGTCCTATCACGCTGTATACATTTTTGCATCACAGGATCATTGTATCGTTGTATGTAAGTCCTTTACTTGCTTATGACTTTTGTTTTATCATTATTTCCTAACAGTTGAGTTATTGCATTAAATATAGGGATGTATTGAAACAGACAATTTCCCTTTAGAAGACGTTTTCTCCAGTTTATGGTCATACATACATATCTACAAATGTTCATTAGTAGCCTCACGCCCTGTTAAAAGCATAGGACAACTGGATTTGACATAAACAAATAATAAATTGTAATTAAAATGTGAAACAATGTCCTAAAGTTCTAATTTAGATCCACACAGTTGCTGCAAGATAAATTAAAAATAACATTATTTTCAAAATACGCCAGCTAATTTATGTGCATCTGACAGCCAATTATTGTACAAGTTTTCTCTGGTTACAAAAACAACCACTAAATTATGTCATTGTACTACTAAAATTTCGTTCCTTAAACCCTATTGTTGTAAGGTCACGTAATTTGTCATATACAGATTGCGTCCTCCTCTTTCATAATCAAGGAAACTTTGTAAAAATGTCAAACAATTAAGAGAATTACATAAATTCCAGGATATATGTATGTAACTACTCAAAAGGAAACTTTGACCCAGAACCATTCACAGTATAAAACGATTATAAAAGTAATATCGTCCAAATGAGCCTATAAAAGTCTATGCTTATAAATAATGACATTGGCATTGGCATTGATGTATGGAATTAAAACCACTGAAAAACTCGTAGTCTGCAGTTGTTTGTTAAGTAGGTATCTATATTTGCACACTACTGCATATATATTACCCATGTTCTGAAATCAGCCCAAGTATTGTATGGATTTGACAGTTGAATAAAAAGTTAATCCTTCGAAATTGCTCTAGCGGTACTAAACACGATAGTTAAGGCTAGAAAATACATGGTATATATATTTAAGTATCAATTACCGGCGATATTTTAAGCAATTACAAACGATCAAAAAAAACAATACTAAACAGTTAGATCCAATAAAGTTGCCCAAAGTAACATGTCTCAAGACTCCTATACCAAATCATCGTTGGAAAATCATCTCAACCAAGAGCAAGATGGTCCACCAACTATTCCGCGTCCACCAACGTCTTACGAGTATTTCGCATCTTCCCCCGTCAAATCACTTCATGAGGAAAGCTTCAGAAAGATCGCTGATCTGTTACTGCAAAAGGGAGTGTTTTTTAACAGCACAGCAGAAAGAAAGAAACCTCCATTCCAATTCTTAGTTCCTGAAGATCTTCAAAAGAAAATGAATTTCAAGCTCAAACATGGATCTCTGCTCCAGCCAAACGACCCCAACGCTGGAAGAAAGGAATTGCTGGAGTATGTCGAATTTCTCATTGATTACAGTCCTCACCCTTCCCACCCATACATGGTCTCAAAAAACTCCGCGGGATTGGACCCTTATGGAATCATAGCGGATTGGTTGAGCACAACAATGTCCCAGCCACTCTTGTCGTATTTCTTAGCTCCCGTATTCACGTTAATGGAATTTGAGGTGTACAGAGAATTTCGCAACTTGTTGGGATATCCAAAAGGTCAAGGGGATGGGATGTACCTTCCAAGCCATGGGTTCGGGAATGGATATGCTATTCAAATGGCAATTCAGGACAAGTACCCCGAAGCTCGAAAGAAGGGCTTGTTTGCTATTGGAAATCCTCGTCCCGTTATTTTTGTTTCTGACCAAGCGGATTATAGTTTCGAGAAATATTGCATTTGGGAAGGTAATTATTTTGTCACATTGAAAGTAACATGTATAAAAGTTTATTTATTTTGAATGCTTGTTTTAAATACAGAATGTATTGATAGGCTTAGGCTCGGTTGCATGCATTCGCATCAAAACTGACGTTAAGGGAAGAATGCTTGTTGACGAACTGAGAAATAAACTAAACATTTGTGCGAGAGATGGAGATGAACCCATTATGGTGGTAGCAACCGCGGGAACCAATGTTTTAGGGGCTATCGACCCAATCAACGAAATTGCTCAAGTAGCATCGGACTACAAATTGTGGTTTCATGTAGACGGACATCTTGCGGCTTCTTGTGTGTTTTCGCAAAAGCAAAGACAACGACTCAAGGGAATAGAGAGGTGAATTTATTTTTAAAAGCATAAATGCAGTGCGCTCTCTTTCCATCAGAGGTGCTCATATATTGGTTCAAATTGGAACATTCTGTAAAGAAATGTTCTCATAAAAATATAGCAAATAGGAAATGTGGCCAAACAATTTGGCACTTACTTCGAAATTAAAAAAAAAATCCTT
This sequence comes from Allacma fusca, assembly GCA_947179485.1. Taxonomy (NCBI): domain Eukaryota; kingdom Metazoa; phylum Arthropoda; class Collembola; order Symphypleona; family Sminthuridae; genus Allacma; species Allacma fusca. The sequence continues at coordinate 47,616,213 of OX359246.1, forward strand.
GTATACTAGTTGTCGTGTCCGTTGGTGAAAAGATGAAATCATTATGAAATGAATGTTTTTTGAATTTGATAGATCCCACTCTTGCATTTGGAGCCCGGACAAAATGTTAGCTGCGCCATTTATTTCATGTATTATTGTCACAAGAGAAAATAATAAGATAAAAAACTCTTTCCGATTTGATGCCCCAGTGATCTACCATGAAGATTCCTTCTACGACCATGAAAAATGGGATACGGGAGATAACACTTTGCAAACAACCCGAAGACCCGATATTTTGAAAATATGGCTCATGTGGAAAGTTAAAGTGAGAAATGGTAGCATAAAACAGTAGAGGCTTTTACTCGAGAATCTGTGAAAGGTACGTAGATCAGATATCAGATCATACGCTCAAATACACATGTCCGCTTAATCTGAGTCTGCCAAAGATTTCAAACTAGTTTTGCGCTTATACAATGAAGATTGTGTATTCACGTACATCCTTACAATCCTTACATACAAATAAGAATGGATATTCTACTGACGTACATGAATCAAAAGTGAATTTTTGCCAAGATTTTTACGCAGGTCTCGAATTCATCAATAACTAAAAAAATATGTGGAATGAAAAGACCACAGAGGTCCTTTTTCGAAATTTTACACGAGAGTAAAAAAAATGTATTTGTGCAAGCTGCTCACAATTTTAGATTGAAGAGAAATAACGGATAAAATGCTATTGGTGTCAAAAGGATTATAATTGATTAGGGAATATGCCACCCACTGTAAAAAGTTTGAATTGTCTGGTGATACTGGTTCGGCAGTAATCTTGATGGCGAGTATTACGCAATAGAGAGAGCAAAACTCCGTTTCACTTACATAACCCCTAAAAATTGAAACACTGCAGAATGTACACGAGCTAAAATGTGCGTAAGATTTGATCTGCTTACCTTACGCAGACCCACTATTATATTCAATCCTCTACTGCAAAAATGAAGAAATTCAAATGTACACTGTTTGATCAAATGAATTTGATGTAGTGTTCATTTAATGCTAATCTAGGGACCCAAAGGTTTAGGAAACCAGGTCGACGGAACGTATCGGAACACAAGTATCTGTGTCAATGAACTTCGAAATCGGTATCCAAATTTCGTTTTGGTGCTACAAGAATTCGACAGTAACCTCGTTTGCTTTTACTACATCCCAAAAGCAATTCGGAAATACCTAAATCTCGGCATCTTAGGCAATCTCATGAATGTGAACGACATACTCAAAAGAAATAAGGTTATATTTCAAAATATTATTTATGCTGTTTTTCATGTCTAGATATACTAATACCTTTGGATTATAGATCACTGAGAACATCAAAAACGAGTTACTTCGGAAAGGGAAGATGGTCATTTCACTTGGAGAGTTACCTGGAAGGAAAGATCTGCCAAAATTCTTCGTCATGAATATGAACAACACAGCAGTATCGAGGGAAGACATAATCTACATGTTAGACCTGATTGAGTATCACGGAGATCAACTACTGAAAATTGTAACGCTAGATACTGAAACAGGCGAGGAACATCCTTTACCAAGTTTAGAGGATTCAGAAAGATTGATATTCAAGAAGCCAGTAGTTCCACCTCGACCTTCGAAATTCCCAGATTATGTCTCCGCCCCAATAAAAAGCATGCATTTGGAACTGTTCCAACGGTATTTCAAACTGGCTCTCGAGTTAGGGACGTACTTTCAGGATAGAAGAGAAGAAACGCCGTTTCATTTTCTTACGCCTGAAAATCTTATGAAGAAATTTAGTTTTTCGTTAGTGCAGGAGGAAACTGGGGGAAAGAACGGCACTTTCAAGTCTGTGGACAGCATAATGGAAATTGTTCGTGATGTGATCGCTTACAGTGCCAGATTAGCCCATCCATATTACATCTTTCAGCTCATATCGGGGTATCTAAATCACTGATTTGTAATCGTACCCAGATAATTATTGGAAAGCCAGGATATTAAATTTGTTTACTTTCCAGACTCGAACCGTATACAATGATGGCAGATTACGTAACTGCTTGTATTACTTCCCCCATGTACACCTATGAGGACGGACCGGTATTTACAATAATGGAGCAGGAACTTACGAATGCTGTCAGCAAAATGATCAAATACCCTTCTTCAGTTGGTATGTCAGTTGTTGGTGGCTCGGGAGCAAACCAACTTTCCATGGCACTAGCATTCCATAGAAAATTCGGGACAGCTAAAACGAATGGTATTAACAAGCTATCACATCAGGGAGTGATGTTTCTAAGTGAAGATGGTCATTTTTCGGTGAATAAGGGAGCCTTCTTCTTAGGTCAAGTCTTTTGATTCTTAAACAGTAATTAGTTACACTTTAATGCTAGCAATGATTTTATTTTGGCCTTTTCTGACATTACGTGTAAGCAGGCATTGGATCAGACAACCTAGTAGCTGTCAAAACTGACGAAGCTGGTAAAATGGACGCGAAAGATTTAAGAGAAAAAGTGGAAATTGCTGTGAGAGAAAACAAAATTCCTTGTATGGTGATCGCAACAGGTTATTTAGACATTTCAAATCTTGATTAAGCGTGACACTAAAAACAGACATAACAATTTTGCAATCCTGCTAGAAAGGGTTTGCTAAAGATTTTGCGATCGCTAAGGAGCTTCGTCGCTTGATTAGTGCGGATAAAATACTGAAATTATGACGGGATATTGTAATTTACATGAATGGGTTTTAAAGGGCTATTTAGGAATGAGTGTTAATATCAGGACCCTTAGACAAAATAAGTAGTTTAACTAAAAATACGTAATTTTAACTACTAAAAGTATTATTTGAACTGTTGCATTCAAACATTTTCCACATGTGGGTTATTGCACGAAATTATGTTGCTCATTCAAAGCCAACCTTGGTAAATTTGCTTTCATTACAATTTCAGCGGGGACCACAACACTGGGAGCATTTGATCCTCTGGAAGAGATAGCTGAAATATGCCAACAATACGACATGTGGTTTCATGTCGACGGTGCCTATGGAGGATGTGTTGCTTTTTCCAAATCACAATCTTTCCGATTAAAATGCATTGACAGGTTTCGAAAAACACAATGAATATTTATACTTATAATATAATGACAGATTCAGAAAACTGTACACGAGCTATATGTTCCTTCATTTTCCCTACTTTGTGTCAATTACCTTTACATTATTTAAAACATCGGTGGTCATCAGGGAAGATAAAATAACTCCAAGCATTACTTACTGGCAAAGATGCATAACATTATGAGCCTCCTGTTCATTAATGGAATATTACAGTTGCTGAATTTTGTTCCTTAAAATCTTTTATTGCGCTGTCTTTCCTTAAACACTGTGTGGCAAAACGTTTTTATTTGACTATATGTCTGACTGATAATTTTGAACAATTTTTACAGATCTGATTCGTTCACTTTTAATGGACACAAAATGTTATGTGCTGCAGGGTAAGTATTTTACCAATTAATAACTCTAAGCATCTATTTACATTTGGAGATTCACATCCACAACATAAATAACTGATCGAGGGGCAACTTTAGATATACAACAACATGGGTATCCCGGCATGTCAAAAGTGTCGAAAATTTCGCACCTCCACCTAGTACGCAATATTTTCGATTGAATCCTAGTTTGTACAATGAAAAGGTGTATGATTTTGGCGAAACTCATGCCTTAACAAACAGGAGACCCGATGTCTTCAAAATGTGGTTCCTTTGGAAAGCGAAGGTCTCAAAATAGTGAACCATGTAAAATGATACTGTCCTATTAGAAATAAACTGATTGAATGTAATATGTGTTGTCTTGCAGGGAATGGCAGGCCTGGGTGAGCAAGTTGATAAAGCTTACGCAACAACTAATTATGCTTACAAGGAATTGCTCAGACGAGTTGAAGGAAAGAAGTTTTTGTCTGCTATTCCAACACCTCCGGAAAGCACCAACATTAATTTTTTCTACGTGCCAGAGAGTTTGATGGACAAGGACTTCAGTAAACCAGAAGTCACTGAAAAGATCGTTGAGGTTGCCAACAATGTTTAAAAGACTTAGAAGAATATCGAACAGTTTACATTATTAATTACCCCTTTTATGATTGATTCCTTGCAGGTACAAAATGATATCTTATATCGACTAACGGCAAAGAACAAATTAGTGAATTCAGTCGAGGCGGTCACGAAGATTCCTGCTCATTTGGTGTTTTGTTTATATAATACTTGCCTGACCGAGAAGGACGTGCAATACTTTTTTGATCTTGTTGAATTTTATGGTAAATCCTCCTGTTGCTAAGGTTTACCTGTCAGGTTGTAACCCTGAAGTTGAAAAATAATGAAAGAATAAAAACAGCAGGTAGTAAATAAATGTTTGTTTTAATGGTTTCAAAATTTATTTAATTAACTAATTTAATACCTAACTAATACGTAAAACTTTAGTTTAGCCAACATCTTACATTTTTGGATTTAGTTTAGTGGACCTATGTTTGATTTTTGTTGTAACAAAATAAATTATTATTATGTGCTTTATACGTAGATTATTATAAATATTAATTTATTATATGTATACTTGAAACTTATTGCTAGAGAGTTTTTCAGGTGTTGTTTTCTAAACTGATCTTTGTTGAACACAGTTTTGATTTAGAGATCTGACCAACTTTCGTTTTCAAAATTCATTTTAAGTTTCATTAAATCGGATTAAATTTAAGGGAAAATGGCCCATGGTTGTGCAGAGAAGGATAGGTGCGTTTAGTGAATACAATTTTAAGGAAGCGCATCTGCGATTTTACACTCCGCAAAAGAAAATTAAGCCTTAAAAATCTAATTGCAAAATTCCCCAGAAATTCTAAAGGATATACATATACATACACTCTATAAAATACAAAAAAGCATTCTATAGAAAATTACCTTAAATCAATTACATTTTAAAATAACCTCTAAAGCGCAAACAAGCAAAAAATATGACAAACAAAAAAAGAAAATCAATGATTAAGTACATAATTTTATGCGTTTTCTCTTCTGTAAGTGAAAATTTGAAGAAAATGAAAAGAAATACATCATGACTTAAAATGTGCTAGTTTTTAAGAAACCTTTTCTATATTTTGATTTCAAAATGCGAAATACAAAAAAATATATACATACATGATAGGTGATTGGAACAATGGTGCTAACTGTAGCCATATTGTATCTCCTAAACGTGGCTGGTGTAGGACTCGATGATTTTCAGGAACGTCATAATCATTGCAGAAATAAGAAAGGATATTCTGGATCAGAACAATGTAGACAATTTGAGAACCGAATTTCTGTAGGATCACTGGGTATTATTTTATGGGGATTACAAGTAGTCGCCACAATTATTCAATTGGTAACTTCCGTCTGCCCAAATTTCTGCATATTCGAATGCATACAATTTATTGAGCACCATACTACATTTATTTTCATTTTGCCAGGTTTTGAGAAGAAAGCAAATTCTATTTTCGCTTACGCACTTCATTTTAAGTGGGATTGGTCTTGCTGCAGTTCTCCTAAATACGGACATAAGCGGAAGATCTAGAACAACAAATTCCCCAGACGTTGAGTACCAGCTGCTAATCGATGCTACATTTGTAATTTTTGGAATCGATGCTGCATTCTGCTTTGTATCTGCTATGGCTTTAGCTATTATTATTACTATGAATACATAAATTTTTGGGCTCACGCACAACCCCTTTCTATTGTTATTATAGATATTTTGTAGGATATTTATTTATGCAAGTAAATACGGTTCCATATTAGACCTCACACCCTGAAAGTACAGTGATATTGTTATTTTACTAATTCACTTAGTTATTCTTTCATACAGATAACATATCCCAAAATTGTTTCATATATGTACGTATGAATAATTCTTTCTGCAAAATGCTCTTGCAAAACGAGCTAATTAGCCCTGTTTAAAACAGGCATACAATGCGTACGCAACTTATTGTTAGAAGAATTTACCACCAGATTATTTGCAAAGGTCTCGTGTGTTTACTTTTGCAGGCGGTTCTACTATACTACAATTGACTAATCTAAATTGATCGAAGCAATGCTCTTCCCCATCATTCGTAACAAACACTTTCCTCAATAGTGAACCTTTTTTGAAACTGGGACTTCAAAATGTCAAAAACTTTTGAAGCATTTTCGCTAGCGAATTTCTCCAGCAAAACTTCGCTGAAGATCAAATCTCAATCCGAAGATCAGGTCCTAATGGGTAGGATGAGTGCAATTTTAAAATTCCTAAAATTTTGTGGCAACTGTCCAATTTCTTACGATGCGTCTCAAAATGAATACCGCTTTAATTGGAAATCAATGGCAACGTTCCAAGCGTTCATTTGTGCAATAATTCCTATCGTCGCTTTGAGCCTATGCTTTGTGGAGTACTTTCTGAATATTCGGGTTTTTGAACGAAAGTACGTTTTTGTATTTATTTTCACTTAAAAATTAATCAGGTTTAGTTGATCCAATGCGTTCATTTTATTTTGTTTAACACAACTCTGGTTACAAGGAAATCTCAAAGGCTGACATTTTATTTTCGGTATAAAAGAAACTTTAGCTAAACATTCCCAACATAGAGAAAATGAAATGGACACTCATCTACAGCGGTAAATTGTTTCATGGATGACTACATATAAGAAGCAAAATTGGTTATTCCTTAGGATAAGCAAATATCATTGCAAGAACGGGTTAGTGAGGAAAAGCAGCAAAATTGCGTGTAAAACCCTTTGTGGATTCAATCAATTTCTCGTGTAGCTACTGCTAAATGGGCCATTACACAAGGGTTTGTCATGCAGACATCTCCCTAACATTGTTGAGCAGGACCTGATTAGTGAAGGTTCTTGGTGGGACAATGTTATATTATTTCCGTTTGCTTCATTTTACTTATAAAGTCATTGGTTTTTTATTGAATAAACTGACTCTTAATATAAATTAATAGGTCAATCTTGCCCCAGGGAGTATTACTAAGTATCATCGAGCTCAACCCGTCTATATCCAATACTGTGAAATCAGCAACCAAAGCTAGCCTGCGAATCGCTTTTGGAATGTTTCCTTTTTACCAATGTTTGAATTTGGTTCTTGGATGGATCCAAGCTTCAAATTTTTGCACGTTTCTAAACAGCGGGTTGGATTTTAAAAGACAGTATGACGACAACTTTCGTGGACACGGACACGGTGCAGTCGAATATTACCACCCGGAGGATGCAGATGGCGTGAAATCCTCTAGAAGACGAAATGCTTATTTATCGTGGGTGTATGTCCTTATTCCTTCAGCTGTAGGTGTCGTTAATATAATTTTCAGCGCAGACTTGGAACGTATCCCTGACTCCGTGTACACTGTAGTAACCACAACCCGAGTCTGCCTAGTGGATGTTGTTGAAGACGTAAAGAACATCTTGTCCTACGAAATGCTGGTCGAGAGATTTAAACAGGTTATTATAGTGTATTATAGAAAGTGGTAATTTAAAAGCGTATAGTTATAATGGGCAATGCATTAGCATTTACTGTATTGATTTTATTTTTGCGCACGCTAGATCAAACATGGAATTAAATTGGACGTTACGCATGGAAACGTTTCAGAAACGAGTATAAAAAATTGGACCAAGCTAATTCAAGTAGTTAGAGATCAAGCAAGGATGCTTGCTGAAATTCAGAAGCCATCAGAACTTTTTTTCCTGCTTCGATGCATTATCTTCATCACACTTTTTTTGTTTATTCTTCTAAATATTCCCCCTGACCATATTTTCGTAATTGTTATTGACTTTGTTTGGGGCTCGCTCTGTTTGGGACAACTTATACGTCTATATTTCAAAACCTGGATGGCTGAAAAAGTTACTTCAGAGGTGATGCAAATGTGGAATTATATCCATTGACTGTCACCCCAAAAATATGATCGTTTTTCCAAAAATTTGAACATATTTTTATAGATATATCAAATTTTTATGATATTTTTAGGAGGCAAAAATAGAAGCAGATTTTATATGTTTTGATACCGGTGCTTGGGAATTAAGCTCGTCTTTGCAAGTAAGTTACAGGGTTATAGTTTATTTGAGTTACAGGATTTAATAATGGAAACTGGCCTGTATGATGACTTCGGGCATATATGTGTCGTCGGTGAAGGGACAAAATGATGTAGATGTACTTTCGATTAGTATCAAAATGATCTGCATGCTTGCCTATGGGAGTACAACTTAAACTTGAATGTGAATTTAACAGTCCAGTTGAAACCACTAATTTGAGTTTCCACTCAAGCCGTAACCTGAAACTCGAATTTTGAACTTCAGTGTAAGTAACTTCAGATGCTCGAGTGCATCTTGAAATTTGAATATGAACTTCAGTGTAACCTGAAACTCGGGTGCAACTTGAAACTACAGTTTTAACTCAAGTGTAACATAAGTTTAGCTTGAAATTCCAGTTAAAACTTTAGTGTGACTTAAAACTTGAGTGCATTTTTAAAGTACTCGACTTTGAACTCAAGTGTAATGAAAGTGTAGCTTGAAATTTCAGTTCGAACTCGAGTTCCACATGAATTTGAAATTAGAATTTTGGTAAAGTTGGAAACTAAGGTGCAACTTAAAATTTGGCTTTACTCTCAAGTTTAGCAAAACTGCAACTTAAAATTGGAGTTCAACCTCTCATATAACTTAAAAATTGGAGTTTACACTCGATTGTTACTTTGATTTAAAGTTGGTATTTCAGTTTAACTTGAAACTAAGATAAAACTTGAAATTCAAGTTCGAACTCAAGTGTCATATCAAATTTAAGTTACATATTTATGTCATTATAAAATGTATCTATATAACTCTGCTCTTAGGATGCATGTATGTATTGCAGATCATTTTGATTTTAAAATTTTATGCACTTCGTTCATCTTGAATTTAGAGAAACTGCGTGTAGACCCTTTTGATGCTAATCGGTAATGGATTTACATCATTTTATCTCGTCACCGTCGGTATATCGGTATATGAGTAAAACAACGTGGCAATTTTCATTTAATTTGAAAGCTCAAGGCTTTACACAACTTAATCGCCCAAACACCAACACACATATCCTTTGGCTATGTTACGTTTGAAAAAAGTCTCCTGAAACTGGTAAGCCCAGATTACACATTTTGTGGCTTAGTAAACTGAAACTTGCTTGATGGTTTAAAGTTTATTGTGACCATACAATACTTTACATATAATTATTTATATAATTACGATTTGCCGTATATACTTATAGTAATTAGTAGTCTAGTTTACAAGTAAATGTGAATTCGTTACATGGATGAGGTATTGAAGGATCATTTCATCTGTGGAACAGTCATTGTCAGGAATAATCCCGAAGTTTGTAATGATGTGTGTTGTACTGCGTCTTTAGGTCTTCAACCAAGTTGTAACGTACTTGATTGTTATGATGCAACTTGTACAAAAGTAACCTCCCTAAATCTCGTATGATAAATTATTTTGTATGGCGGAAGAACCCCAACGACCCACCCTTATTGATGCAATACAATCAAAAATCGTGAAAACAGAAAATTCAGGCCACGATATTGGTTCAATTTAAGGTCTTTATTATCAAAAATCGTTGTAAATATTTTTTGGGAACCTATTTGAAAGCACAGCAAAAATGGGAATGTAGTACAATTTTTGAAAATGCACATACCTGAGCTTTAGACCACAAAGTAGGAAATTGTTTACATTTTATTTCAAGTAATTAATTAATATGAAATTAGACTCATTATTAGGTTCAATAAAGTTTCAGGTCTAAAAAAGAAACCGTATCACAGGGGATTTTTTTAAGAGTTATTAAATTTAACACAAAGGAGCTTATAGAGAACTTTCTGGAATCACGAGCCTATTGATATTTTTATTTGAAATTTTAATGCGTTATCACGTTTTATAACTGTTATAGAAATCTTCCTAATTGTATATGCAACAACGTAACAGTTAATTATTATTTTTGTTTGAATTACGAACTATTACGAAATATTACGGAGTTTTGCCCCTTGCCAAAATAAAACCTTCGTGCTGCTCACTGTCGATTTTTTGCGTTTTTCCTCATATGAGTATGCATTATGAGCTAGAGATATGTTTTTAACGTGCTGAGTGCCACGATTGCTTTTGAAACCCCTAATTGTAAGTTACCCTAGTAGTTACCTATACAAACAGGATGTGGTAAAAAATATTTAATTTCACTCTCCTAAATGTGCGTATCGTCATCAACTTATTCAACATATTTCATCCCGCTACCCCTAAGATTTTTGACATAACAGCAATGTAAGAGGAGTTAGGTTACGCTATTTTCAGGGGAAGCAAAAATTGGAGTGCTTACAAACTCTTTAATGCAATAAACCTTGGATATGCACTGAATGCATACATTCTTACATATGTATATGTTAATTTCATTTTCTCTTCATAACAGAACCACCAATTATGAGGATAAATGTTTTTAACATTTTTCTTTTTTATTAATGACTTCATTAGCTAAAAACTTTTACAACAAAAAAGTGCACTACAAAAATTATAATTTATAACTTTCATTACTATGGTTTGTATACGTCTCGCCTATTTACATTTGAGGGTGTATCTCTTATTGCTATAATTACCCACTCTAAATTGATCAAAATAAGGCATAAAGGAAAACTTACAGGTGAAATTCATCATCATTCATTAAAAGCATTCTCGCCGACTTGTCAACCAGCTTCAAAATGTTAAAAAACTTTGAAGAATTTTCACTAAATAAATTCTCCAGTAAAACGAGACTCGAAGACAACTCTCATCACCATGATCGGGTCTTAATGGGAAGAATGAGAGTGATTTTAAAATTCCTAAAATTTAGTGGTGGCTGTCCAATTTCATATGACGCATCCCAAAACGAATTCCGCTTCATTTGGAAATCACTGGCTACGTTCCAAGCATTCATATGTGCAATTCTTCCTGTTTTGTCTTGGTTCTTCCACTTCATGGAGAACACATTAAAAATACCAATATTTAATAGCAAGTAATCATTTTATGTCTTGTCAGTTTGAAAAAAAATAGTATACTCAAAATATTCACTCATTTTGTAAAACGATCAAGTGTCTATTTTGTCTTCTATTAGGTTGACACAACAAAACGGAGTGTTTTCCGTTATCATTTCTAACAGCCACACTTTGACTTCGTCTACTGAATCATTGACCGTAACCAGTCTGAAAATCCTTTTTGCAATCTTCCCTGTATACCAAACTGTTGATCTGATTCTCGGGTGGACTCAAGCTTCGAATGTCTGCAAATTCCTAAATAATTGGTTGGATTTCAGAAAGCAGTTTGATTCTGCATTTTGTGGTTATAAGGCATCCGAAATTTATGATTCAAGAGTCTCGGATCATGGCGATTCCTCACGAAGAAGAGAATCCATTATAATTTGGATATATATCTTGATTCCGTTTGTCTCAGGTGTGTTGAGCATTATTTATGGTGCCAATTTTGCAGATTTTCAAGACGCTGTATTCTTTATTACTATTACCAGTCGCGTAGCCCTGGTGGAATTTATTGAGGATGTGAAGAACATCGTAGGATACCAAATGTTAGTGGAGAGATTCAGACAGGTTAACAATTTTTTATGCTTTTATCTCTTTATTTAGGATTTGAATTAATGTTTTTATGTCTCTTTTGGCAATACGTATTGTCGTATACTCGCCATACAGACATTTAGCTCTTAATAATACTGTTTAGTAAACACTGCTCTTCCGTGTTAACACATCAAATTGTATGATGTGACACTTTCTAGATCAGGCATGGAATCGCAATAGATACTTCGCATGGTAACGTATCGGAAGGGCGAATAAAAAAATGGACCACGCTAATTCAAATGGCGAGAGATCAAACCAGAATACTTGCTGAAAGCCAGAAGTCTCGGGAACTGTTCTTCGTACTTCGATGCATTGTCTTCGTAACACTTTTTTTATTTATCCTTCTGAACCTTCCCTATAACGTTCACCCTGTTGTTTTTGTTTTTCACATCGTCTGGGGGATCTTTTCTTTTATGCAACTTGCTCGTCTGCTTTTAAAAACGTGGATGGCTGAAACAATAACATCCGAGGTGATGTGTGGTGAAAGCTACTGTTAAAAACGTTTTAACAATTACTCTAAAAAATAATCGTGCAGCAAATATTTCTATGTATTTTGAAATATTTGTTGATTTGGTTATAAATCTTCGCAGGAGTCAAAAATTGAAAAAGACATCATATGTATTGACACAAGTAGATGGGATTCAAGCAGCTCATTACAAGTAAGTTAAAGTCTTGAAATTATAATATAAGTGTATAAATAAAGATGTACAAGCAATGCAACTGTGGAATGGAGGATACAAAGCAAATGCGATGATATATTTTTTTATTGACTGGATAGCTCAAGGCTGCGCATGATTTAATCGCTCAAAATCCAACACAAATTTCGTATGGTTACGTGACGTTTAATAAAGGTGTTTTAAAATCCGTAAGCTTTATAATCAACAATAGAATTCAACGTTGTGTTTATACCTTAATACTGCTATGAATGAACAAAGAAACTACAGGAATGTCATCAAGATTGAAATAATTTGTATTTAACTTTGTCTTTAGGTCTTCAACCAGGTGGTTACGTACCTAATTGTAATAATGCAACTTGTTGAAAAGTAGTCTAACCCGGTCGTAGACCCAGAGATATGTTTAATTTATTGACATTTCACCCCAAAATCTTATTTTTGGCAACTTGATGTGCCTTGTTCTGTACGCTGTAAGATTCCTAGAATTCGATATAACTAATTCCACACTGTAAGAAAATTAAATGTCGTAAGCTTGGTAATTAAATAAAGATATTGTACATAGTGGACTGCATTTTGGAGACTCTCGTAATTATTCTAAATGTTAAGCGATTTTCACTGGCTTAGAAGTCGGAGGCTAGACAAAAAACTCGCTCCAAGTTCCATGGAAAGCGATCAATTTTGTAATCCATGGAAAATCACAAGAGGAAAATTTGAAACTTGAAAACTAAGTCCAATATTTCCAAAGCATACGTGGAGTTGGAGGCACATACGTGCCAACTAGTAGAAAGCCATTATCAAAGATACTGGCACTCTGTTTGTGACATATATTTAAACTTCTAAATATATGCCACAACCTGCATATATTCTAAACCTGCATCGATGGAATTGGAGAAGTGATGTTTTCTTCAAACTGCAAGCAACAATTTTGGATATCAACCAGAAAGTTATATATAGCAACAACAACAGCAAAATAATCTCTGGATTATAAGAATCCTGACAGCAGGGACGACATAAGGAATTTGATGTGAGATATGATCTATGAGCAAACCCTTTAGGAAGAGTAAACACGTCAATATTTTCATAATGCATGTCCCGGAAAATTCAAACCCGATTGCGGGTGTACCCGTTCGAAAAAAAGAATACTATTGTGCACAAAAAATGTGCGACAAATCTTTGTGAAAATATACTTGCGCAGAAAATCGTGTGAACAAATCTGACCCAATTTTGTGCACAGAACTGTGTGCAAAAACACTTGTCCAGATAGTTTCGTGCACAAATTTGGCCCAATCATGTGCACGACCCAACGCAAACATTGTACATGTTTGTACACAGTTACTCAAGATTTTTAAATGGGGTACAGCACGTTCGAAACCTAATCTTGAAGGTCACATCCTTGGAATTTAGTCCGAAAGTAGTAAGAATTGGAAAAACTGCAAGTCGTCGACCAATTCTCGTCTCAATACAGAGAGCTGGACAGAAATTACTCAATTGAGGGAAGCTAAAGTATTTACCCCGGCTAAGTAACTAAGTATATTCCGGCGTAGCCTGGCTGTAATCCCGGAATATGAAAAAATCTACACAAAACCGCATCGACAAACTTGGCAACGGTCGAGGGAAGATAAACAAATGCCTATATAACTGCAATTTTCTCGCCAACCTACACTCGTGTGCAAATAAAATCAAGACTACCAGTGAGAACTGAAAAACGGAGACTTAAAATCAATCAGTTGGATCAAATGAAAATAAATTTCAAAAAATTCCCCTCAATTGAAAACTGTATGTCTTTACACATGTACATACGTTAACTAATAACCCTGATTAGTATAGGACAGGCTCAAAGGGCGGTGGAGTTGTTTTGTTTGGTAAGAACTTTGTACTTTTGGTAGGAATTGAGTCTCCAAAATTTGAAGGTTGTGAGGTATTAACACAGTGGAAATTAAATGCAGCCAACAGGAACTACAGGTCTACCATAGCGTCTATCCAGTGAACCAGAAGTACCTGGAGATCTTGGAGAATATTGCCAGCATGAGCAACCTCTTTCGTATTGAGTTCCAGTATTGACTGGGAAAACATCAAGTGCAGAATCTTTTCCTTGTCGCCTTTTAAACCTGATAAACTCGTATGGCCTAATAAAGCATATTTTCCCACGAGACTCAGAGACAGTGACATACCGTCTGCTTTGGATCTAATATTCACGGACGGTGACGGGAGTATGTAAATGATCAAGAGTCTGCCCTGCTGGGGAAAATTGCCATGTTATCGTAGTTACGGGGAGCACAGCGATAATGAATCACATGAAATCAAGCAACAAGCCACGAATTATGCACAACAAGCAGTTCTCAGCACGGGTAGGCAAATTCGGTACCCGTATCCATACCCGAAGCTCGAGTATTGTTATACATCTGGTATCTATACCCATACCCGAGTATCCGGGTACAAATTTTCCATAACCGTACCAGCAATGTAATTTGAAAACATGTATCTGTACCCATACTCGGGCATCTCAGTGTCGTAGTCGTACTGGTACCCGGATACTTTATCCAGATATCGTGGTTTATTTGCAACAGTAACTAATATATGTAATAATGTATGACACTTTAATGTGACTAGTTGGAGTGGTATTCGACATTGCATATTTTCTGAGTAGATAATACTGGAAGCGTTTATACCAAACTAACTTGCATGCTTGCAGATCTATCAAACATTTCCCCGCAGAAGAGTATTAAAAATCAAAAGTTGAATGGATTAGGTGAAGTTCCTTAAAGCATATTGTAGTACTACATAGTATCACGTCATTTAGTATTCGATACATACACTCCCAGTCAACAATGGCCATTGGGGCAACATTGGGCCAGCGTTGGCCCACAATTGCCAACGCTGGCCCGATGTTGCCCCAACGGCCATTTCCAACAAATCGCCAACTAGGCTCAAAGTTCAAATTGTTCCAAGACGAATAATTTTGAATGTTGGCGAAGTGTTGGCGAATGGTAATTGTTGACTGGAAAGTAGTTATAAGTTTTAGATCATTTCCCTCATCAGTCCATAGAAGTAGTAGAGACAATAAAAATATTACATTTCCCAATTTCCTACATTTGATTCCAGCATGGTGGTATAATGTTTTAATTTTCAACGTTTCTAAATACACTGGTACAATGATTGTTGGTACGAGTAAATAATGCCGTTCAACACGTACCCGGCTGGTATATATGTACCCACTTCCAAATCCTTGTACCCGTACCCATACCCGTATGCGTACCCGAAATTTTGAGCTGACCAAATTGTACCCCAGATAGTACTATTCTGTAAATTGTAGGGGTAGTCTAAATAGATACCCGGGTAGCACCCATACCCGTACCTGTTTACCTCAATAATACACATAACCGTGCCGAGAACTAAGCACAAGGACGATTACGTAAATATGAGACGGAATACTGCTTCAATCGATATGGGTTTGTTCTCTGGTTGAATTAATAATATGTGGGCAGAATTCAATAATATTATTTGATGTGCTGCTGGTAAATATGTACATATGTTCCCACAGTTCACAAATGAGAAAGGCAGTTAAAAAATTAGTGAAAAATTTGCGAGGATATAAATTTTAAAACAAAATCAGTTATGTATCAAGAAGGACAAAGTGCAGCTCACAAGTTACCTGTATCAAAGTGGAGGAGACTACAATAAATTACAGACCAAAAGTCAATTTCAATTAGTTCAACGAATTCTCCTATGTATTTTCTCAAATGAGAATGTCGCTCAAACTATTTATTTCCGTGAATGTTGGGCTACAACTGAGTCGGAGCAATGCTCGGCAAAATTATTTAATGTTTCAGTAGGTCCCAAAGTCTTAAAAACTATCAAATTTCTTTGGTCGAATTCAGCCTGCGGTCCCAATAACATTCATCCCAGAATTTTGAAGCAGTGCTCAAAGGAAATTGCCCCCATGCTAACCGCAATCTTTAAGGAGTCGCTAAATTATACCCAATGCCTGGTAGATTGGGCATATAGTGTAAATTTTAAATGACGGATACACATGGATGTCAAAAAATAATAGACCAAAGAGCAGTGGACCAAGGCAGGGTAGTGGATTGTACTTACTTCGACTTCTCTAAAGCTTTCGACTGTGTACCACATGCATATACTCTCTTAAAAAAGTAGACTATTTGACTTGGATATCCTCTCTCCTGAATAGTTAGATTTCTTCACGGAACGACTAAAATTACTTCACTCGGGCTATTGTCCAACCCTGCTGAAGTAATATATGGAGTCCCTCAAGTGTCTGTGTTGGGCCAAAATTGCTGGTTGCTCTTGTAAACGACTTGTTGGAATAAACACGTCCCCCACTTACCAGATGATTTGATTGGGGTAATGTGGAATGACATTTATGAATGTTACTCATTGCCAGTTATGAATGACGCTGAAGTATGTAGGTAAAGTAGATAATGGAACGGAGTTCAGAGCTAATCCCGCCGCGATAATCCCGCTGATATTATTCCCGCGAACAGTATCCCGCTTTCAGTTTAACCGATGTATATAATCCCGCTCATGATAATCCCGACACTAATGAGATAATCCCGCCATACAATGAAACGCAGAATTTAATGAATATAAAATGAAGTTGCTATAACAACAGTGAAGATACAACAGTTGAGCACTCAAGATCCGAAGTAATAAGCAAATAATAAGCAAAGATAAGAAAAAGAGTTCCTGTCGTTGCTAATTAAATGTCATTTTAACGTTAATTTCAGAAAAAGTTTGTTTTGAGTTGTAATTCTGAATAATGAACAGAGTGTAGCTACATATACATGTCACAATTCACAATATAGGTACAAATCAAAACAGCTAACAAGATAATATTACATATTAGCAAACAATTATTGTTTACTGAAGTTGATAGAATAAAACCTGGGTCGGGAATATCGTCAGCGGGGTTATAGATGGCGGGATTGCATACTTTTGAGATCGGGATTAAATCCTCGGGGTTGCTTCGGCGGAGTTTTCACTGGCGGGATTGTCAAGGCGGGATTAGCTCTGGACACGAATGGAACATTACATTTATATTTTGTTTTCAACATAGCACATCAGAGTGTGTAGGTGCCTCCTTCACCCAATCAGAGTTCCATTAAAGTGCCCAAATATTTCGGGTACCTCGAGATGTGTTAGTTTTTTAACCAATCGTAACTTACGGTATACTTACTTACTCATTCCCATTCCTATACAACCTCAAAACTTTCCGGGTACAAATTTTGTGCGACCAAAAAGTATCCAAATTGTTTGGGTACAAAGATTTTGTTACCGCTTGATATCTGGAACTATACCCACTGAGGGGTATTATTTTGAATTACAATGCTTTCATATACAACTGATATAGAAATCTTCCTAATTAGTCATAAAGCAGATTAGTTACTATCACTTGCTTTTAAATTACAGATTAGTGAGATTCCCACATAGGAAGTTAACATCTTTATGTTACTCAATGACGACTTTATATTTTTCTTCATATAATTTAGTATTATCAGCTAGTGATATATTTAAAATGTTCAGAGTACTAGAAAAACTTTTATGTTCCAAAGTTGGGGGCCCTAACATATAAGGAAATATAAATTTATAAGTACAAATTATAGATACTGTATATATGTCCGTGTACACATCTAAAGGCGCACAGTAGGCCATCAAATGATCCACGGTGTTTAAACTTGTAATCGTGCTTGGGTATTGGAGCTTTTTACTATTAATTAGTAAATTAAAATACTGATTAACTCTTAAAATAACTGATTATATCTTCATTACAGAACCACATATTGTCAGATTAAATATTTGGTACATTTTTTCTTTCTCATGATGTTTTAATTAGCTCATGTTATCATTTTCAACATTTTTTCACATCAAAAATTACAATTTGTGAGACGACAGAAAACTTGCAATTTTGTTATTTGTATACGTCTCGCCTATTTACTTTTGTGGGTGTTTCTCTTATTGCCATAATTTGCCAACCTAAATTGATTGGCTGATAAAAAAGGAATAGACTCACACATGACGTTCTTCATCATTCATTGAAATCATTCACGCCGACTTGTCAACCGACTTCAAAATGTCAAACAACTTTGAAGCGATTTCGCTAAGCAAAATCTCCGGCAAAACCAGACTGGAAAGCAATTCTCATCCCCATGATCGGGTCATATTGGGAAGAATGCGAGGGATTTTAAAATTCCTTAACTTTAGTGGTGGGTGTCCAATTTCTTACAACGCTTCCGAAAATGAATTCTATTTCATATGGAAATCAATGACTACGTTCCAAGCATTTATATGTGCAATTATTCCTGTCTTATCTTGGTTATTCAGCTTACTAGAGTACACTTTTAAAATTCCAATATTTCATGAAAAGTAAGTTCGGACATTACCATATTAAAAAATCATTGCATCAAAAAACTAACCGGTGTATAAAACGATCAAATGTCTAAATTGTCTCCTCGTAGGGTGACACAACCTAAAGGAGTGTTAACCGGGATCATCTCTAACAGTCCCACTTTGACGGCGGCTGTTAAATCATCGACCATAACCAGTCTAAAAATAATTTTTGCAATCTTCCCTGTATACCAGACTGTTGATTTGATTCTCGGGTGGACACAAGCTTCGAATTTTTGCAAGTTTCTAAATAGCTGGTCGGATTTTAAGGAGCAATATGACAATGCATTTTACAGATATAAAGCATCCGATTATTATTATTTGGGGGTTACGGATCATGAAAAGTCCTCACGGAGAAGAGATACCATTATACTTTGGATCTACATCTCGATCCCTGTTTTCGCCGGTGTATTGGGCCTAGTTTATAGCGTCAACTTTGCAAATTTTCAAGACGCGTTGTTCTTTATTATTATGACAAGTCGCATAGCACTGATAGATTTTGTTGAAGATGTGAAGAACATTTTTGGATACCAAATGTTAGCGGAGAGGTTTAAACAGGTTAACCACTTATATATGTTTTCAAAACGTTTTAATTAGTAAGAAAAGTAAGGTTTAATAGTTAACTCAAGCACGGCTCTTGTTACTCAATTGGAAATTAGGTATGCAAATACATTATCATATGCTCGCCATCTCTTTTGAAAGAACAATGTTTAATAGTTATGGACACATATTCTCGGATTAACAAAAATATTTAAGTTTTGGGAAGTTATATTGCAACCAAACACTGTTGTTCCTAAATTGAAAGTACGTACATATATAGGGGTTTCATTTAACCAAAAATGACAGTACCCAGCACATAAAATTGTATTATGTGACATTTGATAGATAAGGCATGGAATTTCAATGGATGTTGCACATGGTAATCTATCGGAAAGGAGAATAAAAAACTGGACAACGCTAATTCAAATGGTAAGAGATCAAACCAGAATACTTGCTGAAAGCCAGAAGTCTCGAGAGCTTTTCTTCGTACTTCGATGTATTATCTTCGTAACACTGTTTTTATTTATCCTTCTGAACCTTCCCTCGAACGTTTACGAGGTTGTTATTTTTCACATTGTTTGGGGGATCTTCTCGTTTCTACAACTTATTCGTCTCCTTTTAAAAACTTGGATGGCTGAAGCGATTACATCAGAGGTGATGTGCGAAAACTGCTATTGTTAATTACTTTTTAACACCTATCTCACAGTATATAAATTTCGAAATATTTTTATTAATGTGTTTGGCAATTTTGTTTGATTTTGCGGCGAATCTTTGCAGGAGTCGAAAATCGAGAAAGACATGATATGCTTTGATACAAGTAGATGGGATTCAAGTTGCTCATTGCAAGTAAGTTAAACGCTTGGATATAATGTATAAATGAGTGTAAAATACAAATGCACATGGTGCTCAAAAACCTTTGCCCCATAGGATCTCCAAAATCCAACTGCGCTCTATAGTTGAAGGAGATATTTCCTTGCGCATAATTTCTTTATGGGTAGGAAAAAAATAAATCGAAGCGGTCGGCCAACAATAATAATTGTATGTAATTATTACAGTGGTTATGCCCATGAAACAAAAAATTATAAAATTCAATTTTACAACTTGTTTAGTCTCATTTGCCGCTCCAAACTTCGTCGAATCTAAGCAGATATGACCTCAAATGAGCTCCTCAAATCCATCTGTGTCATGATTCAAGTCTTCTAGCTACTAAACTATCGTTCGGAATTCTCTGAATTAGATGATTCTCAACATTGCTCAACAAAGTTGGCTCCCAAGTGTCAATTTATTTGCCTAGCATAACTTTTGATTTCCTGCACGGTGTTGGGTCATGGAGAAAGGTTACTTTATTGTGGATAAATTTACTCTATAAGACTTCAAGAACAAAATCAAATATTTTTCTTTGATGACATTCCAAATTCCTTGGCACAGGCTGAGGTAGATTTTATTCTCCCATAATCGCAAGGAATTAACAGACCACATCCTATCCTAACGATTCAATTGAGTTAAGCAGGGTTAGCACCCTTGTGGACGCAAAAGTGACTGCTCTTTCGTTACAGTCGAATCTCTGTAACGTCTCTCCCTATAACGAAAGTTCACCTGTAACGACACACTTAAAATTTCTCCTCAGTGAATATTCAATGTTGTCACCCGTTATAACGAAATTCCCCTTATAACGCCGGAAAAATTGGTCCCCTTGAGTCGTTTTAGAGAGAGAGAGAGTCGACTGTATTCCTCTTATTTCTTGCTCAAAAAGCAACGTCGAGGATATTCTGATCCAGTAACTCTCAAACCCGGCGACAACGTAAGTGAATTTCATAAATCAATAGTTCAGGTTCTCATGACACTCATGAACTCATGAACTCATGACACTAAAGCTAATTTGAGATCATATCCGCGAAGATTCAACGAAATTGGGAATGCTGGAGGAAGTAAGCAAATTGCAAAATTGAATTTGTTAGTATTATTTGTTTCGTTGTCATTATTTCTCAATCGCTTTGGGAAAAACTAATACCTAAAAAAGCTTAAAAATAGAAGTTGCTTTTGCGCCCTCAAAAGTTGAAAACAAGTTTTCTGGTAGATTCTGTCAGAATAAATCCCACTAGTTTATTGAAAGTGATCTTGAAATGACGAAAAGCAACGCCACGATGGATAATTTTCCCTTGAGTACTCTTTCAATAGTATTAATAATTAACAATTTCCAACTTACATCTCAAAATTGATAAATTCAGTATTCATTGCAAACCAACTTTTTCACATCTATTTCTGGATTAGTGACAATAATGTCGTGGCGTTGCTTTTCATCATTTCAAGATTTTTCATCACTTTCAATAAACTAGTGGGATTTATTCTGACAGAATCTACCAGAAAACTTGTTTTTAACTTTTGAGGGCGCAAAAGCAACTTCTATTTTTAAGCTTTTTTAGCTATTAGTTTATTTCGACCTTTTGGACTTGTAAAACTATTGCCTATAGGCAATAGTTTTATAATTTATTAACTATAAAATATATTAGCCTAGTGGAAAGATTTCAGACAATAATGATTTTTGCCAGTGAAGTACATGCACATAATTGTTGGCTAATTTTTGTTTACGCGGAACATTCAAACTTGGCTTACAAAAATTGATTATTTACTTGATTTTTAACCACGAAAGGGCTAAAACCTTTTGAACCATCCAGAGCGCTTTCAATTTATGATAGCTGCGTCATTTTAATTAATGTTAGACATGTGTTAATGGACCCCAAAGTTAATCTTATACTTTACTTACTCTCTTACCCAAAGTTAGAATTTAATCATGGTGGTTAAAAGATCACTGATTGTATTAGCACACTGTACTAAATATTCAAAGGCGTAGACAAAAAATGTTAATTTATTCGAATTAACCATTCAAATTCCAAGATTTGGTAACTTGTTTAGCATTGCGGTATTTCCTTTCTGTTTTTTTTGTACTCTAGAATGGCATTATTTTTCGTTGACTTGGACAGGACTAAGTTGTATTTACACTTGGTTACTATAATTTAAACCTGCATAAGTAAAAAAAGAAACATTTAATGTTGAAAAAGAATAACGATTCATTGTTTTCTTGCATTCGTGCAAAATTTAATCCTTAAAAAATTTAATTAAATATTTTTAAGAATATTATTCTTAAAAATAAAAATCGAAGCTTTTTTTTGCACGAATGAAAGAAAAAAAACTGGTATGCTCAACATGTCATGTACATAAGTGACCGGTAATCCAACTTAAGGATTCAACTAATATTTAAGGGGTGATCCCTTAAAGATCACATCACCAAAATTTTACGGTTCACATCCTAGTAATGAAAAGCGTCTTACGATACAATGTCATGCATTTCTGATTAGTGGAACACCTTCAAATATTTTCCAATGTTAAATGAACGGTCACCATGCAACTTAAATTCGTCATTTGCCTCCAATTTTTGTTTATTTTTGCGAAGGGCTCTAAAAATTTAAGGGTTACGCGAACATAAATATTCATGGAGGTTCGCAATGATCTCCCATTGGCTTTAAGCTTTTGATAGTGGAATTACATCAAGTTGGTCAGGAGATATCAGGAAAAGACACTTTTTGAGGTATGGGTGAAAGCATAGAGGTTGCTTTTTTAGGGATTCTGGACAGACTTGTGCATGCACACAGACGTGGGCACGTAGCCTTTAAAAGCAACTTCTCAAAAATACAAGTAGATCAGCAGTAAACGTTAGCTCTAAGGAATACTACAATTGTATAGCATGGTTAGATCTTGGAGAACCCAAGGGGGCAAAGGTTACTGAGCACTGTATACAAACAATTGTTTTTTTCTGATTGGACAGCTCAAGGCCGCGCATGACCTAATCGCCCAAAATCCAATCCAGATTTCTTATGGCTACGTTACGTTTAATAAAAGTGTTTTAAAATCCGTAAGCTGTATCGATACAATTCAATGTTGTGTTTATACTTCTATGAAGGGATGTTACGACTCCTGGATAATATTTATTGTCAATTAAAATAATTTGTATTTACCTGTGTCTTTAGGTCTTCAACCAGGTGGTTACGTACCTAATTGTCATAATGCAACTTGTAGAAAAATAGCCTAATCAAGTAGTGGACACGGGAATATTTTAGTTGGCCATGTTTGGTCATGCTGAATTTTGGTTATGAGTGGAACCTAGGCGTGCTAATCTTGTGGATTGTTAAACTCCGAGCATCGCCATATCTTTTTATCTGATCTCTTTTCAAATGAGTGTTCTTAAACATTATGTAAGTATATGGTTGCCAAAAAAATTGGTAAAAAATAGTGCTCCTAAAATTCCAAGTTCTATGTGAGTCAGGCACTCCGGAACGTCCGACAAAGTGGGATGGACAACATTTTTTAATTAGTTTTGATTTCTTTTCTATGTAATTACATATAAGGTTACAAATAATTTTTCGCTAGCTAATCATATGAACATGCAAATTATGGATCTCCTAATTTAAAAAATAGTTTTAAAAGAATGAGCTTTCACAAAAGACACAAATCTCATATATTAGAAACCTTTTCTTACAAATACTAGGCACTAGTAAAATTTTATGTATTTCAAATAGAGGTATCATAGATTCATTGTACTAATTGCTAACTAGCTACGGAAATACTGTTCTTTGATTTTTGGTCTGGTCATGTCCAACCAAGATACGTTCCACAATCTTGGTCCAAGGAAAATTCTCCGATAGATTTACTTGTTTAGAAGTAGATACATGGGCTGGTCCATCCGTTGGACCAGACCAAATGAACCAAATTTTCAGGCATGAACTCTTTGAAGTAAATGTTTTTTCAACAACGTACTTATATTTAACGGTAATTATTAATATCCTGAAATAAACTCCTTTGGTGGACGTTTCAAAACTATTTCATTCTTTTCAATACTATCAGCGCGCAAAGCCTATCGAGTTTATAATTTGCTCGGATCAAATTGTTCGCTATGCTCCTAATACAGGAATTGTATTAACTTTCTGGTTCGATATTTTGGAATAGATTTATTTGTCTGACATGAATTTGGAACAAAGTTCAAAGCAAAAGTTTCAAATTGTTCAAACTTTTAATCCAGAAAAAAGTTTTGGTATGAATTTGTCTGATAAGGGGAGATCAAATTGTTTGGCGCAAGTAGTGGGAAACAATATTGCAAATGTACAAAGGTCAACAATAGCAAAGAATGGTCGATTTCACTACTTAATTTTCGTAATTACCTAGATGAACCGATCTCCACAATTAAGAATATACATGGATGAAAACGATAGTTGGCAACACGGTGTACCCACTTTTGTTTAGAAGAAATAAATTCTTTCATGTTTTTAGAACTAAAGCAATTTGTGCAGAATTTAAACAAATTGAAGCTTTATTGCAGTCTTGACAGCAAAAAGTTCGGAAAAGGCTTATTTGGTTCCTGAAAAGTGGGGGGACAGTAGTATAGCATGTCCCTCCCTGACGTTTTTTGGGAGTGGCATTGTCCCTCCTGTCCCCCCTTATTCCGGAGTGCCTGATGTGAGTAGCTGGTTCAACATTATCATTTATGTAAAACGAAGCTTAATTTGAGTATCTGCCTTAATATCTAACCATCAGTTAATTCAGCCCATACACTATAATTGCTATCCAAAAATGTGTCATTAACTATAAGTTCTTCAAGTATTTGTTCACTTATGGTTTGTGTTGAAACTGAAATTAACACTCTTTCTAGGATTCGGAACATGAACAGTTTTTTATTCGTTGATTTTTCTCAGTCATATATCTGCCGTATTTTATCCCTAAAATACTAAAAGTCTCATTTCATACCACCTCAGACATTAGCTGGTTACAAACTTATTAATTGTAATAAAAAATATAATTATCTTATAATAATAATGATTCAGATTATTATAATAGTAACAAAGGAAACAAACTTACCCAGTACACTATAAAACAACATAGCAGAAATCAAATTGTCCCGAGTGCGGAGTTAACTTTTCTTCGTCATTTCTATTTTGTATAACTCATTCTATTTCGTGCCACGTTTGCGCAGATCTCTCCCATTCCTCCTCTTTCTTCATACTGTCCACCCAATTCAAAGCCCTGCCTATTTGTGGGAGCCTATTCCGTACAGTGGTCGAAACCGGTCTGTAATTTTCTTCCAAATATGTATTATAACCCGTGCCGTTTTAAAATAAATCGTAAACCGTACCCAGCTATCTGACGTTTTTCTAGTTACATACGATTAGCTCCAAATCCTGTCATGTAGGAGGATTTCCCATGTCGAGAAGATCCAGATCGGTACCACCTAAGCATTTATACTTATCTACAACATCAATCTTACACTTATTCATGAAATACAAATATGGGGAATCTATGCAAAAGGTGACAGTTTCAGGCCGAATGCTACTCACTTTTGTTCAAGACTACAACTGTTTACTACTCCTGCTGATATGCAGTACAGTAATAACAGTCCCTACGGTCCGAACAATACAATATTTGTACTCAGTGTGTACTGCGCTTTGCAAAATGTTTCCATGCTGTGATTATTATAGAACTCCATTCGTCTTAATTAAGCATAATATAAAGCTTCTATTTTTTAAAAAGTTTCTGTACTCAATGACATATACCGTAATGATAGTTAAATATGTTGTAGTTTCCCAATTTTCCAAATATTCCGGGTAACTTGACCTTTACATGCGACCATATCAGTTAAAAATTATTAAAATGGCATGAAGCAAACATCTTCATCTCCTAGGAAATCGTGCCAGTGCAGTTTAAGTTTGCTCTTTATAATAGTCATTTATAATACGGTAAACCCCTCTTTTAATACCTTGGATTTTTAATGTACCACACGACCCCAATATTTACAAAGTGAAAAATATACGAATTATTAAAATTGGCTAAAGAAATTCCGAATATATTCAACTGGATTTTGCACCATACGGTTATACATATTACTAAACACAGATCTTGCAGCTCGAAGATATGTTGGTTTTTCATCGATCGAATCAGCTGTTTGCTCCTTGCTGTTGGACTCATCAGGCTTTGGTTCAGATTTGTCCTTTTCAGCCGACGCAGTAGTCTCCGGATTTCCCGCTGGCTTTTCGGTAGTCTCTGATGCCTTTTCAGTTGCCGCTGGACTTTCCGCAGATTTTGCGGTAGTTTCTGCACTTGTAGCTGCTGGGGTAGTCTCTGCACTTGTCGCTGCTGTAGTAGTTTCTGCACTCGTTTCGGCTGGCGTAGTCTCCACACTCGTTTCGGCTGGTGTAGTTTCTGCACTCGTTTCGGCTGGCGTAGTCTCTGCACTTGTATCGGCTGCGGTAGTTTCTGCGCTGGTCTCTGGGCTAGACTCAGAACTTTCAGTTGTATCTGCACTAGATTCGGAACTTTCAGTTGTAGCTGCATCGGTTGTGTCCGTAGCAGGTGCCTCAGTTGACTCTGCATCAGGAGCTCCTGTTGAGTCTGTTGCAGGGGCTTCAGTTGTGTCTGTTGCAGATGTCTCCGTTGAGTCGGTAGCGGGCGTTTCTGTTGAATCCGGCTCAGCCTCCGTTGATTCATTGGGAGGTTCGGTCGAATCTGCAGATGCCTCGGTTGGTTCAGAGGAAGGTTCCGTTGAATCTGTTGACCCCTCTGTTGATTCAGAGGAAGGTTCCGTTGATTCAGTGGAAGTATCTGTAGATTCTGTAGATTCTTTGGAGGGTTCACTGGAATCAGTGGATGCTACAGTTGATTCTGTCGATTCTGTTGATGAATCGGTTGTATCCGTGGATTCAGTCGAGTCGGTAGCTTCAGTCGAGTCAGTAGATTCAGTCGAGTCTGTACCTTCAGTCGAGTCGGTAGATTCAGTCGAGTCTGTAGCTTCAGTCGAGTCGGTAGATTCGGTCGAGTCTCTAGCTTCAGTCGAGTCGGTAGATCCAGTGGCATCTGTAGATTCGGTGGAATCTGTGGATTCAGTGGAATCTGTGGATTCAGTGGAATCTGTGGATTCAGTGGAATCAGTGGATTCAGTGGATTCAGTGGAATCTGTGGAATCTGTGGATTCAGTAGATTCAGTGGAATCTGTGGAATCTGTGGAATCGGTGGAATCTGTTGATTCGGTGGAATCTGTGGAATCTGTGGATTCCGTGGAATCTGTGGATTCCGTGGAATCTGTGGAATCTGTATATTCGGTGGAATCTGTGGATTCGGTGGAATCTGTGGATTCGGTGGAATCTGTATATTCGGTGGAATCTGTGGATTCGGTGGAATCTGTAGACTCGGTCGAATCTGTAGACTCGGTCGAATCTGTAGACTCGGTCGAATCTGTAGACTCGGTCGAATCTGTAGACTCGGTCGAATCTGTAGACTCGGTCGAATCTGTAGACTCGGTCGAATCTGTAGACTCGGTCGAATCCGTAGAATCTGTAGACTCGGTCGAATCCGTAGAATCTGTAGATTCAGTTGCATCTGTGCTTGAGTCCGTACTAGATTCCTCTGTTGATTCATCGTCAGGTGTTTCAGTAGTTTCGTCGTCATCTGATTCGGTAGTTTCGTCATCCGGTGATTCGGTAGTTTCGTCATCCGGTGATTCGGTAGTTTCGTCATCCGGTGATTCGGTAGTTTCATCGTCATCTGATTCGGTAGTGTCGTCATCCGGTGATTTGGTAGTTTCATCGTCATCTGATTCGGTAGTTTCTTCATCGGGTGTTTCGGTAGTTTCATCTTCATCTAATTCTGTAGTTGCCTCGTCGGATGATTCGGTAGTTTCATCGTCATCTGATTCGGTAGTTTCTTCATCGGGTGTTTCGGTAGTTTCATCTTCATCTGTTTCTGTAGTTGACTCATCGGACGATACGGTAGTTTTATCATCGGTTGATTCTTCCGACGAATCGGTGCTTATTTCCTCCGTAGTAGTATCATCACCAGATACCGTCGTATCATCGTCACCTGTTTTTGCAGTAGTACCTTTGCCCTTACCCTTGTGAGTAGTTTGGTCTGGTTCTTGTGATGTTCTTTGGTCGTTGGTGGAACGTTTCCCAGATGATGTAGTCTTTTTAGTGTTAGAATTTGAATCATCTCTTTCAGTAGTAGATTTAGTGTGTTTAGTTGGATGTTCGGTGGTATGCTTTGTGGTGTCAACGGATTCACTGGTGGTTGTTTTTCTCGGTTTTGGTTTATGTGTGGATTTTTTGTGTCCTCCATTTTTCGGTTTTTTAGTTGACTTATTGCGAGGGCGTTTAGTAGTTTTCTTATTCTTCCCCTTCGCTCGTTTCTTGTTTTTGCTCTTGCTCTTACCCTTATTCTTGCCTTTGCCCTTTCGTTTCGAGTTCTTCCTTTTCTTGTTCTTGTTCTTGCCCTTCACCTTTTTCTTATTCTTGTTTTTGCCCTTGCCTTTGCCATGCCTCTTTTTCTTATTTTTGCCTTTCATCTTTTTATTCTTTCTTCCTTTACCCTTTTTCTTATTCTTACCTTTAACCTTTTTCTTGTTCTTGCCTTTGACTTTTTTCTTATTTTTACCCTTGACTTTTTTTTTGTTCTTGCCTTTACCCTTTTTCTTATTCTTGCCTTTGACTTTTTTCTTCTTTTTGCCTTTGCCCCTTTTCTTATTTTTTCCTTTAACTTTCTTCTTGTTCTTGCTTTTACCTTTTTTCTTCTTTTTGCCCTTGCCTTTTACATTTTTCTTTTTTTTCTTAGATTTTCCTTTACGTTTTCCGGGTCTATTTTTTCTGGAACCAGCACGCCTCGTAGTTCTTCTTAGACCTCTGCTATTTTGAAGAGCTTGATCTCGGGATTTTGGATTATTTCTGCCTTGCCGGTTTTTAGCCTGCCTGTTTCCCCTTCGACCTCTGCTGTTTTGAAGATCTTCATTCCGGGATTTAGATTTGTTTCGGGGTTGTTGCTCTTTTGCAATTTTCCTGTTTTGGTGACCTTCTGGTTCCTTTCTGCTTTGTTGATGTTTAGCCTTTCGGTTTTTCCTTTGATCGCTGCTGGTTTCAAGATCTTGATTCCTGATTTTCGATTTCTTCTGGTTTTGTTTTTGGCTTTTTGAATTCCGTCTGCTTTGTTTGTTTCTCGATTTTTTCCTGCTTTGTTGGTTTCTCGACGTCTGCCTTCTGGGTTGGTTTCTCGATTTCTGCCTGCCTTGTTGGTTTCTCGATGTCTGCTTACCTTGTTGGTATCTCGATTTCTGCCTACTTTGTTGGTATCTCGATTTCTGCCTGCCTTGTTGGTTTTTCGATTTCTGACTGCTTTGTTGGTTTCTCGACTTCTGTCTGCTTTGTTGGGTTTTCGATTTCTGCCTGCTTTTTTGGTTTCTCGATTTACTGCTATGTTTGGTTCTCGATTTCTGCCTGCTTTGTTGGTTTCTCGATTTACTGCTATGTTTGGTTCTCGATTTCTGCCTGCTTTGTTGGTTTCCCGATTTACTGCTATGTTTGGTTCTCGATTTCTGCCTGCTTTGTTGGTTTCCCGATTTACTGCTATGTTTGGTTCTCGATTTCTGCCTGCTTTGTTGGTTTCCCGATTTCTGTCTTTGTTTCCGTGGCTTAGGGTCTTTATTGGTTTGTTGGTTTTTCATCCCTCCATTTCTTTTTCGATTGTTGTGAAGAGCCTGATTTCTGGTTTTTGATTTCCTTCGGTGTTGTTGGCTCTTTGATTTTTTCCTACTTTGTACGGATTTTCCTTTTTTCTTATTTTGTTGGTTTTTATTGCCTCCGTTTATCTTTGAACCTCTACTGCTTTTAAGGGCTTGATTACCTGTTTTCGATGTTTTCTTGGTGTTTTGTGTTTTTGGTTTTTTCTTACGTTGCTGGGTTCCAGTTCGCCGGTTGCTACTTTTACGTTTGTTATTTTGAAGACCCTGATTCCTGCTTTTGGATTTCCGTCTGACTTGTTTTTTTGGTTTTTGTCTACTTTGTTTGTTTTTGGATTTTTTCTTACTTTGTTGGTTTTTAGCCCCTCGGTTTCTCTTTTGACCTCTGCCATTTTGAAGAGCTTGATTTTTGGTTTTATGATTGTTTCGGGTATGTTTGCTTTCCCGGTTGTTCCTGCTTTCTCGATTTTTCTTGTTTTTCTTATTTTGCAGGTTTTTAGCCCCTCCGTTTCCGTTTTGACCCTCGCGGTTTTTACGAGCTTCCTTACGGGTTTTTGGATTCTTGCTCCTTTGCTGGTTCTTTACCACTCTGTTTCGACCTTTACTTCTTTGAAGAGCTTGATTGCGGGTTTTCGCATTCTTCCTGCTTCGTTGTTTTTGGTTTTTCTTCCTTTTTTGTTGGGCATTAGCTACGCTGTTTCTTCTCTGACCTTCGCTATTTCGTTGATTTGTTTTCCGCGTTCTTGATTTCCTTTTACTGTGTCGGCTATTAGCTCCTCTATGTCTCGTCCGACCTCTGCTATTTTTAAGATCATGATTCCTGGTTTTCGGGTCATTTCTGCTTTGTCGTGTTTTCGTTTTCTTGCTTTGTCCGTTTTTGGCCCCTCGGCGTCTGGCTCCATTTTGCTTTGGATTGCTTACCCTTGTATTGTGAGCCGTCAGAATTTTTTGAACCTCGAATGAATGTTTCCCGTAATCTATGCAAATACAATTTCAACAATAATTTAACGACCATATTCCGCAGTCGTTTTTATAAATGAATCCGCATTTTTAGTAATGAATACTAATTTGTCAGTAGTTTGTATCGTATTTAGTTAAGTTTCTAAATTTACATTTAATTTTTTATTAAAATATTTAGACGGTTAATTATAAAACCTTGTTACCTGGACAGTAGTATCCTGCAGAGTTGGGATTATTAGGACATTCGCATTGACATTCTTCTGGCTTTCCTGTTCTTGGATTGGTTCGATGTCGTGAACCCTTGCAATTCGTCTGGGGATAATCTGCAAATGTCAAAAGACGAGTTATTTTGCTTAGTTTCTACCGTGAAAGCAAAAGTAAGAAGTATTGAATGTATAAGTAAATAGTACAATCAGGATCTCCCCTGGGTTGTGTGCAATTAGAATTTTTTTTAATATACTCTGCATTTGAGCTAAGAATAGCTATGCAAATAAAAATCGTTAAGGTAAACACCGATGGACTCATTTTGGATGCCGGTCCGGAACTCTTGTTTCCAGGCACCACACCCTAGCATAACTAATTCTTATTTCGAACTTTGAGACCACTTTAATCCTAATTGAACAATCATGTGAACACGTGTTTTCAAATGAAGGCATTTGGAAGCAGCAGATGGTTGCATTCAGTAATTCATTTATATTTATGGCAAAACCCATTTTTATTACGAGCGAAATGTGTAATAATATATGCGCATCTGACGTCATAATAACTATTTGCAAGTCCTGAAACAAAATATCATCACTATAATGGCTCTAAATGATTAATCTTCCATTATTTTCAGTGGATACTAACACAATTCACCAAGTATTTTTTTAAAATTCAAATTCACTGCATTGTCAATTTCCCTTATCATAGAATTTAGAAGCCTTGAAAATATGGAGGTTACTCAATGCAATGAAAAAGCAGTTTACATAAATGTTTTACATTGTTACACCTATTTATACGGTTCACTGTTTGCGTTATTCTTCTGGACTGCATCTTCACATTAATTCCCTATTTCTATACCTGAGTAAACAACTTGCAGCTGTCGTCAATGCCAAGCTGAAATGTGTCGTGCCTTTGAAGGTCATCCATTAAGTGCTCGAGGGTACCGTAAGTTAATATTGTATTTGTGCATCTTCGTATTAACACGCATTGGTCGTTAATTACACTCCGTTGTGCAGGTTTTATGAACGAGATAATATTTTGAAACTATGCACATTTAGTTTTGTGATAGTAATGTTTTTTGAAATAATGAGCCTTTACAGTAAAGAATCTGTAACCATTCAGGTTATTTAATGCAGAATGGAACATGGATATTACAAACGAGGGATGGGAAATTTATTCTGGTTACCTTTTGTATTGGATTACGAAATTAGTTAGAAAAATTCAGATTATCTGAAAGGAATTCAGGGAATTGCCAATAAAAGTTTAAAAATCTAGATTTGGATGATTTTATTTGAAACGTACATATAAATGAAATCAAGAAAACCAAGGCAAATTTAATAAATTTCTTCTTGTTTCATAATATTTAATCATGTAACCATAATACAAATATGTGGCTTGGGTTAATTTTATGATTTATTCCCAAATAAAATTTTCTACAAGTTTAGTGTCTTGAAATAGTTTTTTACAACGGCGAGAATTGCTGTCAAAGATTGGCACGATTTGAAAATCCGGATTTTTGCGTTTTCCTCACTTTAACGTTGGAAACTAAAATTTTCTCAACCTTAATCCCTGTGTTTAGTGCTCGTGCCCAAAATTCTCACCGTAGAGACAAAACATCCGGGATTTCAAAAGTCGACATGGTAATCCCACAAAATTTTAAAAAATCGAGTGTCAAAACACATTCTCACAAAAAATTGTGTAAGAATCCAAAATTCTTGAATTCAAAATCGATAAAATACTTAACTTTGTTTATCGGCTGTGTTCTCAAAAATTGATCTAGATCGCTGAATAAAGTTTTTAAAAAAATATGGAAAGAAACTCGTTACTGGGCAAATAATCAATGGATCCCGTATTTACTCCCGTTATAAATGGGTTCATGACAGTGCTCGGACTGGGTACAGAAACCGTGTACCCGTACCCATACCCGTACCCGAATATCGGGTACTACAAAATGCTGTACCTATACCCGTACCCATACCCGAGTACCCGGGTAAATTATTTCAGTACCCGTACCCGTACCTGAAAATACAATGTAGTACCTGTACCCACAATTTACCCGTACCCGTCATGTACCCAAAACCTGTACCCGTACCCGAGTATCTATTGTGTGTACCCGGGTATTACTCGGGTACTGGATGTTAGGGCGATTTAAAATCCCCGACGGCATTAGCCTGCCCAGCTGAAAAATTTTAATTTGTCAATTTTTTTACCTCCATTAAAAGTGTCCGGGATTTTGGGAATTTTCCCTAGGCGTTAAAGACATCCTATTTGAATTTTAAAAAATTATTTAAGGCATTTTGGGATTTTTTTAATAAACACTGACGAAATTCAAATCCTACTACCCCAAAATAATAACTTGCTGAATGAAATGAAATGTGTTCTCGCTAATTGGAATTGGGACGGGTTCTTTAATACTAAACTCTCCATAACTTGCTTTTCAACTTGGAGAACAAGAAACAATTTTTTTCCGGCTAATCGAACTCTGTGTATAGACAATGTTACGGAAAAATTGAGTTGATCATAATTTTTCCAAGTCAAATATTGCGGTTTCTAGGACTAAAATGCAACCCCATGGAAGTTTTGAACGCCAAGTTCAGATGTCTGTCAAGTTCTTTTAACATCAAAATTATCAAGATTAATCAAAGGGACTTAAATACAAATATTGCGTGCAAGGAATGCTATTTTTAATTCTAAAATGTTATAAATATTCACCTCAATAAATACTCAAAATGTCATAAATACCCAGAATTGAAAATGCTCAAATTGCCTGCATAAAATGCCTTGGCGTTTTCAAATGGGTGACCCTGGGTACTTGTAGCGTTAAGAAATGGATCTGCTAATAAATGTATATTTATTCCAATCTTATCTCGTCTTCAAATAATTGTAATGTTACACTCCCAATGAAGCTAATTAAATTGAATCCCAAGAACCTCCCTCTTGAAATTCTTTGTTGATGAGCTTCACTATTTAAGTCGATAAACAGATGACTTCACTGACTCTATTTCTTTATTAGATTCCTTGGATGAATTATTAGAAGCGTTAGATTGCAACTACCACGTAATCATAAATGAGACGAAGCCACTTGGCTCTGTCACTAACGCAAGTATCTGTATACTACGAAATAAGCAACTCCATGGTTGGTAGGTCTTATTGTTAGTCATAGTAATCCATCCCATCAGGAATCCTTGAAGTACCCAAAAATACTCGGGTACAGCACCCACGGGTACAGGAATTTTACATAGTGATACCCGTACCCATTGGGTACTACCCGATTTCCACTGAGTGAGTACCCATACCCGTACCCGTACCTGTACCCACTTTATTGTCTAAAATCAAGAGTACCCGGGTAGTACCCGCGTACTTGCGAGTACGCAACTTCTGTACCCGGGTAGTACCCATACCTGTACCCGTACCCATTTACCCGAGTATTACCCGTACCCAGTCCGAGCACTGGTTCATGACAAATAATTTGTACCACCCTTCACATTCAACTGTACTGTAGAATTAATTTTTAATGTTGTAAAGAAGCTTTACTAGCCTAATAATGGATCGGTATGTTCGTTCTACATTTTACTGTCTTACTGTAATTTGTAGAGTTAAATCGGCAAATTAGCTTAAATTATAAAGATGTTTATACAGTTACACCATTGCAGTTAGGTGTCAACATAAAATATACTCAAGGGATAAGAAATATTAGTCCAGAAAGTCAACCCCGTTTACTCTGGCTTATAACTAATATTAAATACAGAACCCATCCCACACTAGTGGGAAAAAATCGCACAATGTATAACTTCTTTGTCGTTAACTATGAACAATTCCGGGGCCCTGTTGACTAGTAATGCTGTGTACCGGATTGTATTTTGGTCCAATGTGCACAGAAGTACGCGTTTATGCTTGTATATTATTTATAATGATCATTGATATTTGAAAGTTGTATTAAATATGTATGGATATTTGAATGACTTGAAGTTTGAAAGCAGCACAGAATAATTACACATTCTTGGGAAATTATCACAATATTTTTTGGTGGTCATTACGACTATATTCAATATTTCAAAGAGCGTATCTGTTGTACAATGAATGAGTTATTTCTGCCCAAGATAACGTGTAATACGATTCATTGGATTGATAAAAATTTTGTGCAAAATTCCATATGCCATAGCTGGCTTGGAATCTTGAATATATTCTTCAGCACTGTCATCTTCGTCATTGTCATCTTCGTCATTGTCATCTTCCGTACTGTCTTCTTCTGTACTAGTCTCTTCAGTCGATGATTCGTCAGGATCTTCATTGTCATCATCTGAATCGTCGGCGGGAGTTGTTGTTTTCTTTTTATGTTTTTTGGTGGTTTTCTTTTGATGCTTTTTTGTTGTTTTCTTCTTGGGATGCTTCTTGTTATGGCCCACTTTTTTAGTAGTTCTTTTTTTATTCTTCTGTTGATTTTTCCGTGACCGCTTCACGTAATCTAAAAAATCAAAAACATTATTTATCCTTTATTTAATATTCAAAGCTATATATATGTAAATGCATCGCAATTCGAGCAAATGAACTTAACTTACTTGGACAGTAAAAACCAGATGCTACAGTACTTGAGGAACACTGGCATGGACATTTTTCTTCTTTACCTGTGGTTGGATTGTCTCTTACAACCACACCCTCGCATGCTTTCTCGGACACAACTGAAAATTAATTAATTTGATAAAATTAGGATTTAGCAAAACATTTGAATGATAAAATTCAACTAAATTGGTCATTACAATCAGGATCTCCTGTTTTGGGTTTCTTGCAGCCAGGATTTATAGTACTTGCAAAACATACGCTTAGGAAAGCTATCACAAGGAAAGCCGTCAACGTGTAATTCCTTAAAGTCATCTCAGATGTCCCAGTTAGGCAATTTTGTGATTTAAACAATTTTGCTTTACTAAACTATTGCAGCTAAGCGGTGTCTTTTATCTGTAAACTCTTCAAATTGTTCAGGCATTTTTTATTTCTAAAATTAAAAAACAATGGTCTGCTCAGCCATTTATAAAAATAATTATCGTGTTTACGACAATTGCTTAAGGTTCAATTTGATTTGTTTGAGTACTTTCGTCAGTAATTTTATATAACACATTTTTGTATAACGCAACCTTGTAACAAATACTAGTGTAAGAGATTAGGGGAAATATTTGAGTCAAATATTTTTTACATTTACCTAAAGCTACTGACAGATGAAGGTCTCATGCTAAATGTTTTTAAGTCAGATTCAAGGTACGGTTTTAAATTAACGGACATTTCAGAAACCACAGAGGATGCATAATGAATAATAAAACGTATTACAATGTGTGCTACAGTTCATTACATTTAAACAAATACGTGGAATTATTGCACTAGGTTTAATTTAAATTTGACAAAACATTTTATTACAGATAATGTATCATCAATTCAGAGGTACAATGGATTAGGTGCATTTTTTAATTCGAAGCACCAATATCTAAATGCATCCTCGTTTCTGGAAAATGAACTACATTTAAACAAAGTGAACCATGTGTAATTAATCCTAAATGTAAAATGGCCTACATTAATTGTACGTACGATTTAATACAGCGCAGTAGATATTATTTTTGTTCGTTAGCTTCTAGGACAACTACTGATCCATGTTAGATTTTCATACTGGAGTTTGTTCCTGCAGTTCGTTTTGCTTGGAAGTGAAAAGGCAATTAATTTTACTTCTAATCAAACCTTACTTTGGCCCAATTAGACCCTTCACAGACGATGTGCTACTCCAAATATATTTCGTTGCTTACAAAACCTTTTGAGTTATCTGACAAAAGTTTTAAAATTTCAAATTAACTTTTGCCAGGCATGGATTTGTGTAAGAATTCATGAAATATAGTCACTGCGGAACAGTCAAAAATATTTATAAATTTTGTGTGAATAAGTTAACGCCATATACAGGGTGTCCCATATCATTTTCTTGTCCTAGCTCATATGAGGTACAACGACATAAAATATGCAATTTTCCCACTTTTAAGCAAATTATTTTCTAAATTTTTCAAAACCCGTTCCATTGACCTAGGTCAAAAATTAGGGCCATAATTGTTAAGAACGTGAAGCAAAATAGGGATTTCTTGAGAGTTGCAGTCAGTACAAATTTTTAATCATAGGGTAAATCTTGTTCTGAAATTTCTTTGATGCTATCCCACAGGTCGCTAAGTTAAGAAACGGGGACTTAACCCGTAAGAACAAAGGGTAAGGTCAATCAAATCACGACTTCATTTCACGTTCTTGATGATTGAATTTTTGACCCAGGTCAGTGAAACAAATTTTGAAAAATATGAAATATAAATTGATTTAAAATGAGGGAATCACAAATTTTGCGCCTTTGTTCCTTATTTGAGCTAGGCGGAGAAAATGATATGGGACACCCTGTACATTTGTAAATTCGAAGAAAAGTTTTGAATTCCAGACACAGACAAGCAGAAAGAAGTACCATACATAAAAAGTTTTTGTACTGCACACGTAGGTTATAATTGAAATTGCAATCCCGGTATCAGTGTCGTGCATTTCCCGACTGTCCTTTGTACGCGCACAAATTCTACCACTGATAAAATAACAGGAATTTTTACAAGGTTTCGCGAGAAAAACTGACAATTGTGTGACCTGAAACTTTCCAAGCGACAACACTTCTTTGCCACATATCATTTGCTGGATACATACATTTTTAATAGTATAGGGAACCAGAAATTCTTCATTTCGCCCCTACAGCACATTTATGGTACAATGATCGAAAATAGTCAATCCATCATGTTCTACTGAATTCCAAAATGTTTTAAAATGTATTTCATTCGCCGAAAGGTCAAAATATATTTGTGGCTGCAGGTGTCAAACAAGGTTGGAATGCTGTTGGCTTTTAAACATAAATAATTTTTTGTACAATCGCACATTCAATTTTTAAAATTAATTTTGACGCTGGTTTATATAAAATATTTATTTTCGCTTTAAAAAGATATCATTCAGGTTACGCTGCTAGAAAATCATTTAGGGCATTCAAGTTTCATTTTCGGCTCCTTTAATAGAAATATTTTTCAAAATTTGAAGATTTCCCATACAATTTAATGCAAATAATGTAGAGATTTTTTTTTGTAACCCCCTGATCTTGCATGAAAGGTACAACAACCAAAATCTTCATCTTCTCATTTTCCTTAGTTTTTATTATGGATTGGAATTCTCCAAAATTTACACCTTATTTTTCTGGCTGTAATCGCAAATTCCAAAAATATGGAAACATTAAAAGACAGATATAAAATATTTCTTATCCTTGTTCCACAAGAGGGACATAAGTAGGCGGAGAAGAAGATTATGTGTCACCAGAAACACAAGGCCCAAGCCTGACCTGTATTATATACATATGTACATATATCGCTACATCACATGTTTAACCGAAATTATTGCAACCAAAAACATCATTTAAAAAGTAAGCATTAGCATTTCAAAAGGCAATCGCCACAGACAAAGAATTTTTAGCAATACATTAACCTTTTTCAAATACATATTTATTTCATATAAAATTCGTTCAAACATTTTAGCTCGAAATTGGTGGATTCCAATTTTTACGGATTTCTAAGAATTTTTAGGCATTTTCGGCTTCCAAGCTAAAAATATTCTTGTCCAAAATTCCATAAGAATAAACTCATATACATACGTACATATATAGGATATATATATATAATTACATTATATTTAATTCAAGCGTTCAATATTTGAACCACCATTCACCTCAAGTAGGTCGTACCAGGTGGGAATGAAATTTGTGG
The DNA here is from genome assembly GCA_947179485.1 of Allacma fusca. Taxonomy (NCBI): domain Eukaryota; kingdom Metazoa; phylum Arthropoda; class Collembola; order Symphypleona; family Sminthuridae; genus Allacma; species Allacma fusca. The sequence goes on from OX359246.1 coordinate 47,654,933, forward strand.
TTATTGACTCGTAAATTGATTTTCTGTGAACTGTAATATATACAAAACAAATTATAAAACAATTTGAAAGTGAAAAAACTTTTTAATATGCGAGCAATTGAAAGCATACGAAAAATCTAGTATGTTTCTATGTTTCATTTTATACCACCATTATGTAATAACAATAGGAACGTGAAGATACAGAATGAATTTATCCTAATCAAATCTGACAGATGCAAATCCCTTACATTAATAACTACTACAGATAGTAGGTCACTTACTAAGTCTACAACATGTTAAATTCCAGATCAACGGATTTTTGTCACACAGCATGCAATAAGATTTGAATGTTTTTGATGCAGTTGCTTATTTTCATTTGAAACTAAATGAAACTTACCTGAAAGTTGAAGTTTGCTTGTAATTAGGTTGTCACCGGTTGTGCATGAAGTATGAGAATACTTTAGAGTCCATTGTGGAATATATGCCAGATCTAGAACTTTAAAATGTGAAAACTCTGGCCACCTTACCGACCCGTTCCTATTTTAACCTCGTTAGTTGAAAGAAAATTATTGTTTCTGAGCCGAATAAATTGGGTGGGATGAGGGACGGGGTGGGGTAATCATATGGCGAATACATATGTACATACATGTGACGTAACAAACTGGCTCAATATTTTATCTAAGGTTCAATACACACTTCAATACGTATGTATATCAAACATTTTCATGAAAAATATCAAAATTTTACGAAAAATGTCGATGGTTTTCTGGATCATGATATTTGGTCCGGTCTGATTTGACAAACTGGACTAGACCAATGGTCTGGCCTGAGCTTTGGATAGGACCAGTTTCATAAAATCTTCATTATGGGTCTGTTTAATTCAGAAGGATCTCACCTTAGTTGTATGATAAACTAAACCCAAAAATTATCGAGGTAAATTCATTTGGAACAAATGGAGAAACCAGGTATTTGAGACTTCCTGTATTCATCCCTCAAAATATCTAAGAATAGTAATGCCCGTCCCAACTACGCTTAAAATAACCTGTGTATGGAATCAAAGCGATAATCATCTATACGCTAAAAAGACTAAAAAGTACCCTATTTTCACCTGTATTTGCACAAGCTCAAAACTATGTACGATGCATAGCCAAGTAATTATAAGTAGATCTACTTTCTCTGATAATTAATCATCTTGCACGAAAAAAAGTTTGCAAGAAACAAGCTACAGAGTACTGTATTCATGACATGACCCCTTTTGTAAATGTTTCACATTGCATATGTATAGGAATAGTGCAACATGTTGAAGCCCTACGCTCCGACATGTTTCATGTTCACGGAATTCACTTTTGACGTTGACTTGTTATCAAAAGTACGTACATAAAAATCCTATATGCCCAAAGAGCATATTCATGGCTACACATATACCGAGTATTGTGATGAGTTTGTACTGTATATGGACCATAAAGAGCCGGAATGGAGTGTACTTGAAGGCTGGTCCATAATAAATCCTCTGTTGCTACTCTGGGTTGGGGAAAGTCTCATGCCATGATTCCACACAGCAGTGTGAGTACATAATAAGCACGAAGAGTCAAAAAACCCTTTCTTTTGATCAATATTTCACGCTGGACAGGTAATAAATAAGTATTGTGCTGGTGTTGGCAGTGGAATTTATCTTCCGGAAATTCCTTCCCAATGTTCCCACATGCTATACAGCCCTTGACTCTTTCATGTTTCTATAAAAGACTGTCTCCACACATTCCTCCCCAGCCTGCTCACTTATGTATGTATATTCTGTAAATGCAGAGAAAATAGATACTATAAAGCCAATGGTATATGATACTCTTAAGCCAATTTATCCCTTTGCTTCTCCTTCAACCCGGCCGTGTGCTTAAGGAAATTCATTAATGATTCATTTGGACTTATGGGTTGAGCTTATGTGAAGCAAGCTTTTAGTGTTAAAGCAACATCATCAATATATAAGTTATATTCAGTTATGTAGGTACACGGCTTAGTCAAAGAAAGTACATTAAGTTAAAGCGACACCCCCCAGAATTTTGCTATTGAATTCTCTTTAACTTACGTCCATCAAGCTAAAGGTTGAGCGAGTGTAATCCCCTTATCTTAATCTTGTTTGTCATCAGCTCAGTTTAAATGCTCACTGAGACAGGACGACAGTTTGGAAATTGAGCAGATATGGGATATCTACCAGTTAGGAGAAAGTAATGCTTGTGCTTCACTTTCCCAATCACCACTCTCTTATTTAGCCCCGACGGTTACCCTCTCCGTTAAAGTCAGATCAACTCAGTGGAATCGTTCAGAAAGCTATTAAGAAGAATCGAACGGGAAAAGTTTTTCCAGGATTGGAAATTCCAGATAAAGTTGTTCCCACGTTGTAGCATTCCAATTTTTGTGAATACATATCTGAACATTTTTGGTGAAATAGCTTTATGATAAGAATTTATATATAGATACTATTACATGTATAAAAGTGTAGATGTCTGGATTGTTTCGGAATAGCAATAAATAAAACTTCAAAACAAAACCAGCAATAGGAATAAAAATATAAAGTAATTTGAAACCCACTTCCAAGAAGAAGGAAGAAAGTAATTGATATTCTGAAAAGGGGTATTAAAGTGGTTTTGACTTGCACAGGACGTCGGCCCTACACATCACATATATGAGCTCTGACAGTACTGCCAAAATGGACGTAATGTACACTCTAGCTGCCTACGTAAGAGTACTCACTTGACGGATAGCAGTCTCCATGGAATTCCGGAAGATGGACCGGAAAGAGGGCTTTAACTTGAAAAGGCATCCCCGTTCGACCCAACGACTCCACATGATTGTGTATCTTAAAGTGATGAAGACAAGTGGAAGATTTGGCTCAATCCCATGTATTATCCCCATCCCTTCAACCAGTCATGAGGAAGATGAGGTCAAATCCTTTCTTTCCTTCCAGCTTACTCCTGCATTACGTGGGTTGGGCTTTCTCCAGTACATTCCGCTGGGTCTTAGATCTTCTCAGGCTTTGTTTACACACAGCTCTGGGCCAGAAACACGTCAGCATTTTGGAAACTGACCAGAAGTCTTACATTTCTTGTTTACTTTTATTTTTTCAATTTGTACAGCGAGTGGTCCAGTGGATTTGAGCACTGAAGAAAAAAAAGTCTTAAATAATGACATTTTGGTTCGTCTAGCAAGAGATTCTAGTTCCCCCGAAACATTTATTTTAATAACTTTCTTCTGACTTTGTTTTGTTAAAAGACCTTACAAATTCAATGCGATAATATTTGTGTAAGCTCATACTAACTCACCCGAAGTGTAAATAGATACATATACCAGTGGGTGAATAACTGTACAAATAATAATTAATTGTCCATGCATTTATTTGCTTTTTTCGGGTCAAAGCCAGAGGAAGTTTAAGGACATTTCATTTCAAGTCATGTTTAAACTTGATTTTGCGGGATCTGTGAAGGCCACTTTATCTGCATACTCGGCCAAACTTCAGACAAAGTTGTTAATGCAATTAAGTCTAATAAAATTATAAATATGTGCATCCACGAGTTTCTCAAGTTTCAGCAAAGAGCGGGTTCCATATGGGAAAGAAACCAAATAATGAATTCAGTTCAGTTCTTAAATAACTGACACACCACCCATGAACTTGGTAGTCAAACGTATTTTCCTATCATGGGATATAATAATGAGAGTGTGAGGTACCAGCTAATTAATTACATTTTAGTAATTTAAACTTTCGAATTAAATTAAAGGAATGTGGCAAAACTGGGATCTTTTGTTGACTTGACTCAAATCTAATTCTCTACTTATTTTAAACGAAGTGACGTATAAGGGTGACCATAACCATTTACTACCCCCCCCCTGTAGCCCATATAGAGGAGGAACTCCTGAAATATTTTATTCCCCCCGTTTGTAGCAAATTTAATTTCAGTTTTTCTAAAATTTACTTCATTGACCTGAGCCAATATTTGAGATCATCCATAAAAGAGCGTCAAAATGTTTTCCCAACACTGTAGTATCTATGAGAATTTAAAAAAGTTAAGAAGTTGACATTCTAAAATTACACGACTTTACTTCACGTTTTTGACCCTGGTATCCTCAAATATTGACTCAGGTCATTGAAATAAATTTTAGAAAATCTGGAACTAAATTTCCTGCAAATAGTATTTTAGGAGCCACTCCCTCATGTGGGCAAGGAGAAGCGGCAATGATTTTGTTCATCCTGTACAGTACCTAATGTTTAATTCATTTCTGTTGAAGGTTTCCAAACAAGATTGGTAAATAATTAATGTATGGACTATATTGCCGACGCTTTTCTACGAGCCCAATGCATGAATGCACAATGTTTTCTTGTACATACCAACATGCACACTATAATTATGTATACAAGCCAAACGGTGTAAGAAGTATGGAAGATGTATTTGAGAATAATTAAACCTATCGTAAAAAATTAACAATAAACCATCAACTTTTTCGTGTCCTTGTGTTTGTATTTCGGAGTAATACCGTGCCCTACTTGGGATTCCACCAAAGTCCTACCTTAATACACATACAAGGAGAAAGAAAAAATAAACAAGGACGTTAATAAAAAAAAGTTGTGTCCACAAGTTTTCTTCCCGTCTATGACATTCTCCGGCATCCTTTCATGTGAGGGCAAAGAAAAATGAAATAACAAGATACAACATTGCCCTATGTAGTTTTCCCTAACATCGGTTCTTTTTCATGGTATGTTGACAAAATTATTGGACAAATGGAGAAAAAATGTTGACACTTTATCTTATTTGCACCCTCCTGGCACTGTAAAAAACGAAAACTAAACCTTCCGGTTATATGTATCTATCTATCTATCTATATTCAAGGTTCTTTTGCTTCCTTCGGCTAAAGACTGCCAATTTCACTCCATCCGAAGTGTTGAGGATGAAAGCCTAAAGTACAGAATGGTTTCCCCAAATTTTGTGAACCCATATCAAGTAATAAAAGTAATATATCCATAGTTTGGTTCCTTCCATGGTACCACTATAACTATAGATACCTATAGTTTCAATAATTATAACAAGTTTGCCGAACTGGACAAAAATGTGAAGGCATGAAGGTTCCCAATAGAAGGACCTCAGCAATTCCTGAGAATGTATGACCAAGCTTATCTAATTTGTGATGTGTAAATAAAGAAAGCCGGAGGGGTCTTCATGTTGATAACAACTTTAATTTCTTTTGACTTATAATGAATCATAAAGTATTACTTGATATAGTCATAATTAGAATTTTATACGTAATTATTTATGCATAATTATATATCGAACAGTATAACATCTTTCAATATCCAACAATAATAGTGTTTTGTAGATTTGTAGTTAATTCCCACAACTTAAAATAAACTTTCCAGTTTTGGTAATCACACACAATTTAAATATGGCGTAACTCCTAGAAAATAGTTTCCAGACATGATTTGTAGTAACTATAATTATAGTTTTAATTATCTAGCCCATATGCAACAATTTTTTTTGTAAATCAGGCAAAACACGACCATCAACATATGGAATGTGTACATATTAATTTACAAGTTGTACAGTCATTACAGTATAATTATACGACAATAATTCCTTAAAAAATAGTCATTAAATTAATGTATAAATTATACAAAGGAAATTATATTTTCCAGCAAAAATTTCATTGTCTTGAACCATATATCCTCCCTAATAGTTTTAACATATGTTGAATTTTAACTTCAAATCGTTCAGTGTGTCTTGTACGTATTTATTTTTCTTATATAATGCATATGTATGTATAAGAGTTCCTCATCTGGCCCAACTACTATCCAATAGTTGTGAGCACATTTCTGTGAAAAGCATCATTTCTGAAATAAGATAACAACTTTCTCTGTCCGGTTTCTCATAATTTCTATGCTGCAGTCCCAATTTGAATACTCACTTGTCAATACACTATCCCTCCATTCAACTGATTTCTTAGCGATAGGATAGTACAACATTGCTTTAGGTTTCTTATGTAGATGTGCATGTGCAGTGTCCACTTGTACATGCCAATAATACATCTGTAGCTTGTAAGCTTATAATTTAGATAATTTCAATGGCTACGATAAAATATGTTTTTTTAGTTTTTCCAAAAGCTGTTATGTAATTATGTAATTACTATCTCTCATGAAAGATTATTTTGTCGTCTTTGGAATCCTTTGTATAAGACTTTAAACACATGGAGCTGCATGTCATTAAATAACTACTGATCTGGTAGGTGTAATAATAATAATTACAGCTTCAGTAATTTTTGGAAGGTATATATTTGAGGGGGTAATCTAAAACTCGTGTGATAACATACAATATAGAATTTGGGGATCTATGTAGCATTAGATCACCCGTCAACAAATAGGACTCGAAGATAATACAGAGTTTTTAATTGACTGGGTATTTTTTTTGTAGATGGAGGCAGGCAGGGAATGAAGTCCAGACTAGAAAAGACTTATAGCTGAGTGAGCTCCAAATGTTCTGTGGATATTATGCTGCACGGGTTAAGGAAATGTTTTATAAGTGTTTTCAATGTGTGTGTCTGTGTCTGTGTGTATTAAAGTAGTAAAACTCAAAGGATTGTAATTAAATGGTAGAGCCGCTACTCAAGGCGAGTCGTTTCATTTGCCTTATTGCTGCTGTGGCATGGTACGCGTTCTGGAAAATAATCAAATAAAATTGTCATTTAGGACTCAATTCCAATTCAACATTTCAAAAGTGCACAGAAGGACGTATATCTAATTATACATGTAGATACATCCAGTATGCAACTCTAGATGCTAGCGTCAATTTACGAATGAGCACAGCAATCCATTCCTTATAGTTATACAGTAATGAGTATTTATTTACACACTAGGCTTGAGTAACATTGCTCTGGAAATAGCTAAACAATCAGCACATTCAAATATATTTTCTTCAGCTTGCGGGTTGCATTCCTGTATTTAGATCTAATGTGTGTGTTAGTGTGAAATTGCGACTAAAATTACCGCCAATGGTTATAAATAGATACCCCAAAGTATTTATTTAAGTTCAAACCCATATTTACTATGCAAAGTGCGTTTTTAGGTGCATCATTACCCATCAACTCAAACACAAATCAAAATATAGTAATTGCTAAAAAATTCTTTAAAAAAAATGTGACATGTGTTTTAAGATTTATTAAATTTAATTCAGAAACCATTTTTCTCAAGAGTGCCAGTGGAGGTACAAAATTTAAAAATCCAGTGCAGTGATGGTAGCTATAGTACTGATTATGTCAGATTAATATTAAATTCCGAATCTTCTTAATATCATTTGTTCTCAAAACTACAAATCAAATTTTGAAGATTCACATTGCAAATTCGCAGTTTGTTTTTTCACATTTTCAGGGGCAGATTCCCATATTGGAACTATCTGCTAAACGTAATGTAATACGCTGTGCTAGCTGAAACATGGGGTTGGATAAGCCCTGTATCGAGAAATATGGACATACAGATATAAAGTATTTAGCATTCCGTGAGTGGACTGACTTCCCCGATCAATGCTAAAGAAGAAAGGGATGGAATACTAAAACCATGGAAGATTCCTAGGACCGGTTGAAAACAAAAAGAAGACAGGACTAAGAAGTAAGAAAAACAAGCAGAATTCTTCATACTCTTAGAATATATTCTATGCATGTGTGGCTTGAGAAACTGGAGAGAATAGCGGCACAAGTAGCTATTTTCAAGATAGATGGGTTCGATTTCTATGAGAAAGTTTTTTTTTGTCCCCATGCACTCCGTAGTCTCAGGTATGGAAATAATGCTTTGCTATGTAAAAACTTTCTGTGGAATCTATATATTACATGGATTTTTCATCCTTGCAGTAGCATCAGATGAATGGCTCCCTGCATGAAGTATTAAACTTGCGTGGTCTTTAGGGAGCAAAAGAAGAAAATTCAAGCTGGCAGGGTTCAATTTAAAATCCGCTTTCTCCCGCTTAGACGCCAATACATATCTTACAAAAAATTTAATGCATTTCTTTTGCTCCCAGTATTTCCCCAGGACAAACCAATATATGTACACATCCGTACATAGATCTACACATAGAATCTATAGGTAGTATATATGTAATTATATATATGAATATAGAGCCCAAGAGCCAGCTGTGGGACGTTGTACTATACAACAATGTAAGTATACTTGGATTGCAAACGTACATGCCAAGTACAGTGCACTCTCACTGAATGACCATACTGATAAACAGAGCGAAATGTGGATCTGTGCAGTGACACGCTCGTGTAAGGAAAAAAAATTAAAACTGTGGTAAAAGGGAATGTGTTCAGCTATCTCTGCTTCTCCAATGGCAAACGGGATCTTGTAGGTGGCTCTCATATAGACAGTCTGCACTGTACAGGCCCACACTTTTGACTATATAACACGGGTAAAAACATATAAATGGTAAAAGAAAACGAAAGCATGTTTACACGTATACAGAATATGTAGATACTATCTGTTCTCTAGCTTTTTAGATCGCAGTTTGAGACATATACGAAAGATACATGCTAAAATAACATGCAGGCTCGAAAGGCAAATTCAAAATGATGCTGGGTAAAACGGAAAGAATTTTTCTTTGGTGTTGACTCTTTCAAGGAAATTTTTCCGGGTAAGATATGAAGGTCTCTGTATGTGCCTGATCGGAAAAGTAATATTCTATTGTGAGGGATATCAGAAGTGTATCATTCTGTATTCCCCCTGGAAATATCCCATTGTTACTATTGTAAGTATTTCTGCTGTATAAGTTGTGTGTGTGTGTGTGTGAACTTGCTTATGCCAGGAAAATATCTGTCGTTCTTTCCGCCCCATTTACTCTCAAGTCAGTTTGAAGGGGCTTGCCAATTTCAATAAATACTGACGACAAGCACTTGCGTTTTCTAAATGTATTATTTGCTTGAATTCCGTTAAATTTACTCCATTTATATATTTTCCCAGGAAATGGCTTACTGCAAATTTTAAAATTGAATGCGTATACATACTTACATTCATAAGTTTATTCATCCTCTCTCTCTCTCTCTCGTCCATTGTATTTACACTGGGAATAAGTGTAAAATTATGAGGAATATATGCGTACTTGAAAGGCTTAAGTTTTTTGGAGCTTGAAACAACCTACTAGAATTTTGATGCGACCCAATTGAGAAAAACAACAATTAACGGTTGGAAAAAATAGATGTAGATACAAATTTGAAAAAATAATCTTTCACAAGACTTAATTTCGTCAGCGATCTGGAACTTTTCTATTCCAATCCAAAACAAACTCATGAATACTCAACATACACAGAATCACATTCATTTAGGTACACGAAAGGATTCTACACTGAAAGTAATTAGTTTAAAGTCCCTCACAATTGAAAGTAACTGTTGTTTGTGAAGGGATTCATCATGATCCCACCTCTCCTTCAATGCAAACACATAAAATTCTCAACTCCATCGGAAGTAGATAGTTTTGTTTGAGGGATGTGAATAAATAACGTGTAACTTGACTACGTATGAACATGTTTGCTGGAGATTATCTTGTGGAACGGGAGGAGTAAAATAAAAACAAAGTACGTACAAATTACTTAAGAACACACACGGACAGGAATTCACAAGTAGGTTCTCACAGACGGGCGGCGATATTTGGCCACACCAATGGAATATATTGACGAGAAGCCTGTACCGTGGAGGCATGTTTCATGACAGGAATCAATACCATCAATCTAAATAATTAATGCACTATACTTATATATGTATGTTAGTTCCATCTTATGATTCATTCCAGCAGCATACCAAATGATTTCAAGGTAGATATGTTTAGTAATTACTATCACGATTTTGCTTTTGAATTTTTGCATTCCCAAAACTCTCCTCGCTGTTTCCATCATATTTAGTGTATTGCGTGTTTACGACAGCGATATTTCTTTTAGCTCCATACCATGGGGCGTCAGGAATTTGGTTTGAAACTAATTTTTTCGAACCTACAGCAGATATATCTATCTATACATAATTACTTAGTACAATGTTAAATTCCTCATCGATTGGGGAGATTAACCCTAGATTAATAAAATGTCTTATTTTTTGGGGTGGGAAAATGGAAGCCATAATCGTTTCAGACTAAAAGGACTGATGTTCTGTTTCCCATTTAGTGAAATTCCTTCACAGGGACGAATACATGTGAATACATGGTAATTGGGTTAATATATACTTAACCCTGAATGCTTGGTCTACTTAAACCTTAATGCTCGGTCTGGCTGCCTGAAAATTTTGGGAGAATGTTTTTCCAAAACATATGGCCAGCTGATAAAACGAAAGGAAATCTCGTAATTAAATTCTAGCAGGAGCAACCACACTTTCCTTCCCAAAACCCTTCCCGCACCTCACGCTGCTCATCCTGCAAATTGTGGAGGAATGAGTTTACAACGCAGCCAACACAATATACTTGTATAGCAGCAGAGCTAGGACAGCCTACTTCCTAAACAAGTAGAATTTTCATTAGCATCCCAAACTCCAACAAAGTGTTGATACCGTATTTAGGCATGTATAATGAAGATCCAGGCTCTCTCTCCGACGAAATTGTAAGTATGAACCCCAGTCACACACACACATTCGAATCTCTCACATGAATGTTTGTATGTACATACATACTAAAAAGACACCCCATACAACAAGGGCTTAGGTGTCTGAATCGGAATAAGATTCCTGTAGGACATACTCAGCAAATCAGCTCGTCATCTCCATCTTACAATGAGTCAGCAGTCCTTGTCCTTGTCCTGCCTGGATATGACAAGATTTCCTGTGAAAAGAGAGAAACACACCTACACTCCGTGGGAAGGGGGTAAGGAGAAATATCAGCATCACGGACGGCAGGCTTGATCGATAAAGTAATCAAGTACTTGAGTATGCACGTATGCGTATCTATATCTATATGTACAAGATGAATAATTATTATTTGCACCTGATCATATTTTTACAGTAAACTTGGACTGGGCTTGTGCTCTCAGTCAGATATTCTAATGCTATACATTCTGTGGAGAGAAAAATGGAGAAAAGATTCTGAAAATCAATAAATAAGAGTAAAGTAGATAATACAAGTCATGTTGAGAGATAGAATGCGGCACAGTTACTACATACAATTTTTTTTTCTGTACGGGAAATACATAGATGCATGTATCTAACATTATACACATAAGAGATTGAAAGAGCCACATATAAATGAAAGTCGTGCGGAGAGAACAGCATCATTCTGCAGTAGCTTAAAGCTTAATCTACATGATACAAAACAGAGAGACTTACTCCAACCTACTTTCACTTATGTATCCAAAACTCATGCACGGACATAAAAAATGTACATGGATGGGTCTATGAGCGAGGAAAAGATCGCTCAACTACTTTTTATCTCATACTTTCTTCTTACTTTCCCCCTTACAAATGTGCACACAATTCCAGACGACTGGATTACATGTCCGCCAATGTTGGTGGCACTACAATCGTATGGAATGGTACGTATAGATATATATATATATATGTGTGTGTGTCAAATTGTCAAATACAACGAACGAATAATATGCATATCCAAAAACATGGACTTCATTATGTATATAGGGACTCCATCTTATATTATCAATACGGTCATTCGGAAATCCGTGAGTTTAATATTTGCAGGCGTTAGCATTCAATCCTAACCAAATCATGGTGTCACTTTTCTCCCCGTAGCCATAGTTGTGCGGGTGCAATTTGGAGTCAATGTGAGGCACGTAAATCGAAACACCGGTAAACGTGACCAGTGGCAGAAAATCTTTGACACCCTTGGATGATCCCCTAACAAAATCTAGTTACGTCAAATTGCTATCCGTCCTTTCAAATATGCTTTTACTGATTTCCTTCAGCCTCAAATATATAAGTGAACACAAGGACTCAAACATCACAGACCCTCAGTACTCACATACTGGAAATTTCAATTTTCCCAGATCCCGTCACATTTCCCTCTTTCCCAATTCCAGACGAGCTGGTGACAACACCTTTTAAACATGTGTGTTTGGGACTTTACACATTTTGCGTCATAACTATGCCAACGTCATGACAAGTACGTCTGTGACAAGTTCCAGCACAGTGTTTACAATACTAATCTACTGTCTATGCCAGATGTATGACTCAAGGTGAAAGGTTAGGATTATGGGATGCCCACACTAATCTCATTAGATGAAAGGACACAGGAGCACAAGTATTAGGGAACTATCAGTATAAAATGTTATCAGTATAAGAAGGTACACCCAGGGGAGACTTAAAACTACTTGGGTACTGAAGTGGAGGTTAATTTATTGTAGAAACTTGAGAGTCCCTCTCTTGCCCACAAAAAAAAGCCTTTCCGATAGGCTCGCGATCCAGGGATGATTTCCCAGGGATGATACTCAAATCAATCAAAACCGTGGGGAGAAAGTGACATGAAATACTGTTGTCCGGACTAATTACCAATTATAGGGGATTACTTCCCAATTTCATTAGTATTTATGAGCTACAAAACTCACGATTTCAGTACATCCAGGAAGTGGGATCCAGTTAAAATATTTGACTTAAAAATTAATCAAAATGAGACTTTTATTGGGGAAACTGCAATTTCCTGGGTAAGTTATAAGCTCCGTTAGAATCCCATAGGTGTCTGTCAGTTCATAAAACAATTAATTAAAGTATTTTGCCCCTTTACAGATCTTTATTAAATTTCAGTCAAGATTAGATTATACCGTCGCTTAAAGTTGAAGAATATATCCTTTAGGATTTGTAGTGTCCTAGGGAAATTTCGGTTTTATTAATGCTCAGGGAACTTCCATGATTACTGGGAATATTTCAATTTCCTATCATCTAGTGCTCTCAGAGCTCTCGCTATGAGATTTCTTTTTAAGGTGTATTTCTCTATAGAGGAGAAATTCTATGTGAGTTCTTTCATAATGAGACCTCTGCGTAGTAACAACTTCATCATAATTTACGAACAATGTATATTATATAAAATCAACTCTGTTATAATATCGATAAAAATCTGCCTAAGTGACCCTTTTAGGAGATAACATTATCATTATTACATTAAAGGCGTGAGTACTCACTTGGGGAGAAAATTTTGTGACATTGTAATTGGAGAATGAACTTGCAATTAGTAACACGGAGAGGGTACATTTTGGACTGTACATTTAAGCTCCCTGTATAACTCTATAAAATTTTGTAATATCTATAATTACATATGCCAGTACATCGAGTCGATTTAGAAAGATTCCATTGTACATTTTGAAGCGCAGAATCAGTTTCTAGTTGTATCTCCGGCCCAGTATTTGCATCCGAGACTCCCCTGAATATTTCTGATTTTGAGTGTAAGTGCAAACAATTTTTGCCTTTGAGCCAAAACCAAGTAAATAAATACATTGAGACATCGGCTTCGTTTGAAGAGCTTAATTACACAAAAACATGCGGAGCCATTTTCAGCAAGTCATGGGAATTATAGTAGCCCCAAATATATTTCAATGAATGAATGTACATTTTGGTTTTTACCCAGTAACTCAATTTTACATTCACTCAACATGTTTATAGTGGAAATGAAACTTGTAAAATTAGATTTACAACTAATTTACTCGTTAAAATATATATTTCCATTAGTTAGATTAACACTCAAAGAATAGAGTATGCTATTGTAATTGGAAGATACAGCATGTTTTTGAGAGTGCACTGCTACTTGCTCGTAGGACTTTAATTTAAAATGAATGTGTGTGGGTTTATTCTAAAATATGATTATTTAATGTAGTTTTACCAACAAATCAACAAAGTAAACAGCAAGAGGGTAGCCCTTCAGGATACACTTTTACCCGGCTCAGCAAAGACAAACAGAAAGCAAGAAATCAAACATTTAAATGAACAACATTGACTTTTTTGCGGGATGTGTAACATTTAGCCAGGCCCTTAACGACAGCAATGGGTAAGAAATAATTCAACGAGAAAAAACTTCCAACTCTATTTGTACTCCTTATGATACATTTTTAACGCCATACTTTAAACGTGTTCGTTGCTCTCTAAAATATTCCCCCTTTCTCGGAAGAAGCATTGAAACCCTGGTAAAATCGTTTTTCACTTTCAAGAAACTACGAGCGAAGCTTGTTTACGAATTGGGAACTCACATTTGGCTTTAACATAAATAATTTTTAACAATAATAAATTATTATTAAACAAAAAATGGATCCTTGATATCAAACCTTCATAAAAATCCCATTGATAATGTGCTGTGCAGTATTCCTAGGAGCCTAGATCTAAAACTAGATTATTATTCATTCAAGTGAACTAGTATTTCCATAAATATTACATTTATCATACCAATTGCACCTACATATGAGCTGTAGCTTAACTAAACCAAATCACAGTCTGCATGGCATGCATTGCTGTTTGAATAAATGCGTTTTTCTTTTCAACCAATGCAATTCATCGGAAATGATATTTTAACAACTCTAACACAAAAAACAACCAAACGATCGAAAGATCTCAGACGTGGTTTGAAGCAGCAAGTATATATTTACAAGTAGGAATTTATTTAACAACTTTTATGGAGCAAGCTGATATTATGACCCAAACATCAAACCTTGACGGACTTCCTCTTGAATTGACGTACAGCGCTTGTCGTCGATGTCCATACTGTTTGAACTACTTAATGCTAACCTTTGCATCTTGTGAACCATCGCAATCGCATGCATAAGTTGCTGCAATTGAAAATACCCAGAAAAAAATACCTTTTTTTAGTTAATTTTGTTTTTGGAGGGCTCTGCTCACTATGTCAAAGTTTCACTTTCCCGGAAGGTTAGGCTCCGATTGGATATGTGTGTCAAAATGTACTTTACTTATAAAGTACATATTCTCAGAAAATTACATTATTAATGGAACCTCCGTGAGGTGGAAATATCAACAGAGCTGACTGAAACTATACAGTAATCATAGTGTTTTATCGCTCCCTAAATCCTCTCCAACAATAACAAGAGTTTGTGCAAATGGGCTGATCACTTTGGTTTATTTGTGTAATTTGAATCCAGGGTTCCCTTGAGTGGCGCCCGTTTCTGAACTAAACCCATGCATTTATGAGGGTGATTACATGGAAAGGGACAAATAGCGAAAGTACTTGGGTGCGCAACTGTGTATGACTCGAATGTTTCCAATTTCCCAAGGTTCCTCCATTGTGGAAGCAAATAAGTGTAACACATACTGCTTAATGGCCCCTCTCTGTATGAAATACCGTAATCTCCGGGGATTAGAAAAACTCATGCAACCGCGCTACTCCATACGCCTGAGAAATTCCTGTTACTTCTAGCAAGTACTTATGTATTAATTAGTACTTGATCCCGTCGTTTCTCAGAGGTTTTTCTATCCTCAAGTTTAATGTAAAATACGGAGTAGCAAAAAATTGAGATACAGAGTGAGATTACAGGATTGTAAGGCATAAACATACATGTGTGGAGCTTTCCTGTTGGAAATAAGTATACAGACTGACAATTTCTAGCCACTAGAAGACATTAATATGCAAGAAAGGAGAAAAAAATTTCAGGACTCTCTCTCTCTCTCACTCAAAAACCTCATTCATTGTCTGTCATAAGAGAGTTTTAAAATGCTGTGTAATATAAGCTTGGAATTGATATAGCGTCTGAAAATTGAACTGCAGCTCCTTTTGCAGGATCTCACAAGAGCCGTGTAAGTAAAGATAGGCACGTGAGTTGTGGGAAAATTGAAGGAAATGAAAAGTAATTATGAAGAACTTACCCTCCAACGTGACTTGGCAAAATTTTTCTTCAACTGCTCGGAAACAGTGCCATGAATGTTCTTGTTGCTAGCAGCATTCCCTGATATCCTAAGGAAGTAAAATAGACCATGCTCTGAGTTTCCTTTATACTAAAATCTGATATGGGAAAACTCACAAAGGAATATTTTCAACAGAAAGTACGGCACATTTTTTTTTTAACAAATTCCGCGTGTATTGTCGGCTGCTTAAAAGACATACTTTTGTAGTCTAAGAATTTCAATTTGCCACCTTCGTATGCATTTTGAGACTCAAAAGTAACGCAAATTTTGTCAATATTAAAGGACGAATTTCCTATTCTCCCTCCTCTCAGCATTAAAGTTACTTTATTTATTTTACCGGAGCTTGTATCTACATATTGAACTTTTTTCCCATATGGGTAGATACATACCAACTCAAATCGAAATACTTGTACATGACTGGTACAGATTAAAAAATCTCGCCCTGTTCTACGTGGTGATTGTTACGGGAAAAAATCCAAGCCAACCTACATGCCTGCGGAAATGGGGGAAATATGTAACAGGTCAGGTATCAGCCCTGATAAAAATTCCGTGGGCGAGTTGACTCCTTAATTAAATTGGATTAACTTGCACAAAACTCGTAGGAAGAGGAAAAGTCCATCTAAATTCTAAAACTCAAGGGGTTTAAACCAACAATATATCTATAGGTATTTTGGTGGGAACTATAGCTCGAACGAAAAGGGTAAAGTAAGATGTGTAAGTAACTGGCTTAAGGGAATTTTACACGTGCATTAATTCTTATAACTCTATGTAGCTGTTGTGTTTTGTGACTAGTCAAAAACTAAGCTGAGCATCTTATTTATTTTTGTATTAACATTGTTTCTCAAAAATTTCCCCTCCCTTGATATGCATCTATAAAGAGCTCCAGGCTTTTGGTTTGTAAAGAAAGTTTTGCAGTCAGTTTAAAAAATAATTTGAATTATTACAGCACACCGGATTTTTGAAAAGACGTAGATTTCATGTGGACGGAATATGGCGAGACCTGATATGAATAACTGAGAATGGAACCAGCTCGCCTGTAAGAAAAGGCCGAGACGATGCCGTATGTATCTACATATGTGTAAAGAGGGTGAAATATGGAACCGAGGAAAATGAAAAGAGGTGCTTTTTAAAGGAAAATTATAACTTAAAATTCCTCAAGCCTGAAGAATCTTTTAATATGTTCTGCATGTCACTATATGTATTCATTCACCAGATAAAAAAAATCCTTTGAAGATTGGACTTACCAAGGGTGCCCCAACGCTTGCTTACAAGTATACCTTCTATCCACATCAACATTCATCAACATGCGAATAAAATCTTTGGCAGAATCACTAATGTCATCCCAGTATGGCGAGTCGAACTCAAACTCACCTAGAAAGGAGAAAAAAAAGAGAGGAATTCAGCCCAGGTTTTTCCAAACTCCTCTTTCAGCCTTTGTTATGTAAAATCGTGGGAAAAATGGAACTAAGAACTACAGAGAATTAGCATATGAATCTGCATTCAACAATTGGATCAAGAGCATCTAAAATCCTGGGTCTGGACGTAATAAGTGTGTGAAATGACAGTCTATGTACTACATCTACGTATATTTATAGGTGGAGTGACATGGGCATATGATTCATCTTACGTACCTTTAAGAATCTGAGCGAATAAATTTGCATCATTCTCATCATAAAAGGGTGGGTAACCACAGAGGAGAATATAGGAGATAACGCCAATGCTCCACACATCAACAGCCTTTCCGTAGGGCTTTTGTGCCAGAACTTCCGGAGCTGTGTTGAAAGCCAAGTACAAAAGATAGTTAATAAAACCCACACGGTCCTCCTCTACATACGCTCACTGCATACAATTATTATTCCTGTTCAGTCCATTTCCATGAAGTTACATATGCACGATTGTTTTCATGGGTTTCTCTCCCGAAAAAACATATGCCTTGGGCTTATTGGAAACACTAATATGTAGCAAAACCCATAAAATACCAGTCTGTAAAAGGCTGCGAATACAAATACACAGGGAAGGTAACGTGTGGCATACATTCTGCGGTGTGTAAACAAAACAAATTCCCTCCGCTAATTGTAAGAAGAGACTGAACATCTAAAGGCAGTAACAGAAGTAAAAGAAAATCTTAAAAAATGTAAGCAGTTGGATTTTTTACGTTCGGCTTACACTGACTACTACTTTTGTCACAATTACAAGATTGATTTGTACAAGATCGAGATACTTAAATGGCTACAATGAATTAACCGTGAGTGCTGCCAATTATATACCCTTGCTTAACTACAGGGCAATAACTAATTGCTGTAACAATTCTTTAGTTTCGAAAATGTGTAAAAATTCTCTATAAACGAATTATTCTATATTCTTCTGAATTTAAATACTGACATTAAATACCAATGCAGACCAGCCTTTCATGACTGAGAGGGTAATAGTAATTAATATCAATGAACGACTGAGGTAAATTTTGAAATTATTACAAATCCTGTCGAAAAGACGATTGTCAAAATGTTACAATGAATATAATGAATTCTTGAATATTTCTTAGATTTCTCAATCTCTTTTCCAGCCTAATAAAAAACTTCAATAGAAAATGTACGTACGTAAATATTATACATTCCCAGATAAATGTAATTATTTTAGAGCAGGAATCAATAATTATTACAGAAGGCTGGAATGGAGGGAGGGAATATACTTAAGTTTTTCATGTGTAAGAAACCAAATTGATGGAAATTTCTGCTAGAAATTGAAAAATCACTGTGGTTATGGTCATGCCCCCAACGAGATTATATAAAAGACTGAGGTATGCATTTAAAATATAAAATTTATAAAATTCACTTCCTGGAGTACCCCCCGTTCGCATAATCCGTGCTCAAACAATTACATACATACATATTCTTAGCCTTGACTGTACTTGGTATCAAGCAGGGCTTACCTACATAGCCGGGGGTGCCACAAGCAGTGGCCATGATTCCCGAGTCCTCCATTTTTGACAGGCCAAAATCACTGATCATGATCTTGCTGTCTTCATCTGGACTGTAGTACAACAAATTCTCAGGCTAGGTCATGTAATCAAATAGATAAGAAAAAGCTTGTCAAAATCAATTTTCCCGTTGTTCCTTCCTCCTCCTGTTGTGGACGTAGATATATAACCATGCAAGTCAATACATATTTGGCAGATTGTGCCAAAGATAAAAAACTTGTTGAAAATCAAGTCAAGTGTCCTCTCCAGCACTCGAGTCAAGGTGTGCGGAATGATGGTTAGAAAAACAAATAGAACGGATGAACATCTTGCTGTACGCGTAGACATAAACTTGTAAGACTTGTAATGCATATACATAGATATGTGTTGAAGGATGTGGAAACCAGGGGTAGGAACCTTTTACATGCTTATAAATGTAGGTACACAATGTGTTATATCAATGCATTGTTACATGAGCGGTGGGAAGTAGAAAAAACAAGAGTGAACCTTTAAGTCTCGGTGAACAACGCCCTGGTCATGCATATAATCGACAGCTTCCAGGACTTGGCGAATCAAATCCGCAGCGTCCTTCTCCGTATAAGAACCTTTCTCGACAATACGGTCGAATAATTCTCCGCCCGTCACTCTATAGATACATAAGCATGGTAAGGTATAAGTCTCAATGTAAATAATAAAAATCAATTCAATGCCGAAGCATGAGTGGGAGACAGGCACCTTTAACCTACAACCTCTCAAGAGGCTAGATAAAATAAAATGCAATTTCCTCCCTCCCTCCCTCGCCCTTTACCATACGCTTTCTTTATGCTGCTGTTACTTATATAGACAGGAAACTGTAGTTTCTATTTTATTAGTACTTTCCCCTGTAACCTTCCCTATTGCTTGATACTTTCAATGGTTTCTTGTAACTTTTATTTTGTTCTACTGACACAATATTTATGCAACACAGCAGCATACTATGCAAAATACACTAAGCCACAAAAGCCACTACAAGACCGAAATTCAACCGCATAACCATTACATGTACAACCATTGATGTACATAAGGAGAACTTCCATACAGAATAAAAACATACATATTGTCCTTCCTTAAACATTTTGTTAGCTTCCGTTTGAATTTCCGCTAGGGAAATTTTTGTGGAAGGTTGAAGATGCCCAGTTTTTGAAGCGAGCAGGAAAATTTTAATGCTCCGTAGCCATAATCCTAGGCAACCATAAATTTTCCCAAACGTATGTCTTCAATGCTATGCATTACTTCAACTAAAATGGATTGTGTGGTGGAAATGGAGTAGGTAGAAAATTACCTCCAGCCACAATTCCAATTTACAGTGAGTATTTTATGGTGCGAAGGCTCATTGTTACTTAGGAAATAAGGGTTTACTTGAGAAGGCTTCAAAGGAGCAGCACGCTATGTCTGTAATCAGGAGCTCTAATAACCGCAAATTTATGGCCGAACATCAACCTATACACGGAGCGTTAATTTCCCGGAACAGAAAAAGATCTGACATTCAGGAAATACACACTTGAGCATGCGATTCATCTGCCCGGAACTCCACTCTCCTCACATCAAAGTTCCCTCACATGGCTCCTACTTTATGCCTCTGTTTTATTGTACACCTTCCGCAGACATTATACAAAATGAACTACCCCTCAATGCTGCGTACAAGTGTGTGTAACTATGTGTAGCCTGAAGAAGAACCTTCCGGGGTCTGGCAGCCCAAATTAAATGAATACTTTACTGTAGCAGGCTTTGGTAAATACCTGCCTACGATTTGTTTCATTTGCGTTTACCAGCGTGTTAAAGGCATAATATTTGACCTTATTTCTATACAGTCACCATGTATACCTGGAACTAGCATAAACATCGACACTGCGGTATATTAAGAAATAAGTGCGTTGGCGAAATGAGCCTTGTGTTTACATTTCACATCACAGCGTATTAATTTCGCAGCTCAGCCGTCAACATCAACATCCATCCCAAGTGTGCCTATGTCACTTCCGCTTCTGTCCCTATCCGTCTGGGTTCTGCGGTCCTGCTATTATTACTCTAAGCCAAAGCTACAATGCTAGATGTAGATATACGCACCTAATGTACATACAGTAGTAGGAACTTCCTTATAGGAAATATCTCCGTGTATTACCACGCAGAATAAACACTAATCCACCGGAGTTCCCGCAACCATGCAGACTCCTCACGTAAGCAACTTCAAGCAAGTAGTCACATTAAGTAGGGTAAATGGAACGTAATCAGTTCCAGAGAATTTTACAACTGATTAAGCTTGTCACTTCCGTCTTATCCTCAAGTCTTACAGATAGTACTTGCTAAGTCATGTGTAAGGTCTGAACGATGAAATATACATAGGTACAGTCAGTGAACGGATTTAGAAGTAAATCCCTGCTTGTAGGGTAATATCCCAATTTTTTGGAAACAATAATTCCTCCTATAATTACTAATCTTAATATTTTGTGTTAATTCATTTCCAACTCCCTTCAATTTAGGCCTCACGTTTTCCCCAAGCTGTGCTACCTGAATTTTATACAAAACTGTATTTTCTGGATTGATTCTAAGCTCTAAATGGCTATCATTGAAGAATAAAAACGTACGTCCTTGTGCTCCAGGTTTGTGACTCTGGCTGGCAGAGAGATTGTACAGGAGTCAGAGAGGTACACTGGACTGTGTGTAAACCACGGAGACAAATAGGATTTGAACGTCTCTGTCAATTTCCGTTCCGTATATCTCAGCTAATCCTGAGCCGTGACATAAAATATTATTGATGGGCTGGAAGTCCCCATGGTGAATAGTATACAGAAGGGCCATTACACATCTATCAGTCCCCATACATTTTATTGTTACTACACTTGACATTTATATGTCCGTGCGCCCGTATGTATGGAACTCATGGAAGGGAGGGAAGAACGCTTATTCCAGCAGAGGAGAAAATGGTTTGATAAGAAGTTCCTATTGCTGAGCACAGAGTCAAAAAATATCTTGGGATTACTTACACAAGAGAAATCCCTATAGAGTTAGTGGGACACTATAGTTTATTGGATAGCTTACCACAAATCGTGCGGGTCAGGGAAATAAGGACGCACATATGTACATACATGGAACTTATACTAAAGTTTATAGCTTGGAAGTTTATATTGTCCGTATCCCGAGATATAAGTACATATACACATGTAAATAAGTGAGTTCGCCAGTGAACATAATTCTCAACGAAACTTTCCCTCACGCTTGACTTGCTGAAAATTTCAGGTTCATTCTTTTCAAACTCCCATTATGTTGCTTCTCTTGAACTACGTACACGCAGATACATACATACATGCCTGTGTATGAACTGTGCACTCTTTCTACAAGAGCACCTCCGAACCAGCAAAAGCTCGTACCATGGTATGCTCTTATAAGGAGAAAAATTAATGTGTGGTAAACGGAATTTGTCCAAATATTTTCTCTCCTATAGCAAAATTCTTAATAAGGATTTTTGTAAATATAGATCTTTTACAAGGAGATCGCTTGCAGCTTCGTAGATTCTACAACAAGTTATATGTAAACTAGATATAGCCATGGTATTTCCAAAGCATAGTTCCTTCCATATTTAACCACTGTATTTGTGAAGGGATACTCCATAAATGCAGAAAGCACTGCAGATCTTTTCACAAAGCTCCAACTTTTCCCCCGCTCTCAGCTCCCAATCAAAGTAAGCTCTATTGGTAATGTTCTCGCCTCAGGGTATAAAAATTTTCCTTGTTCAAAATTCTTGGTCTAATATGAGCGTCAAAGTATAGATATGCGAAACCCATGAAAGCTATGGTCATATTAAATCTAGGAGTAAAAGTGTGCAACATTAGCAAAGTTTATGATGCTGTATTATCACCATTACAGTATTACATTTTATGATAAAAATTCGGAAGGGTTTAAATTCAAAATTAGTGAAGATTTCTACAGCAAGTAGGTATAGGATTTGATGTCTCTATTAAATATACTCTCTTATGCTGGGAATAAGCCCCGGGACAGGGATTTCCTTGAGTGAATCAAGACATGGACTAACAAACCCTAGAGCTACCCACATGAGTAGAAGTCAAGACCTGTCCTTTGCATTCCTGGAACCAATTTACAGTTGAAAGGGATCTCAAAGAGAATTTCTGATCCTCATGCTATCTTAAATAAAGAAACATTCTGCGAAACGTCTGGAGATGTGCTCAAAGAGCGGAAAATTTTCAGAGCTACATTTATGTATGTAATCCTGCTGAGATTCCCCAACACATCCTACTTTTCAGTTAAAATATTTAGATAAGCATGAGGGAATCATAGAATGAAGTGTTACATGGTTTATAGGCATAACCAGCTCGCTTTGTCTCGACCCACTATACTCAACAAATATAGATACTCGACCCACTACAAACAAAAATACATGCTACTATAATTATTATAAGAAAAGGTCACTCTTTATTACTAAACGCTTGCTATTTTAATCACGTAGCGTTATATGACTTCCTCATTTTACAGGAGGAGAAAGTCAAGCTCAAGAAGACCAATTTAAGGGTGAAGTAGATATTTATGTATAATTATGTAAGTGGCTTGACGAGAAATTGCTATCTTTTCCTTCTATGTAGTCTTGCCTCAGTGAGATCCTGTAACTACAAGCTTGCTGGCTTGTGTGACTATAACAAGGGAAGTGGAATATCATAGTAGAGTATCACTTCTTGACAGTAACCCTTTATTCAGTTAAAAAGTTATTAACTGCAACACTATCCCTTATTTAGGTTAAAGCTTCACCATGAAATTACTTCAGCTTCAATTCCAGGAGAATATACTCCACAGTGGGTTTAGTGCGTACTTACAATCTGTATCTATTGCAATCGTATATTCCATTAACCATTCCACTGACTCTTAACTTTTCCCTCGAGGCCTTTAATGAACGTTGGATTTGGGAAGGGTGTGTGCGAAATGTCCTATTATGGCAGTTAGCAGAAACCTGCACAAATGAACGGGTTCAATTCTGTAAGTGTGTGGCTCTTCTTGCTTTAAAATCATTTAAATCCCAGGTCCACGGGGAGAAGTCGGAATGCTTTAGCGATGTTCATGCCATGCGGTGTTCAAGTTGTATCAGAGCTTTCACATTTCCACTCCACGCCAAACACACTGCACCAATCTCATGCATAAGTACCGTCAAACTTCCACTACATTTCGAAATTCAAGTTCCATTCCATGTAAGGACTAATTTGGATTATTCATGAAAAGAATTTAATTGACGTGGGTGGGACTGACGTCAGTTTTCATACAAACTCATTGCATTGCAAAATTATGCGCTCTAATTGTTGCCTGACACGTTACTATTTCCTTTCTATGTATTTTGTGTCCATATTTGTTATATTGTTATATATGTAGATATATATTTGAAGTGAAATCATAGTTTTATTCACATTGTTTCTACAAATGAGCTCCAAAACTTCCCCAACACCAGCTCCTCCTGGGAAGTTTAATACTGTATGAAGTTATGTAGTGCCCCAGTTTGACGGTAGGAATTTCGGAGATTTTGAAGAATATGAATGCAAAGTTATACGCGGCGTCGCTTCCTCATCCGCAGGTACTGTATGGAGATTTGCACCAAGTATGATATGGTGGATGGGTTAAGTCTGCCACCACAGTTGGTTAACCTAAATCCTTAAAGAGGAAAGAGCTCTTTCTTTTTCCACACATTCGAGAGGAGCAGATACATAAGATGATGAAAATTGAGAAGAGAAGGAAATATTATGCGCATGATATTTACTAGGGACGATTGAAACACTCTTCCTCCTCCAAATACAGTTTAGTGTCTCGCTTGTCAAAAAGTGACTCTTGCTCCGTATTTGGCATCCTCACATGTCCTTTTACAAATATGTGATACTTCTGGAAGCATCCAATCCTACTGTGTTTTGGTGTTGTCCATAAAGATTTTGGGTAAACAGAGATCCGACGAGGGCTCAACAGTCATGGAAGGAAAATGCATGGTGACATCCGAGACCCTGAGGTACTGGGAATAAAATGCTCCACTCTCCGTAGTCTTTTGTTCAGTCTTCCCTAAATCCACTTTCATCTTTTTTCTTCTCCTAACGAACCTTAACTCTGTCTGTAATACTACACTCTGGAATGCAATATATACTGAGGGCTTGTAGTGGTTCAAGTTTTTTGCACATACTCCGTATCAAGATAACGGGGAGGTTGTGTACTCTCATAACATCAAGCTGTACACAAACCCAAACTTCAGACAACATTAAGCTGTAGTTTCCAGGAGGTATCTATCTGCATCTATACTGTACGCAGTGTAGAGTTTGTGTTGTACGTACTTTCGATATGTATCTACATATTGTGTGCTATCAAAGGAACATTACGGACGAGTGTATGCGCACTCACAGTTACACTGAATGGTTATCATCATGTGGCAAAGCACATCAAAAGAGCAAAAAGACTTGAAAAATTGATAATGATGACAATGAAAAAAAAATCCGCTTTAGTTTTATCTGCTTTGGGTCAAAGCAGCCCCGAACGGGGAAGTGCAGCTTAACAGAAGGCCTGCAAGAGTATCAAATGGAGGGAACATTTCAAAGGAAATTGCAACGACTTCAATCGACACTCCATCAACGGACTAATCTTCCATTGGGTAATAAATCATGAGCAATGGGACCTGTCAACCTTCCCATGAATGGCTTCTGTAAATCCCACTTTCTCCCAATAAAATTCATGTTACTAAAGTCAGAAGTAAATGTCATGGAGGATAAAGTAAAGCATTACCTCCCACAACTGTATGGCTGTTCCCTATGAAACTTGAAATTGATGGTTAGTTCTAGACGGGAGAAAAGGTTACTAAGGCTGACACAAGTCCTTGTGTCCTATCTATATCTACAACAAATAAAGATGAAGCAAGTCAAGAAGTCAGTTTTTAATCTACAACACAGCAGGACAGCAGGACTTGTGACTGATTGAGAAACTTGGATACGGAGATTCCTTCAAGGCTCTCGACAGCATAATCTCGGGAGAGCCGTAAAAAATTTATTGTTCGCTCAACACATATGTAACCTTGCATGGATGCGAAATCTATGGAGAAAAACAGTCCTGCTTATTGTTAGGAACTGTGTGGTAGTAGCTTTTAGAATTAGTATGCTGGGCTGCGTATAGTACCGTACATCTGTCTACATATAGGAGCTACTCTATACTGAAAAAAACTAATCAGCGTATAAACTTTCCGTGGTATTTGGAACTATTAAAGGAGCATGCTACTCTTTGACGGATTAACCACAGAAAGTAGGAATGGGCTTAGTTTGTAAGTTATGTTTTGAGTTGCTAGGAGCAACAATTTTTATAAGCAATTTCCAGTCTTAATTACACCCGTATTTTGGATTTTAGTAACTACTTAAGAAAATCTAATTAAGTTTCGGGCGCAATAGATGTCAGGAAGTTTAGGAATTATTAGCATTGTCTACTGTAAAAGAAAAATAACAAAATTCATTACTTACAGTTCCATAACCAGATAAACTTTCGACTTGTCCTCGTACGTTTCCAGGAGCCGTACAATGTTCGGGTGCTTAAGTCTGGAAGAGAGGAAAAAGTTTCATTAGTATTACTAGCTATGTAATGAGCTTAAAACTACTCCGATGTGTTTAGCGTGCTTAATTTTTGTTCCGGAGATTTGGTACAAGTCACTGCATTATACATACATAATTACATATGTACATACATTGGTATACAAACTTTACTTTGTAGTAAGAGCATTTATTTGTAACATTTTCTTTTCTCTTTTTTCTGTAGATATCTATCTTTACTTGAAACCTCAGTCTTAATGTTACGGGAATTGGGACGACCAAACCATTATACAAATGCTGACACTCAAGGAACATAACAGTGGCAATTGTATGCATTGTAATTGCATTTTTCCATTCCTTCAGTCCCTTGTTTGTATTTAGATCTGTGAGCTAGCTCCTAATTTAACAGCAATGACTACAGTTATGGCTTTGTTATCACAGCCAAGCATTACAACTGATTTCTTGCAAAACAATGTACAAAATTAGAATATGCATAGATACATACATCGTGCAGAAAAACATGTGTGTACACTTTGGAGAATAATTGATGTGTTTACAGTTTTAAAAAACAAAAACACTATTTGTATCTAAATAAATTAAACCAATGTAATCCAATTTGGGATTAATACATTTGAGTTATATTTAATGTGATGTCGCAGCTCTACTAGTGACAGCAACTATTAAAGCAGCCTTGTCAAATATTGGTAATAATAATTTAACTGAACTTTGTTAAAAGATAATGCTATCACTGATTGAATTGGAGCAAGGAGCATTTACTCTTCATTTACGGATTCAAAGCCCATTTGAGATACCATGTCAATATATACTCACAGGAAACATTGGGAGCACCAGGTGAGAGTTAATTACAGCTTGTTTCCCTGTATAGATTCGGATTGGGCCTGAATTGGATGTTTGAAGAAAAAAGGGAAACAATGACCCAGAACGGTTACACAGAGAGATTGCCCAAGGACCCTATCCACGAAGACAAGTATGATGAAACATGACATTATGTGTCAGTAGTGATAAATGTCATGATCTACTGAATTTAGCGGTTTAAATCCTACCCTGTGGATATATAGATCATACTAAATCCCACTTATGCTCATAATGGCTACAGTCTCAAACTTTTACAGCCTTTTGTCATAAGGTTATATACATTATAAATCCAACGAGAGGGTTTACTCTCTGTAACGTGCACTAAATCCTACTGCCGTGTATATCTATAATTATGTATGTGTATTATTTGAAAGTGGGGAAAATTGGTATGTAGGAAAAATATGTGAGCAAAGATCTACTCAGCCCTTTTGCTCATGCTTATGGAAAGAAAATATTTTTTCGGCATCGCTGGCCTTTGTGAAAAAACGTAATCCTTTTTCTATCATAATCACGGGATTATAGATACGTAGATGTTTTCCTGCCTTTTGGCTGGCATTGTTTTATGAAAAGCTCCAGTCCACCGTACCTTCCTACTTTGTAGTAGGAACGTGGGCTGTACAACATTTATTATTAAGTTGATGAGTAATGAGGCCGTTGCCATATAAAATAACTTTCGTTTGCGTCAGCCCGGACTGGATCGGAGGAGGAATAGAGCTTCTGGCTAAAATCATCAGGTTACAAGTTTTACATGGGCTCTCCACATTATTGATATATTCAAAAGATACTAAAACTACCGATTATAATTGTTACACGGGTATAGTTAGGGGTGGTAATAATAAGTCATGGGAAATTAAAGTTGATCTTGACTCTCCCTAAACTTATTCTCCTATTTGTGTCCGCGCCTATCTACACTTGTGCAGAACAAAGTTGTGCTCGGATCTTTGTAGCTAGGAAATATAGTCCGCATATGGAAATAGTCCTGTCCTGATATCCCGAGCCCGCACCCACCCACGTAAAAATACTCTGGAAATCCTCTCAAATTTTCATGGGACAACGGAGTGTAGCTATAAACATCCTAGCACCATTCCCCTACATATATGTACATACTTATTTGGGGGTACAAGAATAAGCATGCGGGATATGAATTACCCTTGCTTTAATGTTACTCTTGTACAATTGCTAGATTACTTCCCTCGTCATAAGTTATGATCATGATTCCATGGAGCCAGGGCTACTGTAGAGTAGTAGCCCTGGAGATAAAAGATAGCAGTATCTTCTAAAGCCCTTAGCTCTGGAAACGCCAACCTTGAAGCATAAAGCAGACGAAGCGAAAATATAATTTTAATATTAATACAACCCAGCTGGGTAAGAATCAGTAGGAAGGAATTTAGGACAGCTAGCTACATACATGCTCATTTTTGAGCCTCCCCAGACAAGGCTCTTATTTTAGTGGACTTTACTACTATTGTGTAATTATTATTTTTTACACTAATAAATTCACAAATAGTAGCTCTATATGTTCCTTTGAGAAGCCTCGGTCTTCTCAAAGGAATGCAGAGGGATAGTGTCTCCGTCCACTATTACTACGGTACATAGAAACAAAGCACCGCTCCATTACTCAGGTAAAAGACGCACAGTCCAATAGTGGACCATTCCCATTAAATGTTAAGAGTCTCATCCTCCACGCCTCCACCGGCTGCTCCAAAATACAAAAGAAAATCCTAGCTCCAGGAAAATGTCAGAGATAAGATAATGTCCACTTTACACTCCTTTCTTCTCCTTATTTTTTTATTCGGGGGACGTACATATATATCATCACAACAGAGCCCCAAATTCGCTACTGCATTGCTTACATTAAGTGCACATGTTGTGAAAGTGCTTGGACAAAAAAAAAACTCCCAGAGCCTGTAATGTAACATTTTGCTTGTATTTTCTCCAGACGTAACTTACACATACCACTAAACCTAGAACAACCAGTCCCACTTAATTTGATCCGGTTTTTTGTACTTGTAAAACACTGGGATAGTATATACAGTGTGTACGTATGTATGTATAGTTACTGTTGCAGATACTCTGTACATCCCCTGCGACCATGTATATGTAAGATGGTACCCCGTTCCCCCATTACATAATGGAGGAGGCTGTTGTTGGAGGCGACTATCGTTACAGATATGTGTGCTTACTCCATTTTAAGGCTAAACATTATAAAATAGACCAGGGTCAATAAAACATCATGAAGCTCTTTCCTTGCCACGTCGTCGGGGTATTTCTCTTTTACAATATAATTAATTACGTACATAGCTCTGTTCACATTCCGAAATGCTATCTCCAACTATCTCAAAGAGAGGAAAAATAGGGCGCTTTCACAAAATTTACGCATCTCACTGAAGGCATTAAATTTCGGGTTGGTCATTTTCAGCTACATTATTTTCTTAATTCACTACATTCCTGCTAGCGCTGCTTTTCTTATTTGGCTGGGAGGTCTGGAAAATGACCAAAAACTAATTACCTTTTAGGACAACCAGGAACCATATGTCTACAACTGCCCCATTACTTTCCCCGGTCTCTGTCTCCACTCCAAGTAATTACGTACATATATGTCGAGGCACTCTTCCTTTATAGTTTATTACATGAAAGACTTGCATTTCCCCCGAGATCAAAACGGGGGGAGAGGATAAATGAGATGGAATGAAAAGAATGAAAGGTGTGATGGTGTTGGGAATAGTTCTGTTCAAAATTTCGGCTTGACTTTAGAGATACTTTGGGACGGGCATGATCCGTGACCTGAAAATGAGGAACACGGAAATTCCTTCAGTCCAACAAAAGCATTGCAATGTAGTACTAAAGGGAACGGTGGGAAAAGTCGTGAGAAATAGATTACCTCCTCTTTCAGCGTCTAGCTCTGAGACCCTGTAAATTGTCATTTGCTCAGGGATAAATCTGTGCTGGTGTGAATATAGGGCAGATGGGGGGGATAAGTACGTTTTTTACAGGTTCCAATTCATTTACGACCTTTTAATAATTTGGACATATACAGCTATATATAGTGAAACGTAATCCAGTTTTGATTGAAAATGGGGAAAAAATCCGATGTTTCCATTCTGCGTTACTCTCTGTATTTAGCTGGAAGGGTTTCAGAGTCGGACATAAAGAGATCAGCTTTAGTGCAATAAAAAAAATGAAGTAGTTTGCTTTGAACACTCTTTTGCTTGCTTGAGCAAACATACAGCAGAAGGGGATGATATGACAAGAGTCCTGATGAAAGCATCAAGTTGAAACTGAAAGAGTAAAGTGTAACTGATCAAATATACCTATCTATATTTACTGTAGTAACTGGAAATGGAGCTTGTAACCATAGTCTATGAAGATATGCATTACATAGGATGGATTCCATGGGAGAAAATTACAGCACAGACCAATCACTTCATCGATTTGTCCAACTCTCGCTCTTCTCTCTCCCATCTCTCTCTCTCTCTCTCTCACTCCTTCCCTCCTCGCCATTTCCAACTTTTCGCCACAATTTCTAAATCAGCCACTAACAATAAGCCATCCTGGTGTATATGTATGGCTGCCTTATAATGAGATGCCTCCAGTCTACCTGGTTCCCCGAAATCCTAACTTTGAAAGGATTTTATCCATTTGATATCAACATTCCACCTAAACGCGCTCACCTATTCAGCAAGGAAACCCAATTCCTTGGAATCTCTATTTATCGTGAGGATAATAGCGTCCATATCATTTGCAAACGCCGATTCCCATCATGAAGATAATCCTGAAATGGTACCTGCACCCATGAAAGTGCTCAAAATATTTAGAGCCCTAAAATGGAAAGTGCTAAAAATTCAAACTTCAGACTATTCATCTTAAGTAAATGATTTGAGAAACCCATTTATAAAAGCACCACTGTATGGTCAAGTCAGGGGAATGGGCATCTTGAACAAGGGGAAAAATTATTGCGCAAACTCATCTGAATGTAACTATAACGTACTTAAGTAATCACGCCATCACAACATTGTAGAAAAGCTTTTCCTGGAAAACATCCAACAATTACCCCGACGTTTATTACAATCCTACCACATATTTTACTATATGCACATATACAGGCACGCACGTTCATCTAAACGTGACACTTCTTCTCCCAATGAGCAAGAGATCTCTGAAAAGTGCATTAGTTTATTCCAAGGAGAGAAATTATTAAGTAGATCATTGTATGAGGCTGTAATTATAGTAGAGCGTAAGTTAACACAAAATAAATGTTTAGCGATTCCCTGCACCCGCATGCACTACATCCACAGGATTTTATAATATGACTATGTTTGGGCTTATATATTCAAATTAGGAGGGAATTGAAATGTATGACTTGTGAATGCTCGAACAAATCGTATAAAAGGAATTGTCTGAAAAAATTCATGCCTCAGCGCGCTCGCAATGTAGATACGATTATTAATAACATTACAGTTCAGTTCCATGCGACTGGACAACTAAATCTAAATATATCAAAGGTATTTCACAAGAGAGCTCTACTTCCTTAGGCACATTGTTTCAACAAAGAGTCTAATTGGGCAAAACATAATGATGCAGGTTTTATTAAAGCATTAATAAACTGTAACTTCCTGGAATCTAGATCAATGAAATATTTCCACGAGAGTAAAGATCGAAGAACTGCTTACTATATGTCTAATGAAAGCATCACTTCAGGCTCCAGGAAACAATTTCACTCAACTTGAGCAGCTCTTTTCATATAAATATTCCTCTATTGATGAGTGAACGTCGTAGTCAGCATACAGTACTGAAGTTGGGGAAATGCAACCAAAACTATTTTGATGTTAAATCCTTTACCTCCATTCAGGAAGCTATTTCAATGATCAAAAGAGCTGAACGCTGTTCTGTAATTAGCTCTAGGTTCCTGCAGAACTCAAATACACTTATACCTGGACAATTAAAGAATATTCAGTTGGAAAAGGTTGATCTTGAGTGTATTTCCTAAATACAGACAGATAAAATTGGAATTTTATCTGTCTATAATAATAATGATAATGGAGTGAGAATGGAATGCTAATAGCTGTTGGTTTGAGCTCTGAAATGTCTACAATGATAAATCTACATTTAAGAGTAGCTCTTTTACTTGGCAAGTCAGACCTGTTCGGCTGAACAAAAGTTAGAGAGGAATAAAAAAAATACCTGGTAGTGTACTATATGTCAGTGTACGTGATACAATTTTCTTTGAGCTTCCTCTTTAGATTTTACCACAGAGTGTCTGACGGTTACTGTGCAGTTTCAGGTTGATGGAAGCCCGAATTGTATAACAGGCCAGGATTGCATGTATTCCTTTAAAGGTCCCATGAATAGGAAGCCATGGAATGGAGGAAAATATACTTTTGAATGTATGCATTGTACACCAACCTACATATCTACATATATGTAAGTATCTAATTATTCACATGTACATACATAGATAGATATGCATCAACCTATAGTATGCAATATCCTGTATAGTAGGCCCAGGATCCTGTAGTATAGTCACCTGTGTGTTGAAGTAAGACTTGTGTATTTTAGAATGTGGGAGAGACCCGCCAGCAGACGAGAGAAAAGGCAGCAATAAAGCTGTGATGCCGCGAAAGGGCCTTATAAAATAGATGTATCTATTGGTAGGTGTATAGGAAGATGTATAAAGATATGTATATGTAGAGTTCATACAATAAGCAGGACAAGACTACATGAGAAAAGAATCGATCCTGTGTGCTGGCAACTTGAGCATATAGGTACTTATGTTCATTTTGGTTGGTCTCTAGCTTCATCATATAAGACTCAAGAGAGCTTTCCATCCTTTACTCCTGACTCTAGTCCTCGTAGTATGTAATTTCATTGGGAAAAGGTAGTTCTAGTACTTGCGATGGCACACACAAATACACATGCACTCACACAAGTACTAAAAGAGAGGACAAGTGAAAATGCTCCTCACGAATCCATCTGAGTCTACAACGATGAGTTTGCTTGTACTCTGTCTATGAACCCACTGCAGGATGGATAGTATCTATGTACATAGCTATGTGTATGTACATTGTATACAATGCGGCATATGTATGAGTCCTACAGACTCCAGCAAGGTCCCCCCGCATGCATATCGTACTCATCTCTTTCTCCTTTTACTTTTGCTCCCGATCTGGCTTGCCCACCTCATTTTTATTTCTTTCAGCTTTCTCTTTTCACAGAGCCTCCTCTGCTCTTTCTCTCTCTCTCTCTCTCTCTCTTTCTATTCGGGCCCATTCGCACTATCATTCATTAAATGTAGACAGGAAGCAAACATTTAGAGTCTTCTCTCATAAAAACTAAACAGTAGGCAGCTTTTGCCTTTCTCCTGGTATTCTCCCCGACTCATTGTCAGGGCGAAAGTAAATGTCGGGTTGGCAAGCGTGCGTAAATATATATGTGTGTGTGTGAGTCAGGAGACTTTTTTTTGCTTTTCATTGGGGCCTTCCACACATTCTTTTAATCAGACCTCGTTACTGGGGCAGAACTTTTATCTAATTAACAAATGCCGTATCTGTCATCCTCATTTTTAACATTCGGGTTTATCTCAAGTCTTCTAATTATTTGTATTACGTCTGCTTTACCAGCCACCGTCATTTCAGCTTCTACTGGGGTGTTAAATCTCCAAGTGTGAAGTCTGACTTGGGAGTTAAAAATGTTTACAAAAAAATCCAATTACATTTTGGACTCACAAGGCAGAAAACTTCTACATGCTTGAGAAATAGTTGCAACTTGTGATCATACAGTAGTTCCAGTGTTATTTGCTCAGTAAATAGAGACAGAGCAGTTTTTGTAATTTTTTGGCACACTCCGTACGCAAATAATTACTGGGGATTGCTATACATAAATAGGTGTACACTCTCTTAGGGATCTAATAATATAATTTTAAGGTTTGAAATCCCCACGGATGAACATGGCAAGTTATCATTACAAAGCAAAAGATATATTTTATACACAAACTGACATGATACATAAAATAAACTAATGTGTTGTGTATGGGCTGGATGCTAAATCGACCAAAATAAATATTATCTATAATTTTAGATACTAATGAACACTCTAAGGAAAAGTAATTTGTGTGCTAATTTCAGCACTGACTGTGAGAAGAAAATTATTCCTGTAATTTGTAGCTATACATTTGTCATCCATTATAATTGTCATTATCTTCAATGATCTGATATATGTTCTTATTTCAATGTTTTTGGTTCAACAGAAATGGTTCTTAGTTTTACAAGGATCAAAAACTTTAGAACGATGAGGAAAGGACCAAAGGATGTGCTTTCTTACTCATGACGATGTGATTATGTACACTAAATGTGTACCCACTGTCATGTCATATTTCGCTTTGAGGTTTATGGGAGCCTTCGGAGCTAGGAGTACAGTATTACTTAGTACTTCCAAGTGCAATAATGTCGTAATACGATGCTACAAGTAACGTAAGATTATAGCTAGTGCACTGGGGTAGCAAAATGTCTTAAAGGCCATGTATACAAAAGAACTCCCCAACCTTTCCTCATTTCATTACACTGAGCTGTACACAAGTGCTCTGCATAATGCTGAAGTGTTCCAGAACTCTACACCACTCCTGGAATTTGCTGACACTTAGGCATTCGTTTAGAAAAGGTGAGGAAGCCAAGTGCTGCGCTACTATGAGGTCCCCAAGGGGTGGATGAATTTCTAAACTTTGTTTACTTTTCCACAAAGTGTGACAAATTGAAGACTCCATGTCGGACGAGAATACAAAACTAATTATCTCCGTCCCTCTTTCTTCGTTCTGACTACTATATCATGGATTGAATTTGTGTGTATGTTCATATATAATTACCTCATTTGGCCTGTATGTACAGCCCGATACATGCAATCAAATAATAGAGACAAATAAAGGTATTCCGCTTCTCGCCCGAAGGCTGGCATACATTGCTACTTTTATAGGGGTCCGACAGGAAAATCAGTGGGTGGTTGGGACTAATTGCTCCCTTAATTGATTTCCATTGGTGGTGGCAAATAATGCTGATCATAGAAACTGGTCACACAAAAGAGGTATCAACAATTCAGACCACAGCAATAAAAGTTGGGCTTCAAAACTTGGGATATCTACTGGTACCTTGAGTTCTAGGTACTAACACTTTTTGTATGTAAATATCCACATACATAGAACCACAGTAACACCAACCACATAAATACATTATTACTTCATACGAATGAATTTAACAAGTTCTAAACACAGGGACTTTACTACCAAGCTTGATTACCTTGTTCTATTCATATTTTCAACTGCTGGATTTTACAGCCACCAATCGGAATCGTCCATAAACTTATCCGAACATGAATGTTCAGCAAGATGAAAAAATCAAATGCTTCCAGAAGGAATAAAAGTGGGCAAATTTATGTGGTTGTTTTTAATGACATTTGCCTCCAGCTTGCGTCAATTGACTACTAGTTTGAAGCTTAATTAACAAATTTTGATACCCCGTATTAAATAGAGCAAAACTTTTATACTTCCTACTATCCTTTTTTTTACATAAAATTAACAATGACCGGATTCAGTGATATGTGTATTAAAAGTAGTGGGAGTGACTAATAACATCAATTGTCACCAGTAAATGTTATTGGGAATTTTAGCCAACTCCCGAGGGAGTGAACTCTACTGTAATAAATCCATTTAATCAAATCTGGCTTTCTCATTAGGTCGGCTAAACTACCAAATAATGAGTGCTCGCCCTGCAATTTGAATGTCACAGTTTTCCCACGAAGCTTTTCCATCAAGCTCATGTTTGTAATTTTCGTAGATGTTCAAATCCGCGGAAACTGTTGGCAATGACATCTCCTTGGGATACAACTAAAACTACATATTGTATAAATTCCTGGTAATCTCCAGCATACTTTGAGCATTGGAAATAAGAATTGCACACCCCAGCGGATTAAGAATGGGAGGACTCAAAAGCAATTATACATAATGAATTTTTCAGCAGAGAGAGTTGTTTTGGTGTGTGTGTGTACATGTGAGAATTCTTATGACACTTATTGCGTCAGGAATTTTCTTTATTAAACATAGCCTCTCAGCCCTTTCCTAACACTAATCAAACTGATACGTGCTTGCATGAATTCTAGTATTTACACTTACCATATGTAATTACATATGCACCATATGCACTATGCAGTACACTTTTATGTATTTATTTGAAGGTGAAAAAAATGTGAGGATTAAATTAAAATCACTTGGATGCTGGTACTAAATGAGCAGAATCCGAGGCATGGCGTTGAGACGGCATGGATTCAATTCAATCAAATTAAGTTCATTGGAGCTTTCATACCCATGAACAAAACAGTCTCTAAATAGCATAATTGTTCCCGTTCAATGTTCCGTCTCGTTTCACCAGTACAGTGTCACGAACTGAATTTTCTGATATTCTCAATGGTCCCAAGTAGGACAAGCCTAGTTGTATTTACAAGTTCCATATACGTTGATAGTAACTGAAAGACCCAGGAATGAAATCAATTGAGTCTGATTACAAAACTATATCTTTACTTCAGTGAATAGGAAGTGATTCCTTGGTTTGGAGGGATTTTGTGGTTGGACTACCTTTCAATGTTCTGATACCCCCAGAAATATATTTACATGTGCATACAAATACTGCCAACTTTCGTTAGTCACTGACCCAAATTTCACAAGCTTACGGAAATTTTAAAGGGATTTGTGTACATAGATTTTGTGTGTAGATACCTATGTTTAATATGTTGAGATTTGGTACACAAGTTTGTCTGCAGGATTCCCTGATGTGTACTGGGAACAAGACCGACCTACTGCTGGGACACTTACAATTAGATTTCAGCGGATGCTTTATACGACTACAACACAAGTGCACTACAACAGAGCCACGCGTGGAGACGGATTCGAATTGGAGCTACAAAGGCAGACTGCACAATTTGTGTAGGAACTACAGTGATTACTTTTACTTTGGGTATAGAGAGACACACACATTGGGACCATGGAACTCAATAGGACCGTGGCATGTCAGTGTATTTTGGAAGTAACAACAAATAATAAAAGTGAAAAGCACTCAAGGAGAGTTGAGGTTTTCATCTCAAACTATTCGCACACAATACAACTTGATTTGTTTACTTGATTATACCCCATGCTTACTTTCAGCCTCTCAGTCTTACTCCTTTACTAGTAGTATACCTTGGCTTTGCATACATGAGAGTTACACCGGCAGAGGTAAACACATGTATAGATACCTCGATCTCATGTTCCTTGAACTCTTATCAAACCAATGGTTTTCCCGTGGCAGTACTGCAGTTATGTACATATATCCTGCCTCTGTCCGCTCTCACAATAGAAGTCAATTCCATTTGCTGATAGTTTATATTTAAAACCTTCTCATATCTGTATCTTGTTGACTTCGGGTAGTCATGCATCTTAATTCATGTAGCTAAACATAAGTATTTATAGGTATAGTTAACTATGTGCATATAAGGCTTTGTTGCACATAGGATTGTAGGTCGGCTAGTGCGCTGTGGCTTTGGCAGGGAAATACTGTATAAACTGCAAGTCCTGCATTGTGTGTTGTATAAATATAACCCCGTTAGCTAACGTAACTCAATTGGTTCAATGATTCAATATATGAGAGACCATACCTTCGTATTTGATTACATGACAATAGAAATGCATGATCATGCCAGTCATTCTGTATACCTCGAAGCGGGCCGCAGCATTATAATTGTCGAACGAATTCAAATTCAGGCAATCAACGTCACAACGGAAGAACGTATACATAAATACATTTGGATCAACTTTATGTACACACTGTATTTGAACATGCCCTTTTAAAATGACAAGCTCACTTTCAGTTTTATTTGCACAAGTTTATATACTAAAAATTCCAAGATTATCAAAACTTTTTGCTCAACATCCATGACGTACGAGCGGATACCGAATTTTAAAAGACTATAAGTGTGCCATATGAATGAGAAAAAAATGTAATATAAAAGTTGAGGCTTGAAATTCGTTTTGTATAAAAAGTACTGTGAGGAAACTTTTAGTCAATCTACTGAATTGTGGTGGAGTGCTATTACCATGGGCAATTATTCTTACACTGTCTCACGGAGAGTAGAAGATTTAGAAGGGTGAGTGAAAGCTTTGCTCTGCAATAATAGACTTTGTAAAAAAAAATGCAAAAGTTATTAACTCAACTCGACTTTTTTGTAGAGATCTCGAGTGTGTGGATATACTACCATAAGAATAAACGTGATAGAATAGGAAAACTTGAATCCCATTCCTATTATGAGCATGCCCGCTCCAATCGTTTTCTTTGTGCTGTCAAATGAAGTAGACTTTTGAAATTTAATACGTGATTATATATAGTTACGTACATATATAAGTATATGTGTTATATTTAATGCATCAAATAAATTGCATTCAGAACCTTTGAAATTTTTCTGGTGCTGACTCGACTATCTGCATTTCAACTTGAGGATGATAAACTGCGCGAGATGATGGGAGAGCAGGGTATAGTGAGAATATCGTGCTCTTGGAAAGTCCAT
The DNA here is from genome assembly GCA_947179485.1 of Allacma fusca. Classification (NCBI taxonomy): domain Eukaryota; kingdom Metazoa; phylum Arthropoda; class Collembola; order Symphypleona; family Sminthuridae; genus Allacma; species Allacma fusca. The sequence goes on from OX359246.1 coordinate 47,693,733, forward strand.
AATGTTAATTAAGCCTTTTTGTTTTGTACCCACCGTTTCTGGGAACTTGTTCTCGTTCCTATGAACTAAATGGACAAGTACTGTCGTTTCTATTACATTCTGGGAATTCAGATGTCCATTGAATCTTCTCCCCTTTTGTAGCTGGACATTAATTGAACTCTCCTGGACCGGTCTAATTCACTTCTGTTTAAGGTCTCTTCGGGGCAATTAGCTGTAGTTCAGATGGACAAGCATGTTCCATAAATAAGCTTGTTAAGGGCGGGATGGAATTAGGATATATCTATCTTAGCAGGGTAAATTGGTAGTGTAAGAAATGAATGTAGACAAAAAAGATTGGAAAAATTTAGTGGCAGTGTTCAGTATATATAGATATAACTATGACACTAAAAGGCAAGCCTGGATTTTCATCTGTCTGGGCCTGACATGAAACTAAATTATGCAGGAATTGTTTGAAGTTTGTTTGAAGCCACAAGTACGAACAATGTTGTCAAAGATGGGTTGATAATAGGACGGGTAGAGATGAAGGATATCTGGTATATGAGTGAAAATTGGATGAGATTGCAGTAACTTCAGGTCATAGGATCCTCTATAGTAATAGTAATCATACATATTATATGTATTCAAAAGGGTGTGCGCATGAAATTGAAAAACAAGATTTGAATGCTACAGTGGGTACTTACTTACACAGTTCATATAAATATTTGCAAACACGTAGATATTAGTAACTCACATCCAGCGTCTATAACGTAGCTTGTACAGATATGTATGTCCACTGTCGGCATTTACAAGCGTAACTTTATATCGTCACTTTATGAATACTAATACTATGTATATATCTGCATGTCTGTAGCTGTACATGTATGTACGAATTTAGGTGTGACATTTGTGCACGCAGGAGATACATACCTACTAGATATGTATGTACCAATGTACGAAAGTAATTAGTGTGTATGCATAGTTGCTGCTATGTACGTACATATGCCTGCATAGACGGAGATGCAGATTGCAGACGAAGAAGAGCATACGACCGAGCTGTCAAGATTAATACAATTATCTAGAATACTTTGGTCTGAGTTATTAGAAAGCCTCATGACTTTCCTTCCATATGAGAGATGAATGAGCTTTAAATTTTCCTCCAACCCCATAGCTCCTCATACAAAGTGTGTGTATTTTCATTCCACAGCATAGAATATCATTTGAGAGGAAGATTTAGTGCAAATTTGACCTCGGAACAACTCGATAGAGGCAACATCGTCAGGATCTAATCTCAGTGTATGATTATGTACAGTTTGTCATTATGCCCCAACCTCTTCACCCACACCCGCAGAACAGCCTCAGTATTTTGCATGAGAATGAGCAGGTTCTGGGCTGTTTACATTTTGTTACCAAGTTCTTGAACAGTATTTGCTGAATATTTTGCAAAGGAGCGTTCCCTTGCATATCTTCCTTTTTGACTTATGCAGGTTAAGTTCAGTCCTACAAGTCATGAACATTGACTTGCTTCAAGGGAACAAAGGATAATCCATTTCAAGAAGAAATGTGAATCCAAATTCGAACAAGCTCTATGCTCCCAGACAGAGGCGTAATTCCATAATAAATCATCGTGTGAATCTCATACCCAAGCACTTGCCTCAATGTTAACATAACATAGATTTGTTCGAGCATAATTCTTTACAGTCTTAATAACAGCACCCCTTGCAAGGGCTAATGTCCCATTCCCTTTGTGAGCGTCCAAGTTTGTTCTTGTGGTTATTAAAATATACCAAACATGGATGCAATAACTATACGATCCTTAGCAATAATATAGGTAGATATTTCGTCAGCTCACAAACTTATGTCACTTTGACAAATTTTCTCACAAATTTATGCATTGAGTGTGATACAGAGAAAGGGTAGGATTCCCTCAACAACACATGCATTCATTAAACAGCTTCAACTCTATACATTTACATACAAATGTTGGAAAACATCCATTTGTCTAAATACCATAAACACAGTGGAGGCTCTACAGAACAAGTTAGTTCACTCATATTCACTCTTTTTGGGACAAAGCTCACACTACACATTGATATATATCCAGTGACAATAAAAATCATTCGTACTTGACTGACTCTCTGTGGCATTGTAGAGCATACACATGTGTATTATTTGCATGCACGCAGGTGTGCAAACGTGATTCTGTTTTGCAACATCCAAAAAATCTATGAACATAAAATAAGCAAATGCATACTACTGACTCCGTTATCACAACTATAGAAACAAAGGTTACTAGCGTGAAATACTAAGTCCGTTTTCCCACTTGAGTTGAAATAAATAATTACGTGATAGTACTTTTACCCAGGATTATGCGTATAATGTAGTGGTAGAGAGTTGAATGTACACACGCACATATGTATGAGCCTACTATGCATTCCTGGCTACTGACATAAATGCAGCACACAATACAACTAGTGTACAGTGTACCACACCTGAATGGACTTATTCAAATGAATTCGAATAAGCTACCGCAACCTTAATTAAGTTACCTGTCCCCTAATGTCATTAGATGAGTTGATGAAGAAGCAATTACATGTGCATTGTTTCCCCGACATGCTTTTTCAATGTGGCCCAACTCTGCGAGCCCATGTTTTCTGCGAGTTACCATCGGAAATAATGGTTCCATTCGTAGTCACTGTACACAACTAATGATATAAAATTCATATACTCTACTCATGGATGGGCATAATTGCAATTCCACATATACATACATACGAATAGCTACACATGAAAGCAAACCAGTACAGTATGGGTTTTGATAATAATAGCAAAAAAATACTGCCGAAACATCAATTGTCAAGAATCAGTGAACAAATGCTCCAGAATACCTTGTTTTCGTATACGAATTTGTTTACCAAGTTTAATGACAATAATAAAAATAGATACACTAGTGTTCAAAACCTGGGAGCTGCAGCAAATGTGTTTGATATGAGGATCCTATTATTTTATTGTGTATACATAATTATAGGTATAGATACCAATCACATAGCTATATGTAATTATTTATGTCTCACTCAGCCACAAAAATTAAAGGTGTTAATAAATAAACCTAATTTAGGAAAGTAGTCAAAACAAGTATGGGATGAGAGGAAATCAGGAAATTTTATGAATGCTTTCTTTCCTAATCCCATTAAAGGCAAAGCTGTATTTCAAAATAAAATAGAATCTGTCTCTAATCCGGGGGATTAACAGGTTATCTTACATATGGAATGGTATAGACAATCAATGTCATACAATTATTTACTCAGCGAGGAGCGAGTCTCATACCCGTCCTTCATTTCCAGGGTGTAAGCTGTCTCTCAAAAGTAGATACACAAATTGATAGGAGTGGAGCGATTTGGAGAAAAGAGTCAGGGAAATTAAGGTTTCAAATAAAGCAAGGAATAGAACTGTGACATCAATGTCTGTAAATGGAGTAGTAATAACCTAACCTGTGAGGCATGTAATTCTGGTAGAGAACTTCTACAGTATAGCCATAATTCAAGGTAGCAGGAATCGATCTGCTCTCCATAACTAACTCCAAGTACATATTAGAGGCAGTTTTCCAGTAGAGCCAATATTATTACCTCGAACCCAATGTATTTACGCGGGATATGTTCCGTGTGTGTGTGTGTGTGTGTGCAGCCTGCTTCGCTTGACTCGTCAAAGCAATCAATGCAAAAACATGTGATTCAGTCAGTTCTCGCTTCGGGTTAGAACGTTGTAATAATGTATCAATAACCAAATTATCTACGAAAGTTCACCTCCTTCTCAAAGTTCCCCCAAACCTGATCACGTTAAAAATTCAAGACGGCACTTATCTTTTGCATACTAACAACTTCTTACCATAGATTCCTCTCCTTAGAGTATATATTCTTAAAGACGGCCCTCATTCTAAAAGGTTTGATCTTTAGTATAATCGAACAGACGTGCTTGACATTTTTTAAGGAATTGCCTCCAATAATTTTTGTCTCTCTGGGTACTTCGCCGTTGTATTGGAAAGTAAAAGAGGAAAATCAAACGATTCGTAAAAAAAAGGTCTGTAACAGCTGAGCTTGAAAATTGAGATTGATTGACAATAGAATTTTTATCTTTTAGGAATAAAACCTTTGAGAAACATCTTACATATGAGAAACCTTGCCCAACTGTTACCACCATTGGTCTCCATGGAGGAGGAAAGGAGTGGAGATTTTTTTGGGGGAAATACAGCATATGTACCAAAATGCGCACCAAAAGTCACACCAGAGCCTGTCAGACTAAGGTTGCGAAGAGCGAGGAAAAAGATAAAAGACAAGATATAAAACATGAGGTGCATCATTAAAATAAATGAAAAAGTTTGGCTCTCATGCCTTTTTGACGCAGGAAAGAACCTATCCAAAAGTAAGGCCCTGTCAGCTGAGTGCATACCGTAATTGTTCCAGTGCCTTACTCCTTGTGACAACATATCTCTGTCAAAAGCCTCTCAGTGTAAGTTCAATCATACAAATTAGTTTGGGATTATTTTTTTCTAAGGAATAAAATCTGAAATGTGTACTCACCTTCGTAGAACTTTAATTTCATTTTCCAATGAGTCTTCTTTCCCTTTGAGGGCTTTCTTATCGATGATTTTAACAGCAAACATAACACTAGCATCTTCTTTAGTTTGAGCAAGCCGGACTTGTGAGAAGGCTCCGCTGTTTTAGACACAATGTTTTCCCCACATTTACATCTTTGCACAAATTCTCTCCCCTCATTACATTGAAACACATCTTTCCCTCTTATTACATTGAAACACAATTTTTCCCCTTATTGAATTAAAACACAATTTTCCCTTTTGATTGCATTTATACACAACTTTTTCCCTTATTATATTAAAACACAATCTTTTTAAAACTGAAACTCATAGTTTTTGCATAATAACAAACTTTTTTTCAACGTAAAAAATCACTGTGAACACATAGGGAATGTATGAAAATTGGGATATTGTAAAAGGCCCATAAGAATATAAAGAACAAAATATTTGAGGAGAAAATTTTACAGGAAACTATTTCAAATTCTTTTGAAAATATTTACCCAATTAGGGTTATTACAAGGGAATCAGATTGGAATGGGAGTAGTTAACTTTGCGTAAATAACTTACGTGCCAAGAATATCTTTCATATCGTATTTGTCCTCCACCGAAGGACCCTTGTCAGAGTCCTTGCTTTCCTTTTTCGACTTTTTCGTCGAGTCTTTCTTCCCGAACAGTGGCATGATTGACTACCACACTGACCGAACTTCACTACAACAGTTGCTGGCTCATGTAGGACTATTTAGAACGTACTCACAATCAGTGTCGTCTCCATGTGCAAGTTTTTCGCATATGTGTTTCTGCTATGTCTCTTGCTCTCGCTCTCTCTTTCTGCTCACAGTTCTCTGTCCCTTGCGTGTCTGCTGATTTTAAGCATAACTTCCAAAGCTGTTCGGTGTTGAGCATATATCGTTCATGAGTATCAGGACAGCACTGCTTCGGCGCTGATATTATCTCATATGTCTCTTCCTACATGCGTTTCAATTGTTGAGTTTTACTTCAAACTTTTGATTTCATAAGGATACAATTTAACTTACAATGATCACATGTTCATATCTCAAAGCAACTAAAGATCAGATGGAATGTAAGAAAATCGTGAATGTCAAGTTGTTAATGTGACGTGAAAAGCGTCAAATTAGCTACTTGAAAGAATCCCACACATTCATGTAGTAACGTTTGATGGTGCTTACAGTGTGGAATTCACATAATTGATAAGAAGAACCTCGCTCCAAGTGCAAGTTCTTCTTGGTTATCTTTCATTACCACGAACATTAGTTGTAAAATTAGAGCTGAAATCTGTCTGGGTTTAATACCACCACTTATACAATTATGCCTGGGTTTGATAAAGTCTCCACTGAAGTTACTCATGCCTCACAGCTATTATTACTTTTACATAAATGCTGACTTTGTAAATCTCCTCTGATAAGTTTACAAAAGTAGAGTAGAAAACTTTTTTGTGTTTATCTTTTGCACTAGTGGAGCCGATCCAAGTTTTACTTAAATAAATACAAGTTTATCCCACGTTTGATCTTGCTCTCCCTCCCCATGAATATAAGAATAGTCGGAGAAAAGAATGCTTTTTTATATGATTTTTGCCACAAGTTTTATGCAAGTAGTTTTGTCTCTTAAAAATATGAGCACTTTTTTCTACTTGGAAATGTCTTTCAGGTGTAAGGAACTCTTTTCTATATGAGAAAAGTTTTGAGCAGAAAGTTGGAAATTTTTTGCTAGGTACATAGAAGTTCCGCAGAAGACACTGTAAGATTTCTGCATTGAATGAAAATAGTTGTTTCTAGTTGTACAAACAAATGAAGGAGTCTCGAGTGTCAAGTTTTGGGGACAAAGCTACCATTTGTATGTAAAATCAGGGAATATATTTATTCAGAGTTATAACTATCAGGAGCTTTCATTGTGCTTACTAGGGCTGTACAGCCCGTGAGGTACTATGTAAGTCGCCTTCAGCATTCCCATTTTGTTTGTATGTATACAAGCAAATCTAATTTGATACTTGAGAAGTTCTCAGGAAAAATACTGAGAAGGTCTTGAGAAAGAGATCCTAGAAAATTCGATACATTCATTAGTTAGTCCTCGGATCAAAGGATTATTTCTAATGTGATTATAAACTTGCCTCAGTCGACACGTACGTATGTACTTTCATTTTACAAACTTTTAGTATCTTCAATTCCAACGAATGCACACAGAAAATGTAATACAGGAAAGGAGTAGCAAAGAACCAATTTTTGAATTAGTTCAATTTTGAAATGAATGCGTTCTTCAATTAGTATCTCTTAAGTACCTTTTCAAATTTGAATAATAAAGCTCTTTGCCATTGTACTAGCTATTTCCTTACAAGTTGAATTGTTAAGAAGCAAAACAAGCTAATTGTAATTATTGCCAGTTACATCAAGCATAATCGTAGAGTTGTGTCTAACCCAGTCAATAAGTTTACAGTACAAATGATGTTAACTGTTAAGTATATGATCAAAATCTCCACAAGCAATATTTACATCGTTATTACTGCAACGACGTTTGTCTACTTCACCTCTTCACGAGGTATAAGCTAAGACACAAGAGAAAGAAGAATAAATTTTGTTGATTTTAATGCACACTTTAAGTATAATTTTGGGCAACCGTAAAAGGGGATTCTTTTATTGTTGGCACAAAATTATATGAAGGAAAAAGAGTTTTACATGTTAGCGACTGCATTTACAAAAATTTAATTAGCTTTCTTCAATTGTGATCATAATGCACCGTCCTTGGGCAAAGGATTCGAGTCAGGAACATCAAGTTCAATGCCAAGATCTCTACTGCAGCATCAGCATTTCACGGTATCTCGGGCTGAATGTAATGGAGCTAAGCTGAGCGAGCTTACATAGAGGGAAGCGAGCAATATTTTATGGTCGTTTTAGCTCGACGGTTTGGGTTTTTAACGACTTCCCCATCCTCCGTGTGGTATCCACATGGTCGACATTGTTTTATTACCGGTGGTTTCAACCCCTCACTTCAGCAACAGCAGAACTGTACAGCAGGCTGCAGTAATTGTATTAAGATGTTAATCGGAACCGGACAGCAGAATGTTATAGATTATGTCTCCGTATTTCTCTCTCGGGGAATTGGTTGCCCTTGCCCTGCACATAACAGTTTTAAATAACTGTAGGCTTGTATTGCATTGAAAGTTGGATAAGATGACTGCAGATGAGTGCACACTGTTACTTATATAATTGTCATCCTTAATTGAGGATGTCTGTAAAAGCTAATGGGGCTAAAAATTATGCTCATGAATGTTCTTATACTGGCACAATTTTCTAAAAAATTTGATTGTTTGTTTCAAATGTTAGTATGCTATTATTTGCTTCTAGTATTAGTTTTATGTAAATTACTTTAAGTTGATCGACTTCTGTTTGGCTGGTAAAGCAATTAGCCCTTACAACCCATTAGTGTTTTGTGTAGTAGTTTATATATATGCAAAATTATGACATGAATTAAAAATTATGTTTTTGTATGTGCATTTCTTGTATACAAAAGTTCAAATAATGTTATGTTATGCAATTATGAAATTGCAGTAGAGGATTAGGATTCTGAGGATGGTGGTTTCCGTCGATGGTTCATGTATCTTGGCATTTCATGTGGCTGTGACCTCCTTCCAGAATTCATGTATTCCTGTGACTTCATCGTAGTCTAGCGGCAACTAAAGATTGAAATGTCCCCTGTTGGCCGGTGGTTTCAGGGTTTTAATTAGCCTGGATCATTCTTCGCTGTAATGTAAACGAGCACACATCATTTGTACATCACCTGTGGGATGTCTTCATCCTATTTTGTGCCCATTGAACACGGTTGTATTTTATTTTTTGTTTTTCGAGGGGTTCCAGATCGCATACAGTTTGAGTTTTTGTACAAACCTTGTTAGAGTTCAGGTGTAGTCTCAGATGTAGTAGGTTTCATCCTTCAAAGAGGGAATTTTCACTGTAGCAGCTTGTATTTTATCGGTAAGACATTTTGGATCAGAGTTTAAGGGGATCCATGATACTCGATCAAGCATTTCACTGACCTTTTTGAGATTGAAACTGTGACTTAAGTTACGCGGCCGAGTGATGCTTCTTATATAGCTCGTCTGCAGGCCTTCCATTTTTTTACGAAATGAAGTATATTCCCCATGCAGGAAATTCGTTATACAGGATATTATTTGCTATTACCTAAGAAAAAGACAGACTCTTACAAGTGCATCGCATGGGTTCAGGTCGCACCCGGGTATTTGGGTTCAGGTCCAGGTTCAGGTTCAGTATGGGTGCATGTATTTTGAACCCAATAATTTTGGGTCGTTTCTGGGTACAGTATTTTATACCCGTGAAATTGGGTAAAGGTTCAGGTTCAGGTGCAGGTACAGAGAAAAATCCGTTTTGATGTTACCTGTCATGACCAGGTGTAACAAATGAAAGACCTGAACCTGATCGCAAAAGACCTGAAATGTTTAGGTTCATTGATTGAAAGTTAAAGGCCGGAGAATTTCAAGCTTCCAAGATGATTTCCATCACAAAAGCAATGGCAGGGTGTCCCATGAACCAGTGAACAGGCATTCTTATTCATTTTAAATATATTTTGTACTGCAAATACCCAATTGTACTTTTAACACAAGATAAAATAATAAAAAAAGTTCTGATTCTCAAGTACCCAAAACATGTTCAGGTCCGGTCCAAAAATACCCGGGTTCAGGTCGTCTTTTGGGTACTTTTTCGGGTTCAGGTACTAATCAGGTGCGGGTACTACAAAAACGCAATTGGGTCAGGTTCAGGATCGAAAAATTTGAACCTGTTAAATGGGTACATTTTCAGGTACAGGTTCACACTTTTGAGGTACCCAAAGTTTGAGTCCAGGTCCAGGTACAGGTTCGACTGTTTTGATCCCATGCGATGCACTAACTCTTACAGAAGGAGGGTTAGTTTAATTTTAGTTCGCAATAATAATTGTCCAGATTGTGCACCTTCCTTGGCGTACTGATGAGTTTGCATTGCATGTTATGGTGATACCAACTCTCACTTAGATTCTGACATACGGGACAACATTCAGATCTTACGTTCTGTTGTTGACATATATAAAGTTAACATTTGATCTGATTTGGGCTACTGTAAGACTAGCAACTTTAATTCAAAGCGAAGAGGTCGTGTACTTTTGGCAATTTGGTCGGGCACTTGTAATTAAGTCTTTGTATAATGGTGTTGAGGATTGTGTGACTGATAATTAGTTAAATCCCGATGTTACTTGTTTTACTATGGAAGTAAATGATTACACATATAATTAAATAATTATTATCGATTTTCCCGAATACAAGAATTATTACTATGCTAAAGATTAACAAAAGTATTTGTTGAAATGTTAACAGTTCCGTATCTTAATGCATTCTATCTCAATGATCATTGTATCTTTATGAGAAGAGTGTAATAAGTTCCAGTCATGTCGTCATTATACATTTTCATCATGACAGTACAGTTAGTACTATGAAGCTATATTCATTACTTTTTCTATTGTCGAATAACTTAGAAACGACAAAAATAGTTGGACTAATTTTACTTTCTGCGATTTAAATGAACAGCAGCATCAACCACTACTGCTACACTACAGCAATACTATGTCATTTCACGTGCCAACAACTGGTAAACAAGTAGATGCGACAGCTTTGTTCCAGTCTTCATTCAAATTCTGGTTGCTATAAGACCTTCCAGGATTTTAGGGATGTGTTTACGAATACCAGTTGGATTCCTGCAGCCCCACAGAGCTGGGGGGAATGTGTGCTTGAATAATTTGTTTTAATTGCTCCACCCATTTAACTTCGGGATTTCCATGGGTAAAACATGTCGTTCTGGCAATAGTGTAGCAAGTTCCGTTCTTTATCTAACGATGCCTTAGAAGTACTATGTATTTATTGTAAACACTCCTGAGAAGGCTAGAGCTAGTACCTTTATCGTTTAAGCATGAAAGCAGTTGCTTTACAAGGTTACTGGAGTTTATATCTTCACGTTTGTGGAATGAATTGACAATAACCTACCTGCCGATTGCTTTGAATCATGAGGTACATATAAATATCATTACTCACAATGAGGCTTATTATTAACAATAAAACTAAGAGCCTATAACTCCTTACATGTGTATCTATTTAGTTTAAATTTGATAACTATTAATACTGGCTTTGTATCAGTGGTGTAGTCAAAAAAATGTTTTTACCCTGGCCTTCAACCCAGAAATTATTTTCTATTACCAGTATGTCTTTTTTACGGATTTTTATTGTATTATATTATATTTTTTATTATGCGGATCATTATTCTAATGATTGCTCACAAAACATACTCCAAAATTGTTTGATGTCCGGATAAGGCGTTGTTGGTGGACTTCATACTCTTCCTTGTGTTGCAGTAGCTCCTCCATGTGCTGCTGCCTTGTATGTAGGGATTTTTCAGTCGAGGTCAAATTTGACATTGTGGGCAGAATCTTGAAATAAAATAGAACAATTTACATATTTTGACAGTGGATTTGAATATTTCTTCGTAATTTTGGAGAAAACCCGTTCGAAAATGCCTTGGCGGGTATTTTCATTACTGCTGTTTTGGTTTATGTCGCAACTTTAGATAATGATAAGAGTTATATGACTTGCTAATTTTTATTGTTTAAATAATTAGGTCATCGGCCATCCACGTTGAGGTCCACAAAATTAGTCAAATGGGTCGAGGTGGAATAGCAGTGCACGACATACTACTTTTAATAAATTTTATAATGGATTTACATATGTCATTATGCTGTCGAATGAAAGTTAATTCAACAGTTCAACTGAAATGCTGCTTGGATGTCGGAGTTCATATTTGACATTATACTTTGTGAAACACCTCTGCATGATATGATGATGCTTATGTAATTAAATGATTCTAGAAACTATTTTTCCAAACTATAGACGACGTAAAACGAACTACAGTGAATTTCCCATATAGTGGTTTCCTCTTAGATGGCATTCCCTCTTTAGTGGCATCAAAAAACCCTCCCTAGAGGTTTGCAATGTTAAAGGTATACAGTATAGTGGCACCCGCTATAATGGTATTCCCTCTATAATGGCACTATTAGGTGTTACGGTGGCTCAGACAATGCAAAATTATAATGGCAGTTGGCATAAAATTAGCTAGATAATGGCTACAAAAGTATAACATGATGTTATAAAACGTGCGAGCGGTTAATAATGCTTATGTCGGTTGGTTCAATTTTAATTTCAAATGTTAATCAATTTGATTATTATTGTGGTTTACTGACGCCCTGGTATGATTAGCTGGATTTACGGCATATGATCCGTGACTTAAGTTAAAACGAACAGTTATAACACAAATCATTGCCATCTTTGATTGGCTCACTTCTAATAAGTTTCAATTCGTGCTGGTTTTTTTTAAATAAATTGAATTATTATATTGAAGATTTAAAATGACATTAAACAGACAGTCAAGAAAACCCTCATTGTGAAAAAGAGTACTCAGTGGAAGTAATTCCCAATGCCATAATTCCGGGATTTTTGGTTTCTGGAATGGTGACATTGCAGTCGAAAAGTTTGTTACGACTAATATTATTAATAGTATGAGGAAACCTTAAGTTACCGAACATCTTAAACTCAATGAAGCTTAGCATACCTCATAATTTTGAGTATTCTGTATAAATAAATAAATTTTTAAATGCATTTAGTTATAGTTATTGTCTAAAAACATTAATAGTATATAGTTAACCATTAGTAACATATAGTGGCATCCCTATATAGTGGCAGGAATTTGTCACTCCCTTGGAAACCACTATATAGGAAATTCACTGTACATCATAACGTATACATATATGCCTATACATATATTCATATTATTGATGGGCAATCAGAGACATTTTTTCAGTTGAAATTTGATCTCATACAGTAATTGTACACACATGAAAACTGCAAAAAAAACAATGATTTTTACTCGAGTCAGTTTTCCTTTTTGTGAGGGAGTTAGCATACCAACGAATGTCCAACAAAACATCTGATTTTAAATATTCGGGTACCCAAATGTAAAGCGCATTTTCAGGGCAAAATGAATAATCCCTGTGATTTGCTTAACAGCAGCACTAACGCATAGTTCAAGGCGATATAGTTGCTTTAGGGGTAGTAGGCGTAGTCGTAATTACACCGCTGTTATGTACATTTCTTGACTTGTAATTCAATTACGAATGAGCAAACTTGTTGTATCCGTTATTGAAAACCAGTATTCAAGCACTGAATTTCATGACACCTAAATAAAGATTTTACAATACATGATTAATAATGGAACCACAAAGGATCATTATTGGACTGGAATGAATCAAGGTCATAATCATTAAATCGATTCAGGTTGGGGATCTAAGTATCAGTTAAGTAATCTTTTCCTTCAGCAGTCTGAGGGTCAATGAAACTTCTACTTACAAGATGTCAACACGACTATGTGTAATTAATGCTGAAGACGATGATAAGCATACTGTCACTTCAATGAAACCTAAATAAAAAAAATCAATATGAAAAGTACCTACTATAGACCAGCATAAACCTGTGCTTTCAGAACTGTAAAACATACTTGCTTAGTTTACTCTTAAAAATTTGCTGCAGGTGCATATACACATGTAATGCTTTATAATTTTGGAGGAAGTTGCATATTATTATGTGTACATAGATACATACATACTTTGTGTTGGAAAACGAAGAATGCTCAAGGCACTTGACAACTTCTAGTCCTGTAGCATTGGTTTGAGTGTTTGACCTAATTAAATATATCAATCAATGTATGTATTATTGTAGTCAGGTATTTGACAGCTACTGCTGTTGCCATTCAAACAGACATAGCTATTTCATAGACATTTAAAAACATCTGATACTTGCACATAATTCCATAGGTTCATTGTGAAGGCGAAGATATAATACCTCATTCATGATTCGGATGGTTGCATTAGTTTCTTATTGTGTTACTGGGCAGGAAAACACGTGAAGAAAATAAACAAGTAGTATTGCTTGAAGGTGTCAAACGGCAGGCCTGCAACTAAGGGAATAAACTGGAACATTCATAGTTTTCCCTCGAGGTTAAAACAACCATTATTGACAGAAAGATACCAAGCAGGAGTGAAAAATGAAAGGGTAAATTAAAAGTTCTAACTATTGAAGGATTGATTTTAAATTATTTAGAACTACGAGTTTAAATTTGTAATTTAATGAGCTCCGTTTTTTCTAGCGCTCTTCTCTACGGCTGCTTTTTGTTGTTAATAGTGCTAGCCACGCTGACGGTTACAGAAGGACTGTACAGAACGGTTAAACCAGACTCCCTTCATAAAAAGGATCCGGAGGTGCTTTATCCACCGGGAAAATACATTTTTGTTGGAACCGTTGACCATAAACGAAAGGGGAGAGACGTGCCCCAAGTATTTGTACGTACCTCAAATTCTTAAACTCATCTTCAGTTCTGACTGTTGACTATATGCCCGTATTGCCCGTGTAGATATCTAATTATACATAAATGAATTCCACTATGAACTCTTCCGATATGCTTACAAGAGCAAATTATTACAACTAGATATTTAATACTAACAAACGAATGCAATTAGATGTATGTACATTATTTGTTTTGAAGGAATGAGCCAAAGATGTACAAAATTGCAATTTAAGAGGTTTGATAGACTTACGAGTGCAATGAAGAAACCAATAAAACTGTTCAAGAAAGCAGGCACATTAACCATCAATTTTTGTGGGTGATTTCCAAAGCCGTTATAATTTTTTCAGTTTTTTTGAAGAATAATTTAGTTTGAAAAATTGTAAACTATTAATAAATTTTTCCAAATGTCTATATAATGATCAGTCATTATATAGAATTTCATCATTGATGCAAATATCATATGCACAAACATCAGCCCTGAAAATTATTCCCCGTGATTTGGATTATATTCAAGGTTCTGCCTAAACATTCGATGCTATAATGGCTCTCCGTCCATCCAAATCCAAATTTTCATATGCTTTGTCAAATTTCATTGAAGGATTGAGTTCAAGAACTAGTGAAAAAGAACTGAAACTGAGAAGCACTGGATCATAATGCCTTCTTTTGAGTACAAGCTGTCAGTAATTTTTATCAATTGAAAGGTTCTTACATTTAGGTCAATACTTCACATATGTACATACATACATGCATTATAATGCATCTTAATAATAATCTTAATACATCATAAGTCTTACAACCATTGATTCATACATTTCTGTGCAATTGCGTACTATGATACAAATAAATAAATGTAAGATACAAACGATGCTTGTATGTAAAATTGAACGTGAAATGTGTACATAGATATTACTACGGTTAATGAAATATTTGCATTAATTTTTCAAGTTAAAACTCTTTCTTCTAGACTCCAGAAGTTGTACACGTTCTTTACTTCTGTGTCTGTAAGGTCATCAGAAAGAATTCGACTGTCTATTGGCCTGTTGTTTCCCGTATACTTGGATTCTTTCGCTCCTATAAAATTCGTACTCGTACTTCGTACATTGTATCTGCATAATGTGCGAGATGTCTTTTGCGTCTGGCTTTGCATTTTGTGAAGGTCCTTGAATTCGTATTCTTGTTTGTCGATTTGTGCCTGGTAGCGTTACGGGTAAAGGTTTGTGACTTTGTTGGACACACATACTCCAGGGTCTCCGAAACACTCCATCGTAAAGACCCGCTTTTGTTACTTTGAGTTTTGATTGCATCCATATCCTTTTAGTTTTGTTTAATGAGATTTTTGTGAAAAGGTCTTGTGATGGCGAGAGAGCCATCGGACTCGTTTAGTTGCCCAAAATTTTAAAAATTACCCATTTCCAAAAATGGGCCAATTTTTAGGCAATTTAGACCATCCAGGTAATTTCCCAAAGAAATGTTGGTCACCCAATTGTAAAATGTAATACAAAACACAACATTTTATGTGAAATTAAAATAAAATGCTTAAACTTTTCTTGTGAGGTAAAGTTTCGTATACTTATTCAGAATTTGAAATGTTTTTGCCTCAGAAATACAAGAATAATTACATAAATTAGTATACAACTTTAGCATATACTTATTGTTTTTAGTAAGCTGCTACTTACAATTATGCACATTCAAATTCTTCCAAAAAGTATAGTAAATCTAGTGTACGACATTATAAAGGGACTGAATTTTATTCCCTATAAAATATTAAGTTTATTCAAGCATGTGTATAAAAGGGCAAGACGTAGGAAATGCAACCCTTTAAAAAATGGTTCCTTATAGAAAGATTTGACTGTATAAAAAAATTTGACACATCCTCTCTCTATACGCAACTCACAATCAGTGAAAAGACCATTTCCAAGGAAATAACTGATCACCTTGAGGTTTATCAATCATGGAAAAATAAATGAGATGACGTATAACACGTTGATGATAAGCATAAAGATTCAACTGTTAAATAAATCTATCACACTATGCCAATTTTAATGAATGCACAATTTGCACTTAAACTTAGTATTATTTAACCTTCACCTTCATCACACGTCTGCATCAGAGCCTGGAAATAATTTAAGACTTATTCCCAAAGAAATATCGGGACATCTCTTATTTCACCACAGATGTTATTGAGGAAGGCGCAATTTTTAAAATTATTCCGGGAATAGTCACTAGTGGAGTAAAAATTTATTTTTGGGGCATTTGAGGTAGGTTCTTAAAAGTAAGTAAACTCTGCTAAAAGGGGTATTTTTTTTTATTTATCGAGTTATAATAATTACGTGAATCAAAATTAAGCAATAATTTAATTTGATAAATTCTAGGTGGACATTGTGTAAATAAGGAGCGTATAAATCTAGACATGAATTTACAACCTGGGCTGCGTTTATTGAGTAATATTTGCCGAATAAGAGGATTTGCATCCCAAGTGCAAGCGCCCTTAACTAGTGAACGGTATAAGGTTACTCGGGGGAACTTCGCAGCACTAAATGATAAGGACTTGGGGTACTTTGAGTCGCTGTTGGGAAAGACCCGAGTCCTCACGGAAGAGTCTGACCTTGAAGGACATAATACGGACTGGCTTCATATGGTAAGAGGTAATTCCATTTAGCTGAAAATACTAATTAAGTATCCGATGATTCCTATAATACTTATCTGTGGTTTGACTGAAACTATGGAATATTTTTGCAGGGGCAAGTAAACTATTGCTGAAGCCAAAAACAACGGAAGAAGTGAGTGCCATCCTGAAATATTGCAATGAAAGAAAGTTGGCCGTGTGTCCTCAAGGAGGAAACACCGGCTTGGTTGGGGGCAGCGTGCCGGTCTTTGATGAGATCGTTGTCTGCACTTCCTTGATGAATAATATCATTAGTTTGGACGAGTGGTCGGGTAAATATGTTGCAATTTTAATGATGTTAGTGTAAGTATATTTGTGCCTTCACGCTCAAACAGAATGTTATTTTTGGATGGCGGACTGTTTGGAGAGGGTGTGTTATATTTGTTATTGTGTTTTTGGATTTTTAAAATTGTGTCCCACCTTGACTGTGACTCGTGATGTCGTTTGTATGAGTGTTTTTCATTCTAATTTTGAATGTGCATCTTGTTATGCGTGATTTTGTAGGTGTCATGGTCTGCCAAGCGGGATGTGTTCTAGAGGCTCTGAATGACTATTTAATGGAGAGAAACTTTATTATGCCGTTGGACCTGGGAGCCAAAGGAAGCTGCCAAATAGGTGGAAATGTATCAACTAATGCTGGAGGGTTGAGGTTACTTCGGTACGGTAGCCTTCATGCGACGGTTTTGGGAGTTGAGGCTGTGAGGATTATATAAATAATGTTAATAATTGTAAGATTAGGTACGTTGGGATTTTGTATGTGAATCAGTGGTTTTTGTTTTTATGTGCTGTGCAGGTGATACCAAATGGAACTGTGATGGACTGCTTAAGTTTAATGAAGAAAGACAATACAGGTTATGACCTGAAACATCTTTTTATTGGGTCGGAAGGGACGTTGGGATTTGTGACGAAAGTAGCGATTCAGTGTCCGGTTAAGCCGAAGTCTGTCAAATTGGCGTTTTTAGGTACTTTGTTACATAGAATAGCCGGAATCAGTGGGTATTTGTAAATATCAAGTTGAAAGGTTGATTGTTTATATTAATAACTTATTGTAATTTCAAAATATACGTTTTATAGGAATGGATAATTTCCAAAGTGTACTGGAAACCTTCAAAAGAGCCAAACAAGACTTAGGAGAGATTTTATCATCGTGTGAATATATTGATCGAGCCTCAATAACTAGCGTGACAGATAATTTAAATGTAAAAAATCCGATTGGAGATTTCCCTTTCTACATGCTCATAGAAGCCTCTGGCTCGAATGAGACTCATGATGAGGAAAAGCTGAATACCTTCTTAGAGAAGATTATGTCCAATGGTACTGTGACTGATGGGACAGTTGCCTCTGATTCAAGCCAGATGCTGGTAGGGCATAATTTGAACTTTATTTAAATAATGCAACTACTGCCACTTTATACTCATTATAATATTATATAACTTTAAACGTATTAACTCTTTACAAACCAAAATGTGCTTTGTTGATTTTTATTTTGAAACTGTCTTTCCAGGCAATTTGGGCTCTGCGAGAGAGGATAGCTGAAGGTCTTTTGTATGATGGATACGTTTACAAATATGACATATCTGTTCCGTTAACTACCTTCGATGACTTTGTTCAGGATGTATGGAAGCAGGTTGGGGATGATGTTGTACGAGTTTGTGGTTATGGTCATTTGGGTAAGTAAATACTAAATTTAAACGCTGAGAAATACGAGCTGTTATGAGTTTAGTGTACCAATGTTGTGTGTCAAATAGGTGACAGTAATATTCACTTGAACATAACATCGAAAACCTACGACCCCAAAGTTACATCCAAGCTCGAGCCCTTTGTCTACGAGTGGACATCCAAAAAGAAAGGTAGTGTGAGTTCAGAACATGGTTTAGGATTCAAAAAACGTAACTTCATTCATTACTCTAAGGCTGGAGAAGCCGTCCAAGTAATGCACAGCTTGAAGAAAATGTTTGATCCCAACGGAATCCTAAATCCGTACAAAGTGTTGCCTGATGGTCAAGAGTAGTGACTAGGTAAAAATTGTTTCTTTCCGACCCAGATAATTGGACAATGACATGTCTTCCTTTATAATAGGTAATTAAAACAATCATGCACTGTGATCATGACCGGTTGCATTTAAATTCAAGCAGCCTATTTTTCGGTTTACATATAGCTGCCTTTTATTTTAACATTTTATCTGTGAACGATACGATTATTTTTTTCTGCCAAAATAAAAATATTCTTGATTCAACGCATTGAATAAATCGCTTACCTCTTATAATTATTTCCACACAGAACATATGTTAATCAATGTAAGTCTTTTAGGAGTAATTATTACAAAAATAATGTTTATTATTCCATCATTATTTTTAGTTCTTGTCTATGTATAAAAGGTAGTAGGTTGTCTCTTAATTGTAAGTATCAGAATACCGGCGTGTTGATAACCTTATACTTGTGTGAAGTTGTAATTGCATACATGCACTCATACATATGTATATCACAGTTTAGTCACATATAGCTGTTACCAGTGGCACCCCTGCACCATAAGGCTCTCATATTAACGATAACAGTCGTCGCAATCAGGAGACAAACAGATTCAAGTGGCTTCAAGGTCACTGCATAATACAGAATCATGCAAGCATATGTGATGTGTGTGAAGCCTAAATGTAAAGGACTACGTACTTGTACACAAGAAAATGTTTCTACTCTCTTGCCGATTGTAAGTTCATGAAATTTTGTTTGTGAGAGACAACTATAAGTAGTCGATCAAATAGCTGAATTTGAATAAATTGTTTTAATTCGAATAATTCATACCAGCGATGCATCTGCGGCTAAACTATTCACATTTAAGGCTGTTGAAAACAACGATAAAAAGCCAAAGACGTTGTTACTCGCAACAGCCCGAACTAGCCAGCAAACGGTACAACCTAACCCGGGGGAATTATGCGAGCATTCGAGGAAGCGACATTAATTTTTTCCAGTCCATTTTAGGGCAAACACGAGTTTTTACTGAGGAATGTGATGTTGATGGACATAATCTGGATTGGTACAAAGCTGTGAAAGGTAACATTGATCGCTAAAGCGCATATATTAATAATAGTTCGTACAACTGCTTAATTCACAGGTTAACAGTTTGAGAAATGATTTTATTATATTATTACTTTTGAAAATGCTATGAATATATGTAATGTTTACCATAATTATTTATTTTAATGTTCTCACATCACAGGTTCTGGGAAACTGTTACTTAAGCCAAAGACAGCAGAAGAAGTGAGCGCAATCTTGACATACTGCAATGATACCAAGTTGGCAGTAACTCCACAAGGAGGGAACACTGGGGTCAGCGGTGGGGCCATCCCAGTCTTCGATGAAATAATTCTTTCTACATCACAAATGAACAAGATAATTAGTTTTGATGAGATATCAGGTTTGTTACACAAAAACTATTAAAAAGTAGCTTTTAAAATTTTTAAAATAAATACTCTGTATTTACTATTTTTCTTTGTCCTCAGGGGTCCTTGTCTGTGAAGCTGGTTGCATCTTAGATACTTTAAATGAATACTTAATGGAAAAAAATTTCATTATGCCTTTGGATTTGGGCTCCAAGGGGAGCTGCAATATCGGAGGAAATGTTTCCACTAATGCTGGAGGGCTACGGGTTATTCGGTACGGAAGTCTCCATGGAACTGTCCTTGGAGTAGAAGCGGTCCTAGCGAATGGCACCATAATGGACTGCTTAAGCTTAATGAAGAAAGATAACACCGGATATGACCTCAAGCACTTGCTAATTGGATCTGAAGGGACACTTGGTGTCGTTACCAAAGTCGCCATTCAGTGTCCCGTGAAGCCCAAATCGGTTCAGTTGGCTTTGTTTGGTACAATCAGCAATTACAATTTAATTATTTCAATTTAAAAATACTGTACATAGAACCTTCTGCATGAAAATGTTCATAGTATCGGAGAGTGCGAATAATATTGCTTTATTTGCTTGCCACAGGAATAAGTAACTTCAGTGGTGTGCTCGAAACCTTCAAGCAAGCCAAGCAAAATCTCGGGGAGATTCTCTCCGCTTGTGAATACATGGACCAAACTGCGATAGAAAGTGTAGTGCGGAACTTAAATATTCGGAACCCAATCGGCGACTTTCCATTTTACATGATCATAGAGACGTCGGGCTCCAATGAGCAACATGACGAAGAAAAGCTTAATACGTTTTTGGAGAAAATTATGGCCGATGGAGTTGTACAGGATGGGACGGTTGCTTCCGACTATACTCAAATCAGGGTCTCGTGATTTTGCTACAAATGCTTTCATGTATTATATATGCGCAAAACAGCGTAAACGCGAATTGCTATTCGCAATTACTTATAATTGTTTTTGTTTAGTCTATTTGGGAGCTCCGCGAAAGAATAATCGAAGCCCAGCTCTTAGATGGGTTTGTATACCTTTCGGATTTCTCAGTTCCAGTCAATAGTTTTGACCGTTTCGTTCACGATGTACAAAATCAAGTTGGAGATTCAGGCACTGTTACAGGGTTTGGACACTTAGGTAGGGCCAATGATAATTCTAACTTCTTGTGAATCCATTTTGGGATAACCAACTATTATTTTTCTATTTGTTCAAAGGTGACAGTAACATTCACTTGCACGTGATCTCAAAGGAGTATACACCGGAGCTTCTGTCGAAAATTGAACCATTTGTTTATGAGTGGACGTCGAAAAAGCGGGGAAGTGTGAGTGCCGAACATGGACTTGGATTCAAAAAGAAAGACTACCTGTCTTATTCGAAATCGGAATCTGTGATAGATCTGATGAGGAATGTCAAGTCAATTTTTGATCCAAACCATATTTTGAATCCGTACAAAGTCTTGCCAGACAAAAAATAAAATGATCCGGTATCCGTATTTTACATAGCTTGTAATATCTATATTTTGCCTGGTAATTATGATCTCCAATCAACAAAACAAATTCTTAACGAAGTTTTAAAATCCTAAATAGTAAAGTAACTAAAGATACGCACAAACCTGCACCGGATGAATTCCTTCGAAATCACAAATACAAAAGGTGACACTGTACGGTACTTAAGCTTAGCAATGGTGTAGTCTTTACATACTGTAAAGACTTTGTATACCTAATACAGATAAAAACCACCAGTACAAAAACGAATAAAAAGTTACATACAACACACCAATGACAAAAACATAAAGGTTATTCATAAATACCAGCATGACTACTGATACAGAGAAAACCCTTGGAAGTCCACATTTTTATTAAAATGTATCTTGCCCCTCCGATCCTCATATGGGTCTGGCAAATAAACAACGACATCTTCTTCAAGGCACAAATAGTCCCCACCCGAGTTGTCCGCTACAAAACAAGTACTCTTCTCATCCTTGAGAAATGAGCACTTTCGCTTCATGTAACACACCGAGTACACCTTCTGTCCATCCATTAACGCCTCTTCTTTTATTTTCGCCACAAAATTGCAGTAGTTCTTCCTTTTCAGATGTTGCAGAGAGGAATTTTTCCCCCTTACCATGTCCACTTTCACCACCGCATAGCCTGACACTGATGCAGGCCCTTTCTGCACAGGATTCACTGCGGCGAAATCAAATGGTTTCCAACGAATCGACGAGAGGTCCATCGTTAATTCTGCCTGCTGTTTGGAACACACTACTGAATCCTCCTTTGACCTTTCGAGAGTTGCTGGTTTTTTAAATCTCACTTCTGAAACCTTCCCTCCAGCAATGTTGGGACGCTCTCTGGGAGGTGGCAGCGGGTACTTAAAATAACTAGCGTCTGGATCCTGGCCATCTCGTGGATCTTGGATTTTCGAAGATAACAAACCTAAACGAAGTAAAAAAAAATTATCTTCCTCGCAAGTTCAAAGACTATTATTTATTACTAAATTGCTTTCGGTTCAATGTCTCATATTAATTATTATCTATACATCAACTATTTTATTTTATACGTGAGTTGTTTGGTGGAGACGGGGAAACATTCACGACATCGATTTCAATATCATCAAAATAATCAGCAGGAGCTGAAGCAGAATCCACGATGGGCATAACAAAATCATTCATAGCTGGAATCGGCACTCTGGGGTCTGTTATCATGCCAAGATTAGTCCCGGGTCTCGGGAATACATTATTTGAGGTTGTCATTCCTGGATTTACCGAAGACTGACAATTTTGCATTGACAATAAGCTACTATGGAGGAGGGCAACTTGTTGTTTTTCCAATATCAGTGCTTGGTGCTTCTCTTCGACAGCTTGGAGGAGGTATTGATTCTGGAGGCACTGAAACTCATAGGCCATTCGATATTCCCCAATAGTGTTCAATGCCTGGTTAAGGTGCAAGGCTTGGTCCCGACAGTAGACATCGTAGACTTGTAGACGACCCAGAGCTTCCATATATAAATTATGTTGCTCTTGACAACAAGGCTTGACCTGAGACTGAGAACTTTCCGAAGTTTGTTGATGTGCCATATTTGTTGACTCAATATATCCACAACTACAATAATTCAATTATTTACGGTCCAAACATGCACAATGTAACAAGTAGTTACTACAACAAGTCTTGGTGTTAAATGAACACTTCTTTTACAACTGAGGAAGATGTCAAAATGCCGGAAAGATACACTAGAACCTTTGGAGCTGCTTGTGTTGACATTTGCATTGTAACAGGTTGACTTGGAACTTGACACCCAACGTTGTATGAAATAACGCATGTGGATCCACCAACGTCTAATAAATGCAGACGTGCATGCATTGAATTGTCTTATTGGCGGGTTGAACTCTGGGAGGGAACTAATTTGCATAGCATTAGTGAAGTCGTAAAATGGATGAGTTGCTTTTGGGTTAAAAGCAAAACGATCTATATACAGTGTGTCTAAATTAAAAATGGACTAAAAATTAATGCATTAAATTTTAAAAGTAACCTGAAATTCATCTGTCCTTAAAGAAAGACTGCAACCACGCCGATCTGTAGGCTCCATCTGTAGCTATTTAGTAGAGGCGGCTGTAAAGAATTCGGGCATATAATCATAGAAAAGTAGGAACGATAAATTATATTTATATAATTACTTTCATTTTAAATATGGGTACAACGGGTACTTTTATAATCCCAAGGAAAAGTCTAGGAAAGGCTTTCTGTGCAAGTACCCAACTTTTAAAATGGAAATTAAATCCAAAATCAAATATAAAAATAAAAAGTACAAATGTCCAAGAAATTCTTATATATGATAGAAATGTAAACTCTGCATGAGGTGTTAAAAAATTGTTTGATATTTCCAAAATTTCTAGAGGTATTTCCAGGATATTAGTATTTGTACAAGGTTTTCTTGTTTAATTTTTCAAATGTTCAATTTGAAAAAGTTGTTCAATTTTGTTAAATTTTTACTTTGTTTGTACTACAATTCTTTTTTGCAAAAGACAACTGCATATAGTAGGGTGAGGATAAGGATGCAATCCAGAGATATATTCCTGTCTTCACAGGAAGAGAGGCAACGTGTCTGAAAAGTTTTTAACAGAGGGCTCGAACCCAATACTTGTGCAGACGTGGGATGGAATTGCATTTGTGGATCAAAAATTACCGTAAGGGAACCTAAAGTTT
Organism: Allacma fusca; assembly: GCA_947179485.1. NCBI lineage: Eukaryota > Metazoa > Arthropoda > Collembola > Symphypleona > Sminthuridae > Allacma > Allacma fusca. The sequence goes on from OX359246.1 coordinate 47,718,003, forward strand.
CCAAGACTGTACTTTTGACAGCAAAAGCACAGAGCGAGGTTTTCATGAGAATGATGAGGTAGTAAAAAATAAAATATGACTTGTAGTCATTTAGCCATGTGATTATTACTTGGGGTACGACACTAAGCTGCTTTCTAGGCCGTTTTACGTTTTTCTTTATTAAACAAAATGCTGCAGAGGAGCTTCATTGAAATACTGACAGCTTTGTATAAAAGAATCAATCCTGCAAGTAAAACTAGCAGGAGAAATCCCCAAACATCTAAAGAACGACGTTGGTACCAATACTGATGTATGCCAAGTGGTTTCAAATGTGGCAATCCTTCTTTAAATTTTGAGTTTCTTAAAACGTACTCTGTCCACCAGATGGCCGTTTCCATGGGATGCTGCGGTCGATCCAGAGATAGTTTTGATACTCTCTTCATGTTTATTTTGTAGCTGTGAGTTGTTTGAAAAAAAAGTTAACTGAATCAGATATTATTGAGACGAATACTTTTACTGGCATTTTAAATATGAAAATATTAGAATATTCAATTAACCTGGGATTTGTCAACAGCTCGTGAATTGCAACCCTCAGCTCTTCTGTGGTCAAAGTAGCAATTTCCAGTCTCAAGGCAACCCCTAATCGTCTGAGGCATTCTATATTGTAATCCTGCTCAGCAAATATAGGTACACCTATGGCAGGTACGCCGTAGTAAACAACTTCCTGTGTGCTAAGCATACCCCCATGGGAAACAAATCCTAGGATTTTTTTGTGCACTGGTTTTAAAAAGAAAACATTTGTTATTTAAATAAAATATAACTTGTTTGCATAAATTATTATAGACACGTGTATTTATGCTCAGTGAAATCAAGGTTTTAGTAAATTGTTTCTCACCTAGCAAAGCTTGCTGAGGAGCGTAGTCAACTAGGAGAGCATTCGGCGGAATTTTTTCGGGGAGCTCACCCACCCATTTAAATATGAAACCAATATTTGAAAATTTTGGGAACATTTCCAAAAACATTTTTTGCTTTGCAGGAGACAGTTGGGTGATTGTGCCGAAGCTGATATAGATAAAGCCGGAGAATTTGCTCACAAATGTTTTCATGGCCTGCAAAATGAATGGAAAGTAAATTATTGCATTGAGTGTCTTTAATACTATCAAAGCAAAATTATAAAATCATTTCATTTTACTACTTTTTTTTTATAAATACTACCTCAGTTAATTCTTCCTTAACAACCCCTCCACATTGCAACCCACCAACTTCCACAAAAAGTGGTGGTAACGACCGTGCAACCTCCATGCTAAAATGAGAACTGACCAATACCAAACTAGCTTGTTTTTCCAACTCCTCCAAACTCGGCATTTCGGGCATATTTAACTTGGACCTAAGCATTGTTTCCAAATCTTCAAAGTAACCACTCAACCTTTTCGTAACAAAATACATTTGCAGGGTCAACAAAGTATTCTCAACCCGTTGGAAGAAGGTCATCTCTCCTGTCCAACGCTTTCTCAAATCAGGAATCCAGGAATCTTCCGGAGATATTCCATAAGTATCATAGGCAGAAGGGAAGAGAGCGGATGTTACGAAGTACATAAAAGGGGCTTGGAATTTATAGGCCAGTCCCACTCCACAGTCATTGAGCAAGTAATCATCAACGATGACCAAGTCAAATGATGAACTCTCCACCCAACTCACCATCTCCGGACTGTTCAAAAACAACTCACAATAGAGGACGCCATCAGCTGCCATGGTGTCCCATCCAGGATTGGTTGTTTCTCCTGCCAAAACACTCGCCTCTCTCTGAGGCACTATTTCCTTTCCCAAGCTTTGCATTGATTTCCATTGACTTTTCACCCTTGGAGGTATCACATAATGCAGTTTTTGGGAAGGATTTTTATATTCGACAGGTATTACCAGGGTTACATTGTGACCGGCTTCGCTTAGTTTCACTCCATAAGGATGATACACGTGCAATTGGCTGTATGTGGCCTGTAGAGCGTAAATCAGGATATTTGCGCTCTGGGATGGCTGGAAAAGACACAATATAAGCAAAATGAGGCACAATTTACTTGACTTCATATTTTTAATTAAAGAAACCCTGTTAAAGTTTTAAACAGAGAGATAACCAGGTAAAAAAGTTTGCGATTCCCGCCTTAGAAAGGATGTATTTCAGCGATAGTCTTTTAACGTTTAACTTCTCTTTTAACATTTAAATCAATACTTTATGTTTAAGATAACATTATATCAGTTTCATGTCAAAATTGAGTTATAAGCACCTACTTATAGTGTGTGCCACTGTGAATCATGTCGTTAGACACATAATGTTCCATTCTACTGATCTGCCACTTTCAGCTATTATTCATTATGAGTATGTATGTGTGTATGTATATACATGAAGTAACAATGAACTGCTTCCCCTAGTCAATATAGGTGACAATGGAAAATTATGCAAAGTGTATACAATTGTCCATTTTTGAGTATTTGATTTTCTAATATTTATTTCATTAAACGTCATTGAACTGTTCATAACTGCACTAATAAAAGCCGTGAAGCAAAATCAGGAATCTTAAAAGATTCAAATCTTATTTTGTTTTGTATCCGGCAAAGTTTTGAAAATGCATTCGAAGCCTATTTTTATGATATTTCATTGGTTTTTCCATGAGTTATAATACATGTTCGTAGACTGAGAATTGTGAGCATGTCAGGTAAAATTAGGGAGCAAGGTTCGAGAATTTAAACCTCAGATACTAAATTAAGAAAGATGTGGAAAAACTGGAAGTTCTGATGTTACCATTTCATCAAATGTTATGAAGATTCATTTGCTATTTAGTACATAATTTTGCTGTAACTTGTTAATACGTTTTATTTTCATTATACACAAGTACACCTGACTTGTACATATAGCAGTTTCTCTGTAAGAACAATTTTTTACTTGTATTCTCGTTGACTGTCCTTTTTGCTCTATAAAATGCACACTAACAATAGAATCAAATACTCCCTTCGGGGATGCTGTCATAGATTAAATGAACTTCATAGGTAGACAGAACGCGATGACTGTAAGTACTCTCGCATAACTTAAATTAGAAGTATCGTATCGGTGATCGGCAGCATTGATAACTCACAGCAATCTACAGGTTCAAGTTGACTCTTTGTCATTCCCAAGTACCCGGGTGATTGCATGAAAGCTGAAATTTTGCTATCTCATCTTTTCAAAATATCAAATAAATGATGGATAATACGCTGCATTGTTTGTTACAAGTCAAGATTAGTTATTTTTGCTCTTTATTCTGTTTTTATGTTTAATCATGAAGGCAAGTTTGTTATTCAATAATGAATTTAAAATTATAGTGAAAATATTGGCTGGTACAGAATTGACCGACAAACACTTTTATTCATTGCAATTAATTTAATTAATGAATCATTTATGATGCCTTTATGGTTATTGGCGGCCCGGGGTCTCGCCAGCTTAAACAAAATTAACGTAGAGATCAAACTGCATGCAAACTTAACATATACATATATACATTGAAAGCTTTAAACAATATTGTTTGTAAAAATCGAAAGTTTTAAATAATACCTATTCGAAAATTGAAGTTTCAAAATTTTATCTTTAATAGCGTTTATAAAATTGATAACTAATCCATGGTATAGAAAACTCATCCAAAATCCAAATCGTTTTTCTCTTAAAGAGATGATCTTAAACGGGATTCTCTAATCAAGATGAGAATCATTGAGTCTTCGCAGTACAAATATGCCAAACCCCTTCAGATTTGTTTAAATGAAAAAGAAATCCTTGAAATTACTGTTAATAGCAACTTAGTAACACAAAAATACATTTATTATTAAACGAAACGAAACTCACGGGAATCAAACAATGCCACAATGAAATTTCTGGAGGAAAATGTCAAATGCAACGCGTAGGAGTATATACATGGATGTACATATGTGACGTACACGAATTAATTCATATTGTCACTCTAAATACATAGGTTATTTTTACTTTGAAAATAAAAGCAGCGGAAATATTCTTCCGGTGCTGTTTAACATGCAATAGTCTTTATGCGTTTCAACTTTCAGATGAATAAAAGTCCTTAATAAAGCCTCAGTCGTGTAACGTTAACTGATTATTATTTTTGCATTCAATCTAATTCCTGTTTGAAAGTATGACTAGTCAAAAATATTTTGGTGGTAGTCTTTTAAGAGTTTTGGGTGAGGAGTTAGTGAGCTTTTAATAGTGTCATCGGAGGCATCATGCGGGCGTGGGTCATGAAACTTTTCATTTTTTTCCTTGGAATTTCACAAGGTAAAATTATTTAACTTATTCTCAGACTTGTTTTCAAAATTTTTAACAAAAAAACTAAAAATTGAACAAAATTTTCCTTGTTGGCGCAAAAAGGTTCTTTTTGGACCATCCATGTGAGGTACCATGAGGAACGAGTCGCCATAATTCGTCTACCTTCCGCCCTTAACAATATCATTGATTCTGGGAAAGCGCCTATCAATCCTTTGGTGCTACTATTCCCAAATATTTCAATACAACCTGACAATCACCTGGGAAACGGAACATCAGAAGGTTCAGGAGAACAAGAAAATGATGCGGAAATATTTATACAACCTGTGCCTAGTCCGCCAGAGACAGATGATTTCCAGGAGGGAGTAGTCGTAGAGGAAATTGTTCAATCAGATAAAATCATTGCAGACGAAATCGCAGCAGAGATTGTCATTGAAAAAATCAGACATGATGACGAAGATTCTAGTGAGGAGAGTGATTCTAGCGAGGAGTCAGAGGAAAACCTCTCTTACACTGAACACAAGGAAGGGTTTGTAAATAAACATAACACTAATGACTTTGATGACTTCATTAAAGATGATGAATCCGATTCTTTACAACTTCTCGAAGTTGGAGATATATTAGGAGGCATCGAGGAGTCTTTGGATATCATAAATATCGCCCAACATTTTTTAGAGATAGTTCGAAAAAATTCGAGTCATGCCGATGCAACAACAGAGTTATCTGCAGATTTCAATACGATTGGAGCTGATTCGAACGAAAACGGTGAGTATTGGTCTTGTAGTTTAGAAGCTTTAGACACATTACTTTGAAACTTGCATTTTATATTTAATTGCTTATAACATAGTCAAGAATAGCGATAGTACATCGCTGCCATCGGTCAAAACCCTGGACGCAATCCCTTTCAAACCTGTTTCCAAAACAATGGAACCATCGCTGACACCTGAAATACTGGATAATTCTATTGTTCCAAATAGACATTTCCTATCAGGCGAAGGAAAAAAAGAGGTTTCGACGGTGGAAGTTCTGTATGCAAACCGCCAGGATGAGATGAAATCTTTTGTCGGTGAGGAATCATAATTTTAATTTAGAGGATATAGTACACAGGGCAATGCGGCAACTGCGGTTGCGCAGTTAAATTGTAAATGCTGTTATCGCACTTCATGCTCAGTCATATTGACTATTTCAGTTGGAGCAATGATGACTTCTGGATTTTGCATCATGGTGGCCTTCATGTGGAAATTGACAAAACGAAGGCAACAAATGATGAACAATGAAGGGGGTTTCAAGGTTTGATGCATAGAAATGTTGCCTAGAAAAAGGTTGTTAAGTTTGTAAATATTATCGATGTAAATATTTGTTAAAACGCCATTAAAATTTTGAAATAAAAATTATACATTTTATCCGTATATTCGATCAGCCCGGTAAAGAGGTCGATGCTTGAATTGAGGTTACAGGAAATAACGTTTAGTTTCACGTATCCTATGTTATTATTGTCCGTTGGTTTGAAGCTCCGCACGCTACTCTTAACACCAGGGGTCAGGATTTAAACATACGTTCCAGCTAGCTATACATAATATTCTGAATAATAATAAATTACATTTGTGGTACTTGACACTTGAGCAGTGATGCATCTTAAACGCTTACTTAAGAAATTAAACAGTGCAGCTTTATCAGTACTGATTTAACATCTGTAGGGAATCTAAATGTGTCATCCGACCCAGGAATGGCTCATCAATCATAGCAGGCGATTCAGTTAAGTCCATGTATTTTAACGGCCCGTCGGAATCAGAGCTTATGGGAGGAAACGCGACACCACGGAAGCTCATACTTCTATTAAATATAAAAATGCTGACTTCAAAATGTTAAAATAATCATTTAATAATGTAACTAAAAATGGTGTTTTCAATATCTCTTACTCATTTTTAGCAAAAGATACCCAGAGTTTTATCAGGTCCTTTGAAAATTGTAAGTCACCGGTTTTATCCTTGGACAATTCAAAAACCAGGGGTAAAGGAAACATTAGAATTATGTCGTCTCCATGTGCGACTCCTGTATTGAAGGAAAATTCCCATTTTATTTCGCATTTAGTTACTATTGAATTGGCATAAAGCTTTATTCCAGTTACCATCAACTGGCCGGGGTCTTCCTAGGACTATCTCCTTAAAACCGTTTCTGATCAGCTTCTCCACAAAAGTAACGAATTTCATCCGTACAGATCTGTTACTTAGTTGCTGTGCTGACAAGTATATGAAGCTGAGTGAGAATCCACCTTGTCGACTGAGAACGTATGGGTAAACAGGCGAAAATTTCTTTTGTTTGGAGATCATATGATGCATTGGGAAATTAAAAAGGCTGTCGGATAACATTTTTGTAAATTGAGGTAGCTTAGCCGGAACATCGGTTATATTTGGAGGGAAGTACAGTTGCCGAATTCTATTTGATATTTCTGTCGCATTAGGATGTTCAGATGTGATTCCAAATGCTCTGAGAGTATTTTGTTCCCATTCGGATTCATATGAATCAATCCATTCAGGTGAGGAATAGTAGCCTTAAAATAGTACATATAGTATAGCGTCAAATTCTAAATATTTCATGAAAAATGTGGATCAAATCCTGGAGGCAACTTGACTGGACTCACCTGCCGATGCTAGTAACCCTTCATCAGCCGTCACACCAGCCATCCAAGGCACCTTGTGTGCTAAACCGTTCTCTACAATACCAAGAGGATGCTGTGCTATAAAAGTCTCGGAGTCATTTACTGCTTCCACGGATGGACGAAAGAGAGTGCCACTCTTGTGTGGGTAGAATACACTTACGGTTAGCTGTATTGTTGCAAATTATATGTACGAATTATTTTTTGGATATATTTTCTGGAACGGTAACTTCGAAAAGAAACTCTAATTCTAATAACATTGTGGAAACGTTTCATTACCACGTCATCGGTGTGAGCAGCCATTAACTGCACAGAGCTCCTACGTCGTAAACACTCAACAAGCTTTTTGGAATCTTTGGCAGTACATTTCACTTTCTTTGCCAATTGCATTGTATGATTCTTTGCAGCGTCTGTGGAATAGATTGCCCAAGGATTTATGGCTACTCCACTTTGTGAAATCGCTCGTTGGAAAAGCCCTTTGGTCATTGGCGACAACAGCTGGTAGTGCACACTTGCTCCGCTAGTTTATAAGAACAAATACATAATTATTGTAATAATATATCGAGGAATAATAAATAGCAGTAATTACATTAGTAGGCAAATTTAGGAAGTTTTTTGAGACTATGCACAATAAGCGAGGCTCTGAAGTTGGTATGGATGCTATATTCAAAATGGAAGTTGAAAGATACGGCAACGACAGACATTTTTAAATTACAAGTCAGTACATAGCACCATCATACTCATACCATAGACCAAAAAGCTTCAAGCTAAATGTACTTATTTGTAATATATATGTATGTATATACATATAAATTGATTGTACTATTTACCCCGCAGATTCTCCAAAAATAGTAATTTGGTCAGGATTCCCACCAAAGTATTTAATGTTGTTTTTCGTCCATTTTATGGCTAATGCTTGATCCTTCAGCCCCATGTTTCCCCTGATCAACTCATCTCCAGTGTTCATAAAACCTGAGAAAAAGTTCAAATTTACAAAATCAGATTTGACCCATGTGTAAATACGAATTTCATTCTCACCAAATAAACCCAGGCGATAGTTGATAACAACTAAAATGATGTCCTCGTCCATGAAAAAGCCTGGCCTGTAGTCGTCCGATGCCATGGCGGCGAAACCTCCTCCATGAATGTAGAGCATTACCGGAAGCAATTTGTTACTGTCATGCTACATTTTGACGAGAATTCAAGCACATATTGTTACATTGTCTAGACATGATTATCTACTGTAAAAAGATTGATGTAACTATATTAGCGAAATCGTAAGTTGATTTAAATACTGACACTACCGGTACTCACCTGGGGTGCATGAACGCTAAGAGTAAGACAGTCCTGAAAAGTCGTATAGAGAGGCTTGATTAAATTTAATTTATTGTATGATTTTGCTTTTAATGAATCATTTCATTTCTTAGAAGAGGCTTGCAAGAATTTAGGATTAAATGTGTGTAAAACAACCAACCTCTTTCCCAAAAATAAATAAAGAAAAAAACTCCATTTGTACACAACGGTATCCGTATTTACTGCCATCTCGAACTCCATTCCATTTATCGACTGGAACAGGGCTCTGTAATGTCAAAAGTAAAATACAGCATTTTTCTTCACGTATTATACGTATACGGACAGTAATTTCAATGGCATTGCTTTTGAGCATTAATTTTTTACAAAACCTAACAGCAAATCTCAGATTTCCAACTGGAGGCTTTGCATACGGAATTCCTAGCCATTCGTCAAACTTCCGTCCATCCCGGGATGAAGAAACGATACCTTGGACAGAACCAGAGTTAGTTTCAACTATTCTACCTTTTGTGGTACTAAACTGAAAATATACGGAAACTCCTATAACTAAACCAAAGACCAATGCAATTTGTTTGAGCATTTTAACATGCTTGTTCTTTTTCGTGTAAAAAAAGAAAACCTCCCAACAGTGTGGCAATACTTGTATGCACACACACAAAATCAATTCTACTGGAAGACTTTTGCATAAATAAATATAATTTGCAAATCTATGAAATTGACATACTTTTACAATGTGAAGGTACTCTTATTTTCAGTGTCATTATGTTATTGCCTTTTTAATAACAGACTGTCATTGCCTAAGAGATATCAAACCAGATTCAGGTCAAAATTTTGACCTAGCATAATTTCCTTTGGTTAGTGCGTGACATACTTTGTTGGTCAAAACTGATTCATTCATTCCATAGCTGCGGAGAAAAATAATTATCTACATCGCTGTTGAATACATGACTTGTAAATAAATAGCAGTTTGTTATAATCTAGGAATACATTAGTACTTGTTACTAGCTATTAAATTTGTTGCAAATCATACAAGAAATAATATGTCGGTAAATATTCAGGATGATGAATATCTGATCTTTCCTTTCCTCCTTTAAAGAACCATTTTCCTTTTCCTTGTGCATAATTTTTATTGAATTCAATTTTTGAAATCATGTTTTTTTTGTATGTTCAACTCATCAGTCAAGTGTAGTTCGACAAGCTATTTGAGGCGAGCTGTAAACAGTATGAGGAGAGCGTTTTTATATAGCAAACTCCAGAATTGGGGGAGGTCTCGGGAACTGAACAATTGAGGCATAAGGTTTAAGAATTACTTTAAAAAATCTATGTTTTTATCTTGTCCTAGATGCTTTTTTCCCCACGGGCGAAATTTTTTGCATGGTGTAACGGAGAAGGTATCCTTTACAAGCGTATGTCAGCCTCAGTGGATCTTAGGCTAACTCTGTGTACTTGAAGCGGAGAGAGAGGCCGCATCTTATATGTGTGCCACGAGGAGCTTCAGTGCTTCCTGGAGCTCCGGACTGAAGAGACTTACTATTTGTATCCCTGAGTCATAGTAGCGATCCACATTAATAAATCAAAGCTATATATTGTCGTTAACTAAACCCTGGACTGGAGTCTCACATTTACTGGCCGCATCCTGAAGATTGGCATTGGCAACATATTTTGCTTTCATCTAGTTATTTATTTAATTACATTATATATTTAATTGGGCTTGCTTTTTAGAATGGAATAGTGTGTGATTCTTGGCATATTGGTAATGTTTGTTGTTCTAACCTACAGCTTAGCAGTAGTTATTCCCTGCCACGCCACACCCTATTACAATGGGAAGATGATAATAATTATCATCTTAGGCCTTAAATGAATACCCTTGAAATTTACTACGAATCTTGTAGTTTGACATATTTTTACAGTATGAACAAAAAATCGTCCATGAAAAAATGATTAGGCAAGAAACAATCCTTTTCCCCATCTTTGCTACTAGTGCATCGCATGGGTTCAAAATAGTCGAACCTGTACCTGGACCTGGACCCAAACTTTGGGTACCTCAAAAGTGTGAACCTGTACCTGAAAATTTACCCATTTAGCAGGTTCAAATTTTTCGATCCTGAACCTGACCCAATTGTGTTTTTGCAGTACCCGCACCTGATTAGTACCTGAACCCGAAAAAGTACCCAAAAGACGACCTGAACCCTGGTATTTTTGAACCGGACCTGAACATGTTTGGGTACTTGAGAATCAGAACGTTTTTGATTTTATCGTGTATTAAAAGTACAATTTGATACAAAATATATTTAAAATGAATAAGAATACATGTTAACTGGTTCGTGGGACACCCTGCTATTGCTTTTGCGATGGAGATCATCTTGGAAGCTTGAAATTCTCCGGCCTTTAACTCACAATCCATGAACCCAAACATTTCAGGTCTTTCGCGATCAGGTTCAGGTCTTTTATGTGTTACACCTGGTCCTGACAGGTAAAATCAAAACGGGTTTTTCTATGTACCTGGACCTGAACATGAACCTTTACCCAATTTCACGGGTATAAAATATTGTACCCAGACAGGACCCAATTTTATTGGGTCCAAAATACATGCATCCATACTGAACCTGAACCTGGACCTGAACCCAAATACCCGGGTGCGACCTGGACCCATGCGATGCACTATTTGCTACTGAATATAAATTTACCCAACCTAGTTCCGCATTCTTATATTGGTTTTACGACCCACAGATTTCAACGTAGGGGCCTATGTGATAGCTTCCCGGAAAGATAATATAACTTTCGAAAATCCAGTTTAAAAAATTTGATTTGGAAATTAAATTTGGCTGGGACTTTGGAAATTTCAATTTTTCAAAAAGAATACTGTGCTTCACTTCCTGGATCGCAGTCTCCACAAATTTTAAGCCAGAGGGATGAAACCGGAGACGCTCGGGCATGTCGACCTATTGCACTCTACCAGAGACAACTTTACTCACTTTACTGTTGACTCCTAATAAGGCACCAAGTGGCATGGATATAAGCCAAAAGGTGCTTCGATTGAACCGGTATACAGGCTAAATTACCGTACATTGTACATTACGAGTATGTACTTCGTTTTGTACCTGTACCCGAACCTGTACCCATATCCAATACCTGAGATGTACCTGTATCAAAAAACTGCTCACAAATGGGCCCTTCTTTTAGAATTCCAAGAATTTGATGCAACTAATACTAATCCACTCTGTAAGTATGTATATTAAACGGGGCAACTAACAATAAGTTTCGTTATGTAACTAAAAATCATACAGAAACTCGACAGCTTATTAAATCATGCTGCAAAATCAGTTTCCAAATTTTATATTACTGGGTATAAATTGAGTTGACAAGCTAATTTGATTTTAATGAAACTTGGTGGAAACGAGAACTAAGTACATACATATATTCCGAATGTGAAATAATTTTGTTCAGAACAAAAATTAGTTTTGGAGCTACTGGATGTATAAAGTCCCCGGTTTAATGCATTACACAAATAAGAGTACGTTACGCGACTCTTTTGTCTGTACACTTTTCTCTGTAAACGGAGAACCCTTTAAAATAGTTATTGTAAATTCATTAAACTAATTGCAATCACTATCTCGTAATGATTTGTTTTACAGATTATATTCATTTGAGATTGCTCTATTCTATTTTCCCAAATATTACAGGCATGCATGCAACTTCCATTCAAATTCAGTTCATTTTATATTTTTTCGCACAGCGTTTACTCATGCTCATTTTTATTGGTCATACCATTTCCACTCAGTTCAATTCACACGTAGGAAGTTTTGTCTTCAGTCATGTTCACTCAAATTGAACATTCAAATAAAAAGTTCCATTCGCGTTCAGATTATCCATCTCGTCAATTCATTTAGTTCAATCATGAAGATTTAATTTGATTATTTTCTTTTGATCTTAAATCCTATTTTTAGTTGAAAAATAGGATTTTTAGGGATATATGCCGAAAAAGTCATGTTTTGGATCATGTGCTGTCTTGCTTGATGGTCAGACCCAGGGGTGGATTAATAAAATAATTTTTTACTCTGGCTCTAAGTCTCAAAATGGCTTTGTTGGCCTTTCCACTTGCAATCTAAGTACCTTCGATCATTTGGGTTACCCTGGCGGGGAAAGCCAGCCCGTAAGTCCACCCCTGGTCAGGCCATATCTCAAAACAATTACGCGAAAACGTGCTTTTTGTCTAGATTCCTTAGAAAGTTGATTTCGAGCAGTGAACATTTTGAGCACGCGTTTCATGAGAAATTTAGAAAAGACGCAAAATGTTTTACGTAGTCTTTAATCTGTGGATATGAGTCATAAGCAGGGTGGCATGATTTAAATCAAGATTTAAATCACTTGATTTTTTTCAAATAAATCATTGATTTAAATCAAAATTGACTCTTCGACTTTTACGGTAAGGTAAAATTTAATTTCACATCTGGAGACGTTGTAAAACGCGCAGTTTTGTGTTTTTATGAATTTTGGGCATGAGATCATTTTGGATTTTTATCATTTTCAGTATAATTTGGATACGTCATATTGATTATTTGTCAAGCTGTCTCATAAAATTTGATATGAGTGAGTTTTTAAATATTGGATATTACTAGAACTTCTGCTTGGGACAATTGTTATGTCCCACAGAAGATTCTGTCTCGTTTCAAAATCCAGGGACAAAAATAAGTATCCCAATCCCGTCCCGAAATAACACGCGAACAATATTTATGCCCTGAAATTTTCTCGTCCCTAACAGATACTCAGTATTTACAAAAACATCCCAATATCCAATCTTTCTAAAAGAGTACCATTTAAAGTGACAATATTTTACTGTGTGAATTTTGCATTTTTTAAATGTTACTCTTGTACGGAGAGATATTTACACTTGTTTAAAAGGTATATTTCGAATTTGCAAATAATTTTGCTGTTCCTACATACTCTATCATCCCGTCCCGAATCACTATATATGTACTCACTATACACGTTATATACATATTTATAATTATAAATATATTTATATATTAATAAAAATCCAAAAGAGATTGGTATCCGTCCTACACAGCGTTTGGCCTCAAAGACAAAACCGAATTCCAAATTGTTACAATGTAAAACATCCTGCTGATATTTGGAACTGGCCTTTAACCAGCTGTTTGTTTCATATTAGGTAGTTGACTTGCTTTTGTAATTTTCTCTCAATATATTTTATTATTGTTCATCATTATTAAGTTTCATTGGTACCAACAGTGTACAATACTACGAGGAAAATTAAAATCCAAAAATTTGTATGGTAATTCTATCGTACGATAAAATTGTGAATTTAAATCAGGCAATATTGATTTAAATCAAAAAAATCCGATTTAAATCAAATAAATCCGAATTTTTTGATTTTTTTGCAAAAAAATCTAAAAAATCAGCAACCCTGGTCATAAGTTAACCGATCGGGTATATGCTGCAGGATTTAGCCGCTAACTATATTCATTATACTTATTCTCATATTCGGTTCAATTCAGTTCTCTTAATCATACCTAGACATACACGTTCATACAAGTTCTTTTTATTTTCTAAACAGTTCAATTCAAACTCATTCGTTGCATAAATTGCTAAGTTTTCAGCTCACTCAAGTTCACTCAAATCTTGAAATATTTCAGAAGCGTTCAGTTAACGAACTAATTCATTGAATGAATTGTTGCATGCATGATTACATGTACTTAGAAATCAGATATAGGTGGTATTTCACTCACTTGTACCTTTAACTGATGCAACCCACTCAAACAGGTATTCTTGTGTACCCGTTCCCATATCCACCATACCTGTAAACAAAATCTGAAAGTACAAATTACGTGCGCCCAACAAGGAGCCAAAATTTTTGGTTACAAAATGACGAAAATTATTGTTCCCAGTTTATAGCTGAACCTATACCCTTGAGTGGTATCTACAAGTCTGAGTCATACGTGAAAGTCCGTGTGTTATAGCATAAACTTTAGTGAATGCGACAATATATTAACAAAATACGTTTTGTTTCTTGGCTTGTGAAAATCTATTATAATCAGTGGGGCCTACCCATTCAGCAGGCATTAGCAACAGACTAAAATAAACAAGCTTAATTTTTGTTGATGTGGCTACAATTGTGAGGGATTCACAAACTTACAATTTGAACTTGCAATTCTTTTATTCATTGTTTTTCAATGAGAGAATTCGCTAACTTAGTGGTTGACCTTGCAATATTTGAACCCCTGGATTTTCAAAGAAAATTCCCTAACTCAGTGGTTGACCTTGCAATATTTGAACCCCTGAACTTTCAAAGAGAGAATTCACTAACTAACAGCTAGTAGTTGAGCTTGTAATACATATTTGAGTCCCTAGAGAAAATTCGCTAACTTAGTGGTTGACCTTGCAATATTTGAATCCCTGGATTTTCAAAGAAAATTCCCTAACTCAGTGGTTGACCTTGCAATATTTGAACCCCTGAACTTTCAAAGAGAGAATTCACTAACTAACAGCTAGTAGTTGAGCTTGTAATACATATTTGAGTCCCTAGAGAAAATTCGCTAACTTAGTGGTTGACCTTGCAATATTTGAATCCCTGGATTTTCAAAGAAAATTCCCTAACTCAGTGGTTGACCTTGCAATATTTGAACCCCTGAACTTTCAAAGAGAGAATTCACTAACTTACAGCTAGTAGTTGAGCTTGTAATACATATGTGAGTCCCTAGAGAAAATTCGCTAACTTAGTGGTTGACCTTGCAATATTTGAACCACTGGATTTTCAAAGAAAATTCCCTAACTCAGTGGTTGACCTTGCAATATTTGAACCCCTGAACTTTCAAAGAGAGAATTCACTAACTAACAGCTAGTAGTTGAGCTTGTAATACATATTTGAGTCCCTAGAGAAAATTCGCTAACTTAGTGGTTGACCTTGCAATATTTGAATCCCTGGATTTTCAAAGAAAATTCCCTAACTCAGTGGTTGACCTTGCAATATTTGAACCCCTGAACTTTCAAAGAGAGAATTCACTAACTTACAGCTAGTAGTTGAGCTTGTAATACATATTTGAGTCCCTGGAGTTTCAGAGAAAATGCACTAACTCAGTGGTTGACCTTGCAATATTTAAACCCCTGGATTTTCAAAGAGAGAATTCACTAACTAACAGCTAGTAGTTGAGCTTGTAATACATATTTGAGTCCCTAGAGAAAATTCGCTAACTTACAATTAGTGGTTGACCTTGCAATATTTGAACCCCAGGATTTTCAAAGAAAATTCCCTAACTCAGTGGTTGACCTTGCAATATTTGAACCCCTGAACTTTCAAAGAGAGAATTCACTAACTTAAGCTAGTAGTTGATCTTGCAATCCATATTTGAGTCCCTGGATTTTCAGAGAGAATTCGGGAACTTGGTGGTGACCTGGCAATTTCTATGTCAACCACTAAGTTAGTAAATTCTCTAACTATTGTAGCGAGACCAAAGAATATTACATTTATCATTATTTTAGTCTATTGTTACCTCTATTGAGCCCGTCCGTAAAACGGATGAGTCCCACTGGTATAATTACATATAAAAAGATAAGTAATTATATAAATATTTTTTGGTCTATTTAGCCTCAATTCTTGCAACCGTCAAATACATTATGTCATATCCTCCGGGCTGCACAGTTGTACCTAAACGTGTTCAGGGATTCTACGGGGTGTCATGCTCTAATTGTTTTATTTTCGAAGGTCCTTCTTATTTTGATTTAAGTTGTGTATTTTGTGAAACAATCAACACTCTTTGGTAGAATACATGCTCCCGAGAGGGATATTTATCTCGGCAGGATGGTCCTATAACTCCTACTGTAATATTTACATCTGTTCCTCTGGATTTCACTTTTTAGTTGCCCGTTTCGAATTCAATGCACTAATTGCCTGTTTTTAAAAACATTTTGTCACTAAAGCCCCATTCAATAGATACCAGTCACTACACTAATAACGCTAAATCAGAGTCACCTCTTACCCTGTCGCCATAATTATATGCCTTAGGCTGTTGTTGAGCGACATTAGTTATTGATGTTGTCGATAATTACCTAAAATACTATATTTACTATATTATAAATAATTTCTACCGTTACACGGGACTTTCACGCTCCCTGAGAAGTTTTTGCCTTGAAACTGCACAGGGGGTGAATAATTTTTTGACCTCGAATTTCGTAACGGCGGCGCATTGCCTCCATTTCTCGAGGATGGTTGCAACTATACATACTGCCTTCAATGAACATACTGTACCCCAATATGGGTTATTTTCTTACCTAAAATTATCATCTATTCTTAATTTTGGGTTTTTAATTAGGGATTTTAGCCAAACTTAAGTCATATACCTCTAGGAAGTGAATAAAATTTTGATATATTGTGTATACTTTCAATGCTCAATGGGTAAAATGTCATGAGTGAGCAATTGAAATGTAAATAGCGTTTGTTAAGTTGATGGCAGTAATTAAATTTCGCCAGTTTACAGTCTTTAATAATTGAATTTTGTAGGTTTCTGAGCATGGAAACATTCTGACACTTCTTAAAAGAACCAACATTTAAGACATTGTGTATGAAGTTATTCTGGACTGTTTTATGTTGATTTTTTAATGCCCAATAACCCCAGCAACTTGAAAAGCCTTTCATAATACTCGATAAACCTACAGTATGTAGGGTTTAATTCACTGTACAGTACTAATAAGAAATTTAAATTCCAGTCAGTGTTCGTGGTCTGCAATCTCCAACCCCAGTTTTTTCATTTTATATCTCTTGTGGAATGTTCTGCATATGAGGTTCCGAGTATGAGACTGTCCGTGTATTCATTTCAGCTATGGAGCATAAAGACACGCAACATGTACTTATCTTCAAGGACACCGTTGATTTTCATATGTGGCTGTTTTTTCCCCAGATTTACTTATTCCACAGCGTTCACAGTCGAAATAATCTCACTCATAGTGCACAGCTGATAAACCGGATAGTTTAGAATTCGAAATTTAATTGGACCGGTGAATGTTTGTTTAGCTATGGATTTGTGTGATATTTTGTACGTGGGTTTCCTACTTAGTGTTACGGGTCATTAAAAGGATCCGCGTGACTTTAGGAACTTCTGCTGTGTACAACCCACAAGTCAAAAACTTTAATGCAGGGATTGTCTCACTTGAAATATGTGTACATACATATATACATGCGTTCATACTACTCTTATATAGTAAAAATAGTATTTAGGAGAGTCTTCTCTAAATGTGCTCATTGTAGTTGCAACTGCGGTGACATTCACAATGTGCTCTGTAGTTTCAAGGCTGCTGTTGAAATTTTTCATCGGCAGTGCTATTATCACAGTATTGATTGCATTTCTACCGGGATTACCTCCTAATATTCAGTTAGAGCCATATACGTGAGTTCTTATCATCTTGTGCATTTCAAAATTGCATGTGAGAACTGTAAATAATTTGACGAATATCATAATATTAAGGAAATTTACGCACTTGTAGTAATTATTGTGCTTGTAAATATTATGAAACCATTATTAGCATCTCAATATCTATGTAATATCTTACTATAGCGTAACCCCATCGATAGATTTAGCAAAGCTACCGAGAGTTAATGCTTTGGATACGGCCGAAGTAATTTTGCAAGGACAAGTTCATGGTACAGAATCAATTGTAGCGATCGGGACAGGTGATGGCTTTTACAGTGGGCAGGAAAACGGGCAGATTATCAAATACGAAAATGGAAAGGTTTCCGTAATTGCTCGAACCGGAACGGACTGTGGTATGTTCTGGATTTACAATAATATTATAAGAAATGTTATTGCTTAGATTGTCTAAGAGCTTTAAAATATCAAGTTAAAAAACGTAAATTCACAGCGGGTCCATCGGAAGGACATATCTGCGGGCGTCCTCTAGGCATGAGATTGGATTCATCTGGCAACATAGTTGTAGCTGATGCTTACTATGGTATTCTCAGAGTAAATCCAAAGACTGGTACATATAATTACTAACAATTATTCTAAAATTTTTGTGCAAAATTATATTATATATTAGATATATGTGCATGTATGCATTAATATTATTGTTTGTGATATGTGATTCAAGTCTGAACAATGGTTATTCTTCTAGGAAAAATTGTGCCACTCTTTGACTACAAATCTAAGATACAAGGTCGTGCACCCTTATTTGCTGACGATTTAGACATTAGTAAAGATGGAACCATTTACTGGTCAGATGTGTCCACAACAACGGACTATTCAACCCAAGTAGTAGAGTTTTTGAGCGATAAACCCACAGGTCGATTAATTAAGTTTGACCCCAAAACCAAACAGAACATAGTGCTAATAGATGGCATTCATTTCGCTAACGGAGTCCAGCTTTCCAAGGACGAGGACTTCGTTCTCATATGTGAAACCATACGATCGAGGATTTTCAGGTAAGTTTATACAGTGAGATGAGACATGGATGTACATATGTATGAATGTCTTTGATATTTAGTTGGAAGCTTCTTTTCCAAATAACTGTAATATGCAAAATGTTGACCTGAATTAGAATAATTATTTTGTTTTATTGGGGAATGTTTGTAGGTATTACCTTAAAGGACCAAAAGCCGGTCAGCAGGATATTTTCATGGATGGATTACCTGGTTTGCCAGATAATATTCGTTCCAACGGCAAAGGAGGATTTTATATTGCCCTTATAGTTAATCGACAGGCGTTTGTACGTTTTAAAAACTAATGGGAAGCGTCAATTTTGACTTAAATCTCTTTGCTATAATGAACCATAATCAATCAATTAAAATAATTTGGATTTAGTATGAAACTATTGCACCCTTGCCAATCGTGCGGAAGGTAATCCTTCGTGTTCGAAGTCTTCTATTGGGTACAGTCTCTTTTATAGAAAGTTTCGTTTCTAAAAATCCGCTCATAGAGGATATGAAACAATATGTAAGTATATATGTATGTATATACCTATACATTACATTATTCACACTCCATATTTACAAAAATCTTAGAGAACTTCTCAACTTGTAATGCACATAGGTTTCGAAAATCGGTCCAATCGGCAACCCCCCAAAAAGCTTAATAGGTCCTTCAAGAATTTTAGAAGTTGATGGAACTGGACAGATTTTACGAGTTTTGGAACACAGCAAAGAACAGGTTACAACTTGCAATTAGAGCAATAAACATACCAATAAATGCATTGGAAGTTTATGAATAAAGTCATAATATATTTAGATCAAATGGGCTACGCAAATGACTATTTCGGAGAAGTATGCCTACTTCAGTATTATACGCGGTGAGCACGTTTGGAGAATTAAAACTTCGGATCTTCCTTAACAGCTCTTGGTATTACTTTTAAGCTAAAATAAAACCTCGCATTCATTCCATACTTTAAAATTACTTCTTAAATTCAAAAGATAACGAAATGAAAATGTAATGTTCTTGTGAAGTCAGTTCTCATAATTAAAACCATTTTTATACCTTTTTCACAGTGCCCCTTTACTTCCATCTTGCATCAGCAATAAATGTTGAGGTTGAACAATAGTATGCTCAAGTCTGCCGTCCTAAAATGATGCATCATACTTATGTACACACTTGTTTTTAAGCTATGAAACTTTATTCCCTTGTCAAATATTATTTACATCGAAGGTTTGGCCAGTAAAACATTGAAACCATGTTATTCGTTCATTTTATTTAAATTTCTGAAGTGTTTGCAGCTGAAACAAATAATTTGAGTATCGAGTTTACAAGGTTGAGGTAAGTTTGTAAAATAATATTTGTTAAGGACTTAGCTCCAAGCTAACTGCACTAATCGGTTCTGATATGTTCCGATTCTAGACCAGAATATTTCTTTATGTTATTAGCAACTTGAGAACCAATTATTGTAACTTTTCCCACAATTTCCCTACCTCTTCTTTGATTCTGAAGGAAAAGTTAGAATGTTCGAACGAAGACTCCTAAAGCACTGATCACCGCTGATTACCGTCGCACTAAAGTCATAAAAAACTAGCTTCATTATTCTCAAGGATATTAAATAAAATAATTATAGAAGTTATGGAAATATATTTTATATAATTATTTTACAGATATGTAGTGAACGGAGGAAATTAAGGCACATACAAGAATATAACTCGACCTTTATAACCTCCCGGCACCCATTTAAAGTTGGCCTCTCCCATATCCTGATATTCTTTCTCCACTGATATCATATTCTGTTTTGTACATTAAAATAGATAGGAAAATATTTTAACATTAAATATTTACTGAAGTATCATGTAAGGGCAGTGTTACTGCTCTGGAATACTGTACTAAAAGGATCAAAACTTACGTGGTCACTTTGCAAATCACAGCACCATATAGTTAATTCCTCCTTCTCAAAATCTTGCAAACCCACAAAATTCCCGATTTTTACATATGGTTTCGAAGCATCTTCTGCTGCCAACGCAATATGTGAGATTGGAATCGATCCATAATCTCCGTATTCGTTACCAAATGAAACCTTCACTGTTTCGTGCTGTTCCAAGATTGGGATTTATGTTAGAAGATAAAGTTTACTTTATAAAATTGACTTAATATTATGTTTAACCCCACATGACAAATAATGACACCAAAGAAGGGAACTTCTATCTTTACAACCTGGGACAGCCCGAAGGTCTTACATAATTTTAAGCTCATCAGCTCTTCTTATTTTCTCACAATAAAGTTGCTTTGTGCCATAAAAATTGTGATGATAAATTGTTACCTCATTTAATTCTGCATGAACAGTGAAAGGTGGCGGTTCCTGTGTTGGTGTACAGACCTTGTTAGTAACATTCATAGTAATGCACTCGGGTGGAAGAACTAGATGCATGTATTCAGCCCTGTCATCTTCGCAACCCCGGTGATTTCTTATCGTTACAGAGAATTGGATCACATAGCAAAAGGCTACGGTGAATAATAAAGTATTCATATTATGAAGGGATGCTGTTGTCACTGATCTTGAGCCACAAGACTGTATTGATCCAAAAGGGAAGATAACAGTTACAAATTATGATTATCAAAGCACTATCGTGCAGTGCAAACGAAGCTCATTAAAAAACTCATTGCTTTAAGGCTTTTTCTCCAATTTATTATTTCCTACAAAGAAGTTGCAAACATCTTATTTATGTTTTAATAGTAAACTTCTTCGAAGGCTCTGAAATGTGTGCACAATGATATCAAACCAAAGCATAATAGATCATAACAATAACGGCACATATGTATAAGCTTGTACTTTTATACAAAAACATGAGTAAACAATATCGTAATTTATTTTTAATGAAACAATTTGAGCAACAATCGAATATGTATTTTACATAAGTATGTATGTGCATGTTGAGCTCGAGCATGTCTCCGTTCAGAAATGAAATTGACTGTCAAAATTATAGATAAAAGAAATTTATTTTTTCGAGCTCAAGTTTAATCTTATATTTCAGGCTTCTTCCAACCTTGGTAGACAACATTGGCAAACTTTCTAGCTGGGCATGGCTTGCGAATCTTCCTTTGGATCTCAGGGGAAGTGGATTCTAATTGAGTTGGACAGTTCTGTTCCAGAAGATCAGACGCCTTCCGTTTAATTGGCACAGGAGTTTTTTCCTTCTCTTGTCTCAGTGGAGATGGTAAGGGTTGAGGGGAGAAGATTTTGGGGGTATAAATCTTGTTTCTAAGTATAAGTAGCCTCGCGGATTTCCGTTTATTATTAGAATCCAGTGATGTACCTCTATTCCTTCTTTTTGTGGACTGTTTCTCCAGAACAGCTTTTTGGTTGATGGAAATAAATGCCAATTTAAAAAAATCATACAACAACTCTGTGTGAATAGTTTCACTGCTGAACAAGTACTCTATAAATGGTAGTAAAGGCGTGACGTTGGTGATATTTTCCTCGAGAAACTTGCGTTGCTCATCTGGGCTCCAGTTTTTCAGTGCATTGTAAATGCTTAGGAGGTGATCCTTCCTTAAAAGGCTTTCATCCAGCGGCAGAATCGAGGTAGTAGCACGAGTTGTCATTCTAGCCTGGAGATGATACAAGTCAATTGATTTTTAGCAAGCCCCTTGTATATATTATTTGAAATTGTGTCACGACTAGATGTCTAAATATTTTAAAATAAAATTTAACAAAACCGTAAGCTGTAACAATAACTTGCTTAAATAAGAACTTTGACACTAGCCTCTAATGCAATGAAAATGAAGGGCAGACCAATGAAACTTACTTAATGAACTGAGTATTGTTACTATTTGTTATGATTTTAGAAGTGAATTGTCAACTTGAATTTTACCCAAAGACTGACTGAAAACTGTACAGATTTTGTCAAGCCTGTCAGCCATCCGTCTTCCTCTTGGTTAAAATAGATTACCCTTCCCGAAGGAAATAACCCTCTTGGCAAGGTAGTCCTTTCACCATTTTCAAGGAATTTGTGGCAAATTAAACCTTTATTTTACAGCCTGTAATATTTTTATGACCGTCTTCGTGAAAGCCAAGTAGCCTCATACAAGGGCTCATTGTCAGTCTTTCAGGATTAAAATGCACCGTTGTTTGTTGAAGAACTGAGAGTTGTTAAGGGGTAACGTATCTATACTAAAGAAAACTAAATATGCACAAACAGTGCCTTGACCACTTGAAAATTCTAATCCCTTCTGACATATACGTACATACAAACAGTCATACAAATTCTGAGGAAAATATTCTTTATTACTAAACTCATTATTGGCTCCAGTTGTAGAGCTATGTATACTTCCAAGCCTTAGTTTCAATTGTTTACATTTGGGAATATAATTTTCGTATAATTGGTAAAGACATTATGGTACCATCACAAACTAATGACTATCATTTGACTTAATACCAGCCAATTATTTACTGCTACAAGACCTCAGACCCGAGCCAGTGCAACTAGCATAGCCAATCAAATGAGGAATGTAATTTTGATGAACCACACCAGAAAGGTAGTGAGAGTACGGTCCACGAGAAAAGATTGCAACATCGTCACCGCCGTGGGTCTCCGAATACACTGGCAGTCCAGTAGGTTGTTTGTAATCCTTGTGAGCTATCCCACAAGACAAGAAATATTATTGTAACTATACTCGCTCTAAAAATGTACACGAATTTTGGTAAAAAATACAAATTCCATGGCTTACAAGTGTCATCGTTTGAAATATCGTAGCGCTCCCCCGTCGATGTAGGGCGTTTGTATCCCGGTCCATTTGCATAGCTCAGAGTTGTGTAGGGCAAATTGTCCTTATCTGAGGTGCCAGCTGTTCCCATAATGGGATTTCCTCTTTTAGGATACCCGGAAATTGAGAACACGTGAGCGTGATCCGCCGTCACTAGGATTAATGTATCATTTTCGCTTGTCATGTTTGCAGCAGTTTCAACAGCTTTGTCCATCATAACGGTTTCCATGAGAGCCTTTTGAGCCATGTTATCATGATGAGCATGATCAATCCTTCCACCTTAGAGAAAATAATTTATCCTCTCTAATTATTACTATTAATCCAGAACATTTGTAAAGTAATCTGTTCATACAGAGTTAAAATCTGGACCTAATTGAAGATCCGAGACTAATAAAATAATTTCAGCAAACTTTAGGTTTAACTTGTCATTCCTAACCTTCAACGAACAAAAAGTATCCTTTGGGATTTCGACTGAGTATCTCAATAGCCTTTTTGGTCAATTCAGGCAAGGATGGATCCTCAGTGCTATCCAGATGATAGGACAAATGGTCGTAATTAAATAATCCTGAAATATTGATTTGTATTGTGCATATGATAAGTATACTTGGATATTACGTGTAGTAATTTCTTGTTATTTCTTATGCGCAAATGTTTCTTATAATATTTTTTACCAAGAACGAAATCAGTTTCCTTTGGGTCAATTTTCTCAAATTCCGCTCTTGTTGAAACATACTGAGCCTTCTTGCCACTTTTTAAAACTTTCCAGATTTCAATCAGATTTTTGTTATCCGTTCGTTTCCCTCCTATTTTCTCCTCAGGATCAATAACACTTGTAGGGGTAAACTCTCGTCGTCCGCCTCCCAAAATAACATTCACATTGATTCCCGGTCTACGTAGGATCAGTTGCTCAGCTATGTCGTCGCAGGTGTCCGGGTTCTGACCGCTTTTCCTGACCATGTCATCATTCTCCCAGTCACGGTGGGCAATATGAGCGTATGTCCCACTGGGGCTAGCATGTGTGATACGGGTGGTTGTGATAATTCCTGTGGATTTCCCTGCAGCCTGTGAGTTAAATATTGAAAGGAGAAAAATTAACCTTTAGCTACCAATACGGATCGTATTACTGTAGAACTCTTTCCTTACTCATATTTACGTGATTGCTACTAACTGCACATATTAATATGTGCCAACAATTTTTCAAGGAGAAAATTAGGTAACATATCATTTGAATTTACAGAAGACCATGTCTGATTGTGAGTAGGAACAAAGTTAGTGAGTAGGAACAAAGTTACATTCATCGTAAATCGAACACGGAGGGCAGAAATTGTTTTTTTTATCTCGAGCATGTCCAAAAAATTGACACATAGCAAAGCAGTACTTTTAATCTACACGTGCTAGTAATAGATATTATTTACCATTGTGTAAGTACCTAAAGCTTTGTTCGTTGAATGAAATGTCCACTTGAAGTAATGAGCGGAACATAGATAAAAATTACTGACTATGAGTGGTAGTGAATTCATACCTGTGCCCAAGCTAACACACTTTCAACTTGATTCGTTACATTCATCTGTGCTTCACAATTTCCCAGGTTTACGGTAGGTTTCACTCCAATTGTATAAATATTAGCCTTCACTCCAGTCAAGTAAGCTGTAGCGGAGCATGCTGAATCCGCGGTTTGGCTGTCGGAGCAGAACGTCTAAAAAACCCAAATGTTTTTAATTAGTCTCAAATTCAAAATTATTTGTTTTACTTGGATTTACAAAAATGGAATGATATTTATGAAAGTAGAAATTACTTTAGAAATAGCTGTGTTTGGAAAACTCTCGAAGAACAAACTGGCTTCTTCACCGTATTCCAACTTCTCCAACTGTCCCTTGTAAATCCGGGCCGCAGTAACGGTTGGTAAACTCATTCCATCCCCAAGAAAGAAAACAGTATTCTTGGCCTCCGTCTCAATAATTGGTTCCTTGAGCTTCTTTGCCAGTGTGTCTCGAGCGTTCTTTTTCCAGTAGCTGGCATCTTCATACTGTTTACCAGAACTTTGCGGGAAGCTCACTTTAGGATGCATTCTGTCATTGTCATCTGAAAAATAGCACATATTTTGCTCAAAATGTCCGTTTGTATCTATTTATGCACAGTAATTAAAATACAAATCAATATTACGTGACCCCGACCCCACATATAATAAAATTATAATTATTACACACATGAATCGTTTCAATTACTAATCCATTTTAATATAATCGCACGCCTTGTTTTTGTTAGATTTGATTTCAACTAGAAATAAAATTGTGTATAGTTGTTATACTTATAATCTTAAAATTAGTGATACTTGTTGTAACTGGTAATGCTTACCTGTGTGAGCAGAGCTACCCGCAGAAAATGCGATCAAGCACAATCCCAAAATCAAGAGATTTTGAATCATTGTTGAATATTATTGTTGTGTACCAGCTACAACCTTAACTTTTGTAGAAGTTGCTGCTGCCAACGTTTTCTAATGAAATGCAAATTTCCTGGGGCTCACATGTAATTATCTTACCAGAAGTGATAACGATTAACCCGATATGGCTCACAATGAATACACTTGTAGTATCAGTGTAATCAGGGAAATTATTTACGACATCAAACTAATATAGAGTAAGATTACATTGAACCAATTAAATAGTATGTTCGTATGTCAAAACAGGCATCTGTGTAAGGAATTTTTTACTTATTGATAGGCCCTTTCGGAACTGATTTGTTTCAACGTGCAGTGTTCATGATACCGGGTTCATTATCATGGGCGTGAATGCATAAATAAATATTGCTTTTAATTAATATTACATATTTACTATGGACTATACTACCGTAATACTATGGACTAATAGGAAGCCTTGTGTATGAAATATTCAATATTTTATTAAACATACGTAATTATATATGTATGTACATTCTACAAGTCATAAATACAAACAATCGAGGCACACCCAACACAAAGATTTTTAAGTTTTAAAGAACGCTTTTTTGTTCAAATTCCCCGTAATCATTTCTGAATTACTGGATATTGGACTTTTTGCAAAGCTTCTAATTCTTCCTCAAAGAACGCTGCAATTTTCTCTGCGGATTCTTCTTGACCGAAGATGGATTTATCCAGGAAGAAATTAAACCTCTGTTGGCCGTTGACTCCCCAGCTTGAAATAACCATTCCTGAAAGCCAGATCAATAGACTTTAATTTTGTTTCTAGTAGGCAGTTTACAACTTACAATACTGTAGTTAGTTACACAATATCACAATAATAATAATAATATCATCACATAATCATACCCAAAGATTCTGAGGAGGTAAGAGCTGTGAAGACATCCACAACCTCCAGTCCATCCACGTACTCCTTGCTGAGTGTTGTTGGGAAATTTGACATGCCAAAACTCGGGCCGAATTTCATTACGAATAAGAAATATGCTCTTATGATTCTTGAAGGTACAAGGGAAAATAAACGACCAAAATAAACGGACGAAATTGGGACTAAAGCCTGGTCAAATTTCTTGAGGATACTTTGTGTTTGATACAGACGCTCTGTGGATGTGTCTGCATTACATGGCAGTTCGGCTACCACCATAGTCCTAAAGTAAATAAAAGTAGTTGCTATTCAAAATAATTTGAGAAGTTTCTTAAAGATCATTTAAAATTTAAGTAATCCCATAATGAGCAAAATTGTGCAAAACATATGAGGGTTTTACGCATGTAAGTGCCATCCTCCAGGGTGGTTTGATAAGGGCAGTACATAAGCCAGGTCCAACTTTGACGGAGATTCTTTCCCAGCATTTTTTAATGCTCGGTCAACGGCTCCTTGAATAGCGGAATTAATCACAGTTGCAAATTCCACATCGTGCATTTTCTTGATTGATTTAATTACTTCGACGGAAACATTGGAGCTGATGCTGCAAAACATGTTTCTCTCACTGGTTCGACCGCCTATCCTTCTTCCTTTGAATAGAAGTTGGAAAACCTCCGCCATTTCGTAAGGCAACGTTAGAATAACTCTCAAGCGTTCCCAAGTTGACAGGACTCTGTTGTTCCTTGACGGTTTTGGAGTCTTAAATGGTGACTGGAATAATATCCGGAATAAACCAATCAGGCTGTAAACATCGCAGTGAATATGATCCACACGAAATATAATCAAAGTATGAGGTTCCGTCTTGCCGGATTTGGAGTAATTTGGAACAATCAAAACCTCCCATGGACTTTGATCGGTTTTCCAAGGTGCTTCTGCTAATTTTGGCCAAACTTTCTGCAATTCCTCCTTGTTACAAGGATTAGGGAGGGATAAGTCACCTTCATAATCGTAGTCTCTGATGTGAGTCACCAACGTAAATTGTGTGTCATTTCGCCAGAAGGCGTAGCCTAGGAAGTGCGTCCAGCTTTGCTGGAGTCGTTGATAGACTAATTTCCCTTTTGTATCCGTCAAAGTGATAACTCTCTCATCAAATAACTGGCGAATTCTGTCAGAGGAGATCTCTCCTCGTACCACAAAGCACATCATGATGTTACAAAGGGAATTTTCTGGTCTCTCCGATGCGAAATTCACATTAAGGCCAGAAATGAAAGAATGTAAATCCCGTCGGAATGATTTCACTATGATCCAAACTCCAAGGCGGTAGAGTAAAAGTAAGAGGAACACTGGGATGACAATTATTGTTGACAGGATTGATATTACCACAAGCAGAAGTACTGTAAGGTGGAGACTAACTCCATGGCATGCTTTCTTCAGCATTTCAAAAAATGTATGTTATACACAAACGTTTAACAGTTAAAGTAATGTGACTCAGGCAAAATAGTTCCTTAAAATACACTCCTTAAAGGATCTTCTGGGCAGATGTCTCCGTAAACACCACTTTTGATTTCATTGTAATCAAGCGTCAAAAGTTCTCTTTAATAATATCAACGGGCGTTTTCTACAACCATGTGTAATTAAATAAAATTAGCTCAAAGGAATTTTAAATAATAATGTTTTAATTTTATTATTTATTATTAGAGAAAATTAAAGATGTTTTGATGTCTAATGTCTCTTGCTCACATCCCCCCAATGTAGTGCTAAAATTAGAATGAACAGGACAAATATGATTCGGCGAGACTGACTGAGACAGTAAAATATTTTGCTGTAATTATTTTCATTGCTCGCATAACTCACATAATTCGTATGCATACGCTTGGGAGAAAGATGGCAAGATAACATCAGATAGTGTTACAGAGTAATATTGCATAAGTAACTGTATGCTTAGAGGCAGGTGGTATTAAGTGTTGTGTATGATAAATCTCCTTAATGTTCTATATTTTCCCCTCCGTTAGCGTTTATTGCTCCGTGCCTCACACTACACAAGAACAATCTCCAATCTTGTACAGTCTGATAAATTGGATGCATTGCACCGTTCAAATGATACATTCACTTTATGAAGTTAAGTCTTATGAACAAAGTTTACTGTGGGGCTAAAATACACGATCTTCCGGAAGATACATATATGCAAGTCCCATGAACTAATTGAGGACTTTAACTTCACGCTGAGTTCGTACGAGATTATACCTGTAGATATATATACCTATGTACATGCGTGCTATTTTTCCTCAGAAACTGGGAAATGAGTTCAACAAACGAAGTCAAGTGTGTGTCCGGGATTAGGTAATATTAAAAAAAAGGGATAAAAAGCTTCACTGAAAGTAAGTAGGTTTACTTTAGTGACCTCTTAATTTATTTCGTACTACAAGGGCATGCTTATTTTAGAAATTAAAAGTTGTTTTAAATTTGTAAGTAATGCAGCCGCTCGTTGAAACGGAACTAACTTCTACCTAATCATGTTTTGGAATTTTTAAAGCTTTATATTGTAAGTCCTTCCGCATTAATTGTTAATATATTTTAGTCTACCTCAGACCAAAGGGAGTCTTTCCCTTCCGGTTTAAATGTACTCGGTAAAATGAATTGGTTGTTGCACAACAAGAGACAATTTTTAACATATATTGTAAAAGTAATTACATCATTTTTTGGGTGAATAGAGCATCCAGTAGTTAAGGCTTGCTTTTATTTTCGACTACAATTTTTATGTATGTATGTGTGGTTTCAGGTTAAACAGATCGTTAGGATTTTATCACATCTGGAATAAACGGTACGACTTAATCAGCTTTAGTCTTTTTCCTCCCACACAAAACTCGTATCACACATTTGATAAAAGTGATCCACATTTTGACAAAAATATACACAATTAACAAGATAATGAGGAATAGGAATCCCCACACATCCAAGCATCTTCGCTGATACCATGGCTGATGAATGCCTAGGGGTTTCAAAACATCTAAACCATCATTGTCTTTCGAATTTCTCAAAACATACTCCGTCCACCAAATAGCCGTGTCCATGGGGTGCTGTGGCCGGTCACGAGATAATGCCGAAATCTTTTTCATCTTCAAACGGTAACTGCAGAGATAAAAAACGACTTTTTAATGTCATGCTTTTCTATCTACCATCTTTCATTCAAAACAACATGGGAATTAAAGCCCACCTTGGATTATTTAGAAGATTCCTGATTGTAGAGGATAGCTCCGCTGTGTTCAAAGTGGCAATTTCTAATTTCAATGCCACTCCTAACCGTCTCAGACATTCTATGTTGTAGTCTTGCTCAGCAAATATTGGTATTCCAATAACTGGTACTCCATAATAAGTCACCTCTTGAGTGCTGAGCATTCCACCGTGAGATACGAATCCTAATATTTTCTTATGTGCTATAAATTATTATCATCAAAATGCATTTCAAATCAATTTATACTAAAAAAACAGGAACAAAAAAGGCAGTAGCAGTAGGCATAAATTATTATATTACTACGATTTAGTAAGAAGGATTTTTTCCCTTACAAAGCAAGGCTTGTTGGGGTGCAAAATTGACCAATAGAACATTCGCAGGTGTTTTTTTTGGCAAATCTCCCGTCCATTTCATCACAAAGCCTATTCTTGCGTATTGTTGGAATACATCCAGAAATATTTGCTGCTTTTCTGGTGACAGTTGTGTAACAGTTCCAAAACTTACGTAAATAAATCCGGAGTATTTATTCAGAAATTCTGCGATGTTCTGCATAATAATAATTACATAGAAAGAAATAGAAAAATACTAGAAACTGTACTGGTACAAATAATTTTTAGTAAATTGATATAGTCATAGATTTCCGAGCCATACCTTTGGTAGCTCTTCTTTCAGAGGACCTCCGCACTGCAACCCACCAACAGGGACAAACAATGGCGGTAGTGACCTGGCAACTTCCATACTAAAATGACTATTCACTAATACCAGATTTGCCTTTTTCTCCAATTCATCCAAATCTGGCATATCGGGCATGCTCAGTTTTGACCTCAACATTTTTTCCAAGTCCCCAAAATAACCACTGTATCTCTTGGTGTTAAAGTACATCTCCAAGCTTAATAACGTATTCTCAACCCTTTGAAGGAAGTTCATTTCCCCTGACCATCTCTTCCTTATATCGGGTATCCATGAGGTCTCAGGGACAGAACCGAACGTGTCATAAGCGGAAGGAAATAAAGTTGAAGTTACAAAATACATAAAAGGGGCCTTTAATTTGTAAGCTAACCCTACGCCACAGTCATTGAGTAAATCATCTACAATAACTAAATCAAACTTGGAAGTTTCCGCCCACTTGGTGATACCCTCGCTGTTGAGAAATAACTCGCAGAATTTGACCCCTTGAGGGGCCAACAAATCCCAACCAGCATTAGTTGTCCCTCCAGCCAGGACGTCTTCCTCACGGAGTTGACTAATGAGCAAACCCGCTCCTTGGAATTCCTTCCAGGGACCTCGTACCTTGTCGGGAATAACGTACTTAATTTTTGAGTTCGGAGTCTTGAACTCTGTTGGTAAAACCATGGTCACGTCATGACCGGCTTCGGATAATCTCACCGCGAATGGATGGTACACATGGAGCTGACTGTAGGTGCACTGTAGAACATAGATGAGAATGCGAGAACTCTGGCAGGTTTGGAAGAGAAGTAGGGAACAGAGGAATGCCGGTGCCAAAATCTTCATTTTGGTAACCTCACAAGAGTGAATATAACTCAACTGTCAAATGGGGATAAAATGTCAAAATATTTAATTCAATTAGATTTATTATAGACTCCTTGATTCCGGTAGAAGCGCTACAAGAATGTACGAATTTGCCGCTTATGATGAGCGTACACTTATCACAAAAATACAGGGAATTAAGACTGAAAACCTTGCGACTATAGTACAATAGGTTGGAATTAATCCATGTGCAAAAAGTGGACATGTAAGTAATAGTGTGAGTTTTCAGCTCTTTCTCAAGCCTGAAGCTTTACAGGATAACCTTGTTGTGTTGTTGCTACCACACAGTGCTTGCTTTGATGAACTCTTGCGAAGAAGCTGCAGTCAGCTGGAACTTTAACTATGACACGATGAAACAAGATTTGTTCATACATATTTGAGCGAAAAAAATTTCCCCAAGGGCAACAACGACTTACTGTAAAAATTGTCGCTTCAAATGCTATCATTGTCACACATTTTATACAAATTGTGTCCTCCCGGACACAGTCAATTAATCCAATCAAACGTGCGTCAAATTAATAATGAAGTAATCCTTAGATTTATAAGGAAACAAAGGACTTTTTCCATTTGCAAATAATTTCGTATAGTAGAATTTAAATGGAAATTACGTTATTCAGCCTAAACTATACATGAGTGTATGGACAGGAAAAGGTGTTCGAAGAAACGAAACTGTTAATGAGTTTATTGGTTATGTTAATGTTTTTTTAAACAAGTAATTGATGATCGGTTCCTAAGTTTAAATTTTAAAAACTTTGCGTAATACAGCCTTGGATAAGGGTAATGAATTTAGTTCATTGCTCTCAAGCCATTTACCGATTTTGCAAGCTATTGGATGGGTAATACTGTATCTACATGGACATACGTATGTATGTAGGTACATGTTATGAAACATTCTATATGTTAGACTTTAGTTTGTTACTTATCAATTAATTTTAAGAGCCATCATACTGATGGTATAAACTTTAAAATTTAAATTTGCCTATTTTGTAGGAAATTACAATCTT
Source organism: Allacma fusca (assembly GCA_947179485.1). Lineage (NCBI taxonomy): Eukaryota > Metazoa > Arthropoda > Collembola > Symphypleona > Sminthuridae > Allacma > Allacma fusca. The sequence goes on from OX359246.1 coordinate 47,750,523, forward strand.
TTTACACTACAATAGTCCCCTCCAGTATTACAGCCTGTTTAAAAGCATACTGAAATACCACAAAAGGCAATACCTAGCATATGGTAGATACTTATATTGTACATGTATGCATAAAGGGAAGGTGCATGAATTTCCCGTGAAGTCACTTTTTTTAAGATTGGGCAGTTTTTTCTTCCGAAATTTAATGGCATCAATTTTCAGGGGATAGAAATATTTTTTGTAATGATGCTGAATGTTGTGAGATGTTTGAATTCCTATGTCCTTGAACTATTACTTGTGCTAATTATTACTATAACATACCTTCGTAAATCCTAATAAATCCAAAGTATACGGATCATCAAGCACCTTATTTTATGCGCATAAACAGTATACCATCTTATTTATATATTAATTGATATTTGTTCCATTTGCTTTTGGTGCTTAATTATACTGTGGTTTCTGTATCTGAAATATAAATTTTTGTCTGTAACATGTGGTTACGTAAAGCGTTTTCAAGGAATTTCGTATTTATCCTTATTGCGAGTAAGCCAAATACTTTTATAAATATATACATGCATAGAGGGTGTATATTATCTCATGTCTCCCCCTAGTCATAGGAACGATGAAGAAAATACGCGATTCACCCATTTTTAAGTAAATTATTTTCCAGAGTTTTCACAACTTATTTTATCTTTTTGGAGCAAAAACTCTGGCCAGAGCGGTCAAGACAATGGAGCATCAGGATTCTTTAGAAGAAGGTGAAATTTTAAAAAGGTTTCAATTTATTTAGCAAATTATAATTTGTTAGGTTGTTGGTTTCTTGCAGGAAATTTTTATTACTTTCAGATGAGCTATCCAACGGGTACCTGCGTTGAGAATTGCGAGAATGACACATAAGAACAGAGAGTTGTGGAAATTCATCTTCACAAGCAAAGATGGGGAACTGTGAGTTTCTGATATTGTAATTTTTTCATGAGCTGTAAAAAATTGGTTTTGTAAAATTCAAATGTAATATTTCAAGAACATGATTTTATGTAATCACGTGGAATTAAAATGAGTACGATTTATTCGGCAGATAACTGGTTGTTTTCCAGTACATAGAAGATGCGTGTGTGCTTTTTTACAGATTGTGCGCAAATTGATCTTATTATACCAAAATATGTTACGGTAATGTATAGAAGTTGCACAAAAGGTAGTGTCTCGCGGATTAAATTTAGTTTCGAAAAAGTCACACTGTATTTTATAAAACATTATCTTCACCAATAAAAGTCGGGGAAGTTCCTTTCCTATTACAATGGAATGCTTATCAGAACGTAGTCCTAACTGACCTGTCAATTACATAATTAATTTTCTGCAGCGTTCTAACATTTTTAATGGAAGAATTAAAAGTGATCAACAACTTGATCAGTCACATTAATCCCTAAGTCGGATAAGATAACATAGAAGAACGAACTGCGAAATCCCCGTGCGCAATAAGCAAGTGATCAATGATCTGTCAATCTGAGCTTGATAATGCAATTAATTTAATAAGTTTAGCTCAACAGAATAATCCCTGATATCTGAAGACTATAAAATCCCAAGGCAATGCTGGGATTTTCAGATTTGTCGATTAGCAGTAGGTGATTTTACACTTTCAGCTAGTCAATTTTGTAAATTTGTATCCATTGATTTAATAATTATTGCATTAAATATGATGAAATTCGGACTACTTCCAGTATTGCTGTTAGGCTTGGTTGGTTTGACTTGGGGTCAAAATATTAAAATTAAACTTTCGGCCAGGTAAGAATTCTACTTTAAAATTTTCAAAACTTATTTTTTGCATACATTAGGATTTGATCAAGGCCATTAAAATATTGTTGATCGTAAAAGGGATCTTGCACCTGGAGATGCCATTTGGGGTCCACCAGATCCTTATGTGAAAGTTGGATATGCCATAGGTTCCAATTCTTTCGTCAATATTGGTAAAACTTCCGTTCAACATACCCATAATCCAGTTTGGGATCAGACTTTTGACTTTCAATACGTTGAAGTTCTTGATCAGGTAAATTTGGGTCTACAATTTAAAATACTATGTACGAAGGTCTAATGTTCCATGATTACGTTGCAAATTATTGAAACTACTTTCAAATTTTAGCGGCTTCAGTTTGAGGTGGTTGAAGATGATTTATTTTTTGACGACAAGTATGGAACCGTTCACATCAGTACAGCAGATATTCTATTTGCGCCTGGAAAAGTTCTGGAAAGAAATTTCGGGAAAGGTGTTCTTATCATACAGAATGTTGCTTAGAACAAATATTTCTGTCAGTTTTTCCAACTCAGCAATCAGATATTGAAACGCAATTTTGTTTTATAAAATTAAAATAAATCTGGCATACCAAATCATATCTGTAATAATTATTGTAATTGTTCATCTCAAATCGTGATTAAGGCACTTGTACGGAATTAATACATATATGGGGTGTTTTATATCTATTCTATCCCCTCTAACACGTAATTATTAGGAAAGATGGCGTAAAATATGCAATGATAGATAATGCGTACAATTTTTATCGCTGATTGTGAGAATAATAGATACCTCTTCTTAAACACAATAAACTTTCCTGTAAAAGTAAGGGAAAAGTTTAAGAAAAAATATTGGATGGAATCAAACATTCAGGATATCTAAGAGGTTCAAAAGATCTCGAATTTGTTTTGTATTATATAATTATCGTACGTCAATTATTCTTATCGTAAATCAATAAAACAGATTTTTTTAAATATGGAAAATAATTTGCCCTAAAATGGGGGAATCACATTTTTGCGTCATCGTTCCTTACATGACACGAAACACCCTGTGTACAAAGGTGTCCACATGACTCAGCCTAGCCTATATCCTTCCTACATTTAAAATTTGGACCAAGTCTACAAATATGCAATTTTAACGGCTGAATTGATCAGCCTATCCTAATTCCTTCCTATATGGGGGGAGGGCATACCCTATGTATCTGTATAGGCCTACACTTTTCAAAATAGCTATTTATTCTCCACCCCTTCTATATTTCTCGTATATGCTTTTCGCTACCAAAAGACTACTTTTAAAGGCATTTTATGGTTCCCCAATAATTAGAAGCCCCACCTCAAGTTCCGGGTGTATGGGATCGGAATGAAATATAGTTTGAGTTTAGTTACCTTGGCCAAAGATCCTAACAGCAGTACAGTTTGTCGATCTCACCTTGGTTTGAGCCGAAAATCGTGCCCAAGTTTTACAACGTTAGTCAAAAGGCATGTAGCACTTAATAATTCACACATTAAATATAAGACGAATTTTCCATAGTCAACTAAACAAGACAATTGTGAATGTATTAACTAGCTGATAACATTTCCTAGTAAATCCCATTCAAAATTTGAACTGCGCTCAAAATCGATTTTCCAATCAAATTATTGAGTGTATTATCGAATATTTAAAACTAAATGGTGAGGTCTCCAGCTCAAATCAATACGAAACCGCACGAAATTTTGACACCTGATATGCACCATAACACATATTATCAGGAAATACCAGGCGTAGAGTTTACTTTTACCCGTCTTAAATACCATTAAATGAACATGACATGCTTCAGTAGCGTATATATATGTCTATAATTATTATAGGACGGCTGGGCCTACCTATTTTGTAGGCTAGATTTTGGCGTATATTCCCGCACCACATTTTGTCTACAAGTCTGCTTAAAAAATTCATTGCTCCCAACACACAGCCTTACACATAGCCTTACATGTAGGAGAGGTGGATACCTTTTCTTGTGTATGAATATAATTTACGTATGCATGCATGTGCCCCAACCACGGTTTGAAATGTTCAATCACATACTGCAGATACTTATGATTTGAGAAGCAAGACTTATTTAATTTTTTCAAACAAAATTTGCAATAACGCGCTTTTATATTTGATTGCTGAATTGGAAAAATCGGCTGAAATATTTTTCCTAAGCGATATTTTGGATCTTAAGGATACCTTTCCCGAAATTTCTTTCTAGAACTTTTCCAGGCGCAAATAGAATATCTGCTGTACTGATGTGAACGGTTCCATATTTGTCGTCAAAAAATACATCATCTTCAACCACCTCAAACTGAAGACGCTAAAATTTGAAAGTAGTTTCAATAATTTGCAATGTAATCACGGAAAATTAGACTTTCGTACATAGTATTTTAAATTGTAGACCCAAATTTACCTGATCAAGAACTTCAACGTATTGAAAGTCAAAAGTCTGATCCCAAACTGGATTATGGGTATGTTGAACGGAAGTTTTACCAATATTGACGAAAGAATTGGAACCTATGGCATATCCAACTTTCACAAAAGGATCTGGTGGACCCCAGATAGCATCTCCAGGTACAAGACCCCTTTTACGATAAACAAATCAACACAAAATATTTTACTGACCTTGATTAAATCAAAATGTATAAAAAATAAGTTTTAAAAATTTTAATCTAGATTAATTCTTACCTGGCCGAAAGTTTAATTTTAATACTTTGACCCCAAGTCAAACCAACCAAGCCTAACAGCAATACTGGAAGTAGCCCGAATTTCATAATTTTTTCAATGCAATAATGATTAAATCAATGGATACAAATTTACAAAATTGACTAGCTGAAAGTGTAAAATCACCTACTGCTAATTGACAAATCTGAAAATCCCAGCATTGCCTTGGGATTTTATAGTATTCAGATATCAGGGATTATTCTGTTGAGCTAAACTTATTAAATTAATTTCATTATCAAGCTCAGATTGACAGATTATTGATCACTTGCTTATTACGCACGGGGATTTCGCAGTTCGTTCTTCTACGTTATCTTATCCGGCTTCGGGATTAATGTGACTGATCAAGTTGTGGAATGCTTCACTTGGAATGCTTCCAGTGAAAATGTTAGAACGCTGCAGTAAATAAATAATGTAATTGACAGGTCAGTCAGCATTTCGTTATGATAAGCATTCCATTGTAATAGGAAAGGAACTTCCCCGTCTTGTCATGATGAAGATGGTCTTTTTCAAAATATAATGATTTGCTCGGAAATTCATTCAAACCACGAATCATAACTTTTATCACAGCCTTCTCGAATTGACCGTAACATACTGATATTTTGTTCTGTAAAAGAAGTAGTATCGTCAAAGTTTTAATATACTTAGAATTAACCAGATGCATCTCATACTCATTTTAATAGCAAAAATTTCTCATGAATCAAATCATGCTGTGGAATTGTTAAACTTGAATTTGCCAGCATCATTGAGACAATTTTTACAGCTCAGTATTGTAGCTAGCAGGAGCAATAGACAGCAAGAGCTCAATCTCAATAATTATATGTAAATAGCTCATGCAAACGAAACCAATGCCAATAACAATATTATGTGATATTCTTGAGTGTATTAATATTGGGAGTAGTGTACACGTGAGCTAGGTATCAGAGCGATAGCAAGACTTTTTAGACGGTTTTGCACAATTGTCGCTGGAAACAACTGACTTGAACTGACATGTACCGATAGATTACAGAACATAATTAAATTTTAATACTCCAATCGCCGTATTTGCTCTCTTTTACGCAGTCATGACAGACACCTTTACAAACGTACTCCAAAGTGTGTTATCTGTATCAATTACCGTGAATCAGCAAGGTTATCAATCTGCTTTGCTAACAAAGACTGCTGTATGAAGTATGAGTCAATGAAATGATAATTCCAAAATTATACATACATGCACTTTTCCCAGTCAAAAAGCATACAGATATGAACGTTCAGCATTTTATGTCGTTCAAGGATTAGCACTGTTCTATTTCACCCTTTTCATACCTTTCGTGCAAAGAATCTACAGCTGAAGTGTCAAATTTTGTAGGGTAAAATTGTTTGAGTCTTTTATTGTTGGTGGAGCAGTTTGTTAAAAGTGAATTGAGTTAAAAATAAATATGGGTAATTTCTTAGATAAAATTCCATTCTGCAGGAAAAAACCACTAGGTAAGTAAGCATCATGTGAACAAGAAATTTTTTGTCTACTATTTTGTATTCAATTACAATACTGCTTTTGATTTGATAACAACTGTTTACGTGTCTTACCTAGCGTACGTAATATGTTCGGTTATAGGTGGAGTAAGTAATTGGACACTAAATAATTTCTAACGTAATGACATTTACGTATATTACGTTTTCAGAACACAAAGTATTGATCTTGGGTCTGGACAATGCTGGCAAATCAACCTTGTTGTACAAGTTAGTCACAGATGATGGAGTGAGCACTGTCCCCACAATAGGGTATAACTTTGAGGAATTTACGTACAAATCTATTAAATTCTTACTCTGGGACATAGGAGGTCAAGAAGCTATGCGTCCGTCGTGGGAAACTTACTTTGACAACACCCAGGTAAATACGTTGTGTGAAAAAGGCAGCCTTATGTCAGAATTTTAGTGCCTATTTACACGGTAATGAAAATTGCAATGAATTTTGTGAATTCGTTATGATAGCGTGGCTCACATCATTTATGTTTTCCCATGTAGGCAGTTATATTTGTGGTAGACTCGACAGATCTGAAGCGTTTGCCCGCCGTAAAGAAAGAACTGGATAAAATTATTGTTAATGACAACCTGTCGGAAGCGACTTTCCTAATATTTGCGAACAAACAGGATCAAGTGGAAGCTCTGGATCCTTCAGAGATATCCAAGAGGTAAAAATAATATAAAATATAGCCCTTTAAAGTCTTTCGTAAGTGGAGAAAAACTCTGCAAGCGTCAATTTAAATATTAAATCCGGAATTTAATCTTTAAAAAGTAATAGCAATCGGGCTTGAAATTTTGAAATTGTTTTCATTTCTATAGGTTGGGCATACCTTCAATAACCTCTCATCACATCCGGATACAACCTTGTTCTGCTGCAAATGGGGGTGGACTGGAGGAAGGCATGAATTGGATTTTTTCCAAATTTTCCGCAGTTAAATGAGCATGTCGTTTTATTTAAATGGCATATAGTAAATACTACTAATTTTTTTTTAAAAAACGACTGAACCTTTTCTATCATAAGGTTAACTGATGTGCCAAATTGAATACTCGTGTACTTTTGTGCATAATTATCCTAAACTACTTGAGGAGTCTATGCTTCATGTAAAAATTAGTGGTCCCAATCTTTCAATTCAATTCAAAAATTTCGTTTTGATTCAATTCAACGTATGAATTGAATGACATTTAATAATTCGATTCAATTCACGATTCACAGGATTCAATTTGATTCAATTCTGCGTGATGAATTGAATCGAATGATGATTCAAATCATTCAGGACGTAAAAGGTTGTAACATAAACATTGTATTTGAGGATTTTATAATGACTACATAAAACAGCGGAAGAATATTGTATAAAATTGTCATTACAGTGACCTTCCATATAAGGGATACCCTTTTTTTCCCGGGGGGATTTTTTGATATAAGGGATTGGGATTTACAGTCCCGATTCCCATTTACACAATGTATAACACTGCTTATACGGGATTAGTGTTTCTGAACGGTACCAAAACATGGACTCGACCCGACTCGTTTTCCCGAACCGAAAAAAATCCCATTTCAGTTCCCAAAACTGGAACCGATATGTTCGAGTCCGGGCCATTTTTGCCTTCCCGGAACCGATCCGGAAAATAAAATCGGTTCCCGAACCGGTTCCGGTTCCCTCCCGAACCAGAAGAAAATGCATAGGATTCATTTTCATGGAAGTCAAAATTGTGTCGCATTTTCAAATGATAGTTGACAAATGCTTGACAAATGCATGTTTCGCGTTTTCATCCAAAATGGCAGCTTTAACAAACCCTTCCCGAAAACTTTCGGTTTTGATTTTTGTACCCGAAACCGGACCGAATGTAACGGTTCTTTAAATCGTTGACCCGAAACCGGACCGAAATTTAACGGTTCTTTAAATCGCTGACCCGAAACCGGACCGGAACCGAAACCGAACCGGAACCTCGGGAATTCCCGATACCGAACAGAAACACTATACGGGATAATGTTTATAAGGGACACATTTTGCAGGTCCCATGAGCATCCCTTAATAGCGAGAGTGGATTGTAACATTCACAAATTCGAGTTACATATCATGCTAATTAACTGTCCCATTATGACCTAAATTCTATCGTTAGTAAATGCTGGAATAATAATTAATAATAATTGATGTATTTAATGCATACAAATTATTATTTACGAAATAATTGATAAGTCGGTTTTCCAACAAAAATGTCTCTCGGAAACACGTGCGAGTTTTTTAAATATGCGTTTCTAGCTGCATTTTTTAGCGGGATATGCAAACAACTTCGATGCACGTGAATCATTTGAATCGCGATTCAAGGCATTTTCCGTGATTTCATTCATGAAGTGAATTGAATGAAATGATTCAATTCGTGTTTTGAATTGAATCGAAAAATGATGAATCAGAATTGAATTGAATCGAATCGAATCGAGTTTTTTGATTCAGAATTGAAAGATCGGGACCACTAGTAAAAATATAGTAGAGCAACATTTTTCAATGAAAAATCGTAAATTTATTTATTTATTGAATTGGGGTAAATATTTATGATTTAGATTGTGTCATATACACTCCAATGTAATAATAATATGTAATATCTATAGTACTTCTGTAGTTTAAATGTATAAACAAGAAAACTATGTTTTACGCTACATTTTCTTCTTAAAGCCAGTTTTGAAAAGATGCTAAGCTCTACTAAACCTTTTTTTTTCGGCAAATGCAATGATTTGATTGCACACCAAATTACAGTAGATACAATATACAATAAACGTTTCTATTTACCTGTTTTTATTTCTTGTCAATTATTTGATCTGTCAAATATTTGCAGATATTGATATTAGGTTATATACAAATAATATCTGTACGTTACTAAAACCCTGTACTAAAAATTTCGATGTCAATGCTTGTGCAAGTAAGTATGTACAATGATCGTCACGGTGGGTTAGAGGAAGTATTTCGAAACGGCATTTAAACGCAGTGCTGATTTAGCTCCCTTTCGCCTTGTGTATAATTACCTATATTCATTTAATTGCAGTCAATTAGCTTTGAAAAAATGTTTCATGAGCTATAATGATCTATAGATTGTGTCGTGTCCCTATATTTTCAGGAGTGTGCATGTGTATGTTTATTATCATTGATAAGTATGCAGTTGCAAAAATAATATTTCGTGTTAATAATAATTGTCATCCGATATGACCAGGTAACAGTGTGTCTTCAAAGGTTCTCAGACGTGGTGTACCCAAGGCTGTAACTTCCGTTGATTACATACCAAAAGTTGACGCATTAAAAGTAATGCATGTTAAATGTAATAAATTAGACATGATACACATTAGTATGGGGGCTTGTATCTCATGTCCGGCGAATTAACCCGGTGTTTACGTCCTAAGTTAGCCTTAGGAGGGTCATTGCTGGGTTTGGTCATATCCAAGTCCTCATCGCTACTGGATCGTCGTCTTTGATTCAGCCTATTTTTCCTAAACTCGGAATATTTAGTTGTTTTGGGTATCCCTGACAAAGGCGGCAAGTGGTTCCGTGAGTTGATGCGTTGATTGGGCGGAGAATGGAATAGACGCTCACCCGAAGCAGGTTTTGTGAGGGGCGGGAGGAAATTGGATGAATGGCCGCTACCACCGCTACTACCAGTCTCGCCCGTCTTCGGTGGGTTGCCTGCTATTGCTAAGAATTAATATCCCACGAAATGCTGTTATTTTTGTTTAATTGTATTGTTCAACCTACCTTGTGGAAAGAACAAAGCCTTACCATTTAAAAAATGTCGCTGTCGATGAATAATTGCCTCGCCTAAAGCCTTTTGTCGCAGACATCGCAGAAGTAAGCTTCCGCGCCTTTTGAGCTCTGCCTCGATTTCTATAGACATCTTTTGCACTTGGTCTTGTTGCAACTTACAGAGTACGCTCAAGATCTCACGCTGCGCATCGGGCAGGTACTGATTTGCATCGTCTTCAGTTTGTGAGATTTTGTCTCGAATGATCTTCAATTGATTTTCAACATTCGTCCTCATCGCTAACAATCTATCTTGTTCTTGACGGACTTGCTTTAACTCTGCCATCACTGAAGTGATCTCGGACTTGCCATGATCGGAATCTTCCGATGTTGCTACAAACAAAATGAATGAAGCCTGAAGACAGTGAAGCCAAAAATAAGGAGTAATATTTTGTGGAATAAAATCAACAATTTTTACCTTCACCATCAGAATCCCTTTGAATTTTCAAAGTTTCCCAATCCAGAACCATAAGCCTTAAGATCTCACAGTCTAAAGCGGATTGAAGCATGGCGCCGTCCAGTTTAAGTAAATCATTACGAAGTCTGAATTCCTCATCGAATAATGCCACAATCTCTTGTTTCGTTGTGGATAAATCTGGCCGATCTCGTTTTCCCAAGTAGTCCTCACCACTTTTGGAGACAGGCGGGGGATTCGGGACAATCCCAGGAGATGGTGAATTCCTTAGTTGAGTCTGACTGACGGTGGGTGAGGTTTGAGGTGAGATTGTGGGATTGGAATTTGCATACGGAGGACTGACGTTATTATCTGAAGAATGGGAATCCCTCTGGTCTAATTTCATCTGGAGTCTCTTCACCTCATTGCGAAGCTCTTGAATGATATAGTTAGTGTCCGTGGCTTGCCCTTGGTAAGTGAACTTCTTCACACGATTGGATATTGCCCGGGCTCGTCGGGCATACAAAAGAGTATTTCTTGTCTCCTCTCGCTGCTGCACACCTGGACTGATGTGAGCTATCATAGCTGTCTTTGAAGGACCTCCCAAGGCAGCCTTTATTAATGGATATCATTAATTAATTAGTAACTGTCATACCTTCTTTATTGCTACTGGCAGTGTGCACTCTTGCAATGTCCATCATAAGTTACAGGATTTTGCATTGTTTCTCCAATTTCATTGAAGTCCCATAAATTAATTAACTACTGTAAACATAAGGAATTGTTTTGTATTTACTTTGAGCAATCGTGTGAGCTTGGAGTCCCTGTAATTAATATACTTTTCTCCATCTCCAGCAGCAAGGGCTGTAATGCAGTTGCCCAGGGCCAGCAAGGATCTATTGATATGTCCACCCTCCCGCAGTCTCACTCCCGAATTCTACAAGAAATGCATTCAAACCAATCAATATCATAATAATAACTGGAAATTCTCCATTCTTTGTACTTTCTCTATTGTGCTCTCACACGAAACCTAAAAATCACAAAAGCATGCCACAAAGAGATTCGTTCTGGAAGCTACCGCAATAATAGTTGTTGACGTCATTTTTATGGATTTTTTTCTAAACACTATTTTTTAGTCATTCCAGTCATTACCGATAAGAAATTCTAAGTGGTTATGTTTCGTGCTGTCTTGCAATCATAATGATAGATAAGTGCGGGTACAAGATAAGAGGGAGATACAATAATTGTGTATAATATGGAACAAGTCCAGAAGCAAACCAATACTTGCTACCAGGTTTTTCTGACTTTCACTCAATTACTTTCACCCTAAACTTGAAAATTCCAGTTTGAAGTAGTGTTCTCTTCAACTATCAACTATCTCATCAATTAACTTTGCAGTTGTTTTTGTACAGTGTGAGTCAATAGTTAAATAGCTTTAACTTGTGAATGAAAAGAAGAGAGTCAGACGCAGGACGCAGCTAAATGACTGATAGCATAATCATGCAAACAATTCTGTAGCTATTAGTGTCCAAAGGAAGTTTGATGTGTAGGCGGTATATGCAGTATGCAGTCAAACTGCTTGGCAAATATTTTGAAGAAAGAAAGTTTGTCTAGGACATAACCAGCCTTCAAAAAGTGGTACTTTTTGTTTCTTTATGAAACCGATGAAACCACCTGAAATGTACATATTCGTGCTGGGACATAATAAAATCCGATGGCATGCCAATACTCAACCAATTCTGGCTGAGACAGGTTACTGAATCGGATATTTATTGGATGGGACAACGGACAGTAGTAGTAATTGTCAAAATAAGATGAACCCAAAGGATAAGTAAAAGTACAAAAATAAAAATGGGCCAAAGGTACACGATCTCACTTTCGTATTGGAAGCTCGTTCGGATCCAGCCAAGTCAATGAGGTATAGTTTCCCCTCAGTGATGAGCCCTGTTCGATGGGATACTTGGCGGACTGTGACTTGTAGAACAGCATGACTTCTTGACGAAGTAATGTTCGCTGCAGTTGCTTCCATAGTTCTGGCACGATTCCCTTTTTGAAGTAAATTCAAAACCTGTATTCAATTCAAAATAGAAACGTTTCAAATTTCTTTCGCTGGAAGCTTCTTATGGATGCGCAGTTGAATGGGCCGAATTGCATGGGAACAGCACGGGTTTGAATTTAACCTCAAAATTTGTACTGGTTGAGATCGGAAGTAAAACGCACGAGGGCCATTTTTGTAAAAAATGCAAGGAATATGTAAGGAAATAATTGGGGATGCATGCGAATGTCAATCAAAGTAAAAGTTTAATTTCCTACTTGGACGGAGATTAGAATCAATGGCTTTCCTAATAGCCGTCTAACTTCCTGATAAGAAATGGAAAAGCATGAGGATAAAGCATCCCGAATGCATACTCAAGTTTGTGGGAACAAAGGAATGCCGTTTGAGAGAGAGAGAGAGAGAGAGAGAGAGGGATGGAAACATAATCGATTTACTTCGTGCGTGGAGGTAGCTCGAATTTCGGAGAGACCAGCAACATGGACCTGATCCTTGTCCTCCCTTAAATCCAAATGAATTCCAGGGGTTGGTCTGAGTAAGTCTCGGATTTGCTCGTTGTAAACTTCCAGGTAGGATAGGTACACCTGATAAAAATTTTGGGGTATACAATTATTATTTGTTAAATATGTAATTACTTGTAATTGAACCAATACGTAATCAACGTTGCAATACTACAAAATACAATAGTAAATGCAGAGCAGAAACAAGAAATACTTCTGATTTAATGTCCTTCTTCTGGTTGGCACATAAATGAAAAATGTCATCCACAGCCCGAGCCATTACTCCTGGATTGGTGGCAGTCCCGATCATAGTGTATGTTTTGCCGGATCCGGTTGCCCCATAGGCAAACACAGTAGCACAGAAACCTTCCATTACGGAACGGACGAGAGGAGCGGCTGTGTTTTTGTAGACCTCTTCCTGGGAAGAGGTCTCATCAAACACCCAGTCAAAATCATAGGCTTTTCCAGTCTCCAGTGAACTATTCCCATTAGAGGTACGATTAGAAGTATTCTGTTGGTAGTGAGGGATGTGAGTTAAACTTTGACTGTGACTACTATTCAAGTTGGATTTATTCTTTCCACCCGCAGCTCCAGGTGTGCTGGTCACATTCGATGCTGCCCCACCGCTACCACCAGACCCTGAGTAAAACAACGTTCCCGAACGGTAATGATGATCAGGGTCACTCCTGTCAACCGGAGGAGGCTCGGAGAATAACAAAGTCTGAAAGTCAAGGGCAGCATTACTTTTTTTTAGTCTGATTCACCAAACTTCCCAAAAGGAATATAGATTTGAAAATCATGTTTCCTGACGTCCATCAACTACTACAGATTCAAGTTCACGAGCTGCGGAAAGGTATTATTCTAATCTAAAAGCTTTTCTCCATTAAATGTATGCATGTATAATTACATGCATGCCACTACGTATGAGTATCAACCTTTCAAATATACCATTTTTGGAAAGTGCAGCAACCAACTGTCACGCTTGGCGTCTTGCTCCTAAATAACAAAGAGGAGCTTTTTCAATATCTATAGAAACGATTTCTCCAGGAATTTATTGAAAATCTCGTATTGACTTAATATGTGAGGTGCAAATACAAATTTCGTAATTGCTACTCATACAAGGTTATGTAACGGGAGCTATAGGTATCTGTACATACGTAGGTAGGGACAATTTATGTATCTTACGGAAGCCTACAGCAATACTCAGGTCCGAAAGTCAGCAATTCCCCAAAGGCATAAAGCCTAAGGGTTTGTGTATCTACTTATACAAAATATTATACCCAAAATTCATTTGTGTATTGTGAAACTCTCTATGTACATTTGCACAAATGTCCTTCCCTTATCATAGTGAGAAATCGTGTTAGGACCGCTGATTGTAAAAAGATTCGACATATAGATACTATCAGTATAGTTGAATCGTACTATTATGTACGTCAAGTACATACTTTGTACAATAGGTACTTTTTTCCAAATGTTAAACACTTGGAAAACATCCACGTTCACTGCACTCCCGCAGAGTGACAAAAAGCGAAAAAAAATTGTGATGAATTGACACCACCAAAATTCCCAGCTTTGTCCCATGCAAAAAATTGGCAGTCGTTTCGTAGCATCAAAACTTCTTTTGTATGTCTGGCTTTCTTCTCGACAATTCTACCTACTACCAATAAATGAATTTTCTAAAAGGAAAATACTAGAGGAAAGCAAAGGTGAGTAAATAAGACTCCGTCAGATCCCGTAGTACAAATAGATTGCCACTTTAAGATCTTTCCCATTTCTCTTTTTTTTATCCTGGATTCTTGGTTTCCGCTCCATTTTCATTTGCAAAAGTGTATACTTGGAGAATACGTGGGGAATGTCATTTGAAAGGCGAAGCCAGATTATTGCAGAAATTGCAAATCAATTCCTTTATTCTAATTTAGCGAATATGTGTTCCAATGGGCATTTTTCAGTTATGTCAATATTTTATGGCAGTTCATTAGTAATTGCTCCGGTTAGTCTTACGAGCTATTACTAGCCCCTTAAGTATTTGCTTTTATACTCTGATAGGTGCTTCCACTACTTTATATGGTTCTACGTTTAATCTGTTGAGGTGTGTCATTCGTGATATCCAACATTTAAAAAATGCTGATATTCTGAAGCTTCCGTCAAAATATGAACACTAACATTGTAACGACATGATAATCCTAGAAAAGTAATCAAGCACTGACAATGAATTGACGTTGTGTCCGTTGCTCCACAAAGCGACACCCAATAGGAACATGGAAATTCGGTCCTCTCTAGTGTGACAGTCATAAACCTTGCTCAATAAAATTCCTATTAATTTAATGTATTGCATATAATGGTGGCGTGTGTGTATGTTAAGGAATGATAACTTCTCGTAGTTCTCATCACTTTTTGTTCAACTCCATAAGTCAGAAGAAGTTCGTATGTTCTTATTAAGAATATATGTTGAAGTACTGACTCATTTGCACGTTTTGTTCCTACAACTATAGAAAAGGTTCCCAGGAGATTTTATCAAAGGCTTACAAATGGGGCGGTGTACGGTTTTGTTATAGTTTAGTGCTCATGAAATACTCTTTAATAATGTATAATGTCTTCATTCACTACCTTATGAGGAGGGTTTTTTCTAACTCTAAGTTACATTACATATTATAGCACTGTCGCAGTATTTACTCAAAGATTGTGATGCTTCCTCTTTCTTGTAAACCTGTCCTTTTGTGAGTCGTTATAGCAGTTACTTACGAATACATAATTAAGTATATAAATAAATAATGAAAGCATAACTTCTGGTGCATACTGATGCTGTTATGTGTTTTGGGGGAAACTGGTTCTTGAGTAATATGCTCGTTTATCAAATTCGTTCCTGCTGTTCTAAGAATTCATGTATTCTAAAAATATTAACTTGTAAAGTGTCATGGATCTCAAGGGTGTTCAAAATTTCCATCTAAATTTTTCTCGTTAACCTCCTTTTAAACTACTCGAAATGGTTGGAAGCTAACTTTATGTAGAATACAAACTCACGATGAATACCCTACATATAGCAGAAAGCCCTTTAGTGTCAATTGACTTATTCTCAACTACTTTCACAATTCACAACAAAGTAATTTCCAATGTTCAATTCACTTTTGAAATGATATTGACGCATACACATAAGGATTTATGTATCTAACTATGTGCATATCTACTTACCATTGTATTTTTCTGTATTTCAAACATCTGGAGGGGTGAATGATGAATGAATGAGCAAGTATCGTATTTAATTCATTTCACTCGTTTTCTGTCTTGACCCTTTCATAAGTTTATTGCACTTCCATTTCAGAATTTCCACCCTTTCGAATAAATCAATGCTAATCCTTTTAATTTAAAAGCATGGAAGATACCCATTGCCTTTGAGTTTCCCAAAATGTCACCTGCATTACTGAATCTCCCCTCCCAAAGTTTCGTGTTTAGTTCTCAAGTTCATTATCAATGTATGCCTCAACTTTTTCCCTGTTTCTCTCATCCATCAAAACTTGCATGCATTACATTAGTGAGAAAAACAGTCCAGAGATAATTTGTTAGCTGTCAATCAATACTTTTTTTCCAACAGAAAACTCCTCTTCCGGAAGGCCCAAACTACTACGAGAAATCAGTGACAGTTTAATCAAGAAATTGAGCCCAGAAAGGTCGGCTGTTGTCGCAAGCTTTTGCTTAATGTTACTTTTGTTGATGCGTAATGCGTCGGGGTCCTACATGTTTTTATACGGACGGACTCGTAAGTAGAAGTTAGGTGTCTTTGCACTAAAGAATAGAGTCTTCACATGTCTCCTTCCTCAAGGAAGGGAAGTTCCCATAGCTTTTAAACGAAGGCTAATCGATTAGTGCTTCCCATGAGGCAGAACCAGACACAAAGTGGTAAGCACCTTAAGAATCTACCATGATTGCGTAAGATCCTACCCTTTTGAATTTCTAGTGCCCTTAGTTACCGCACACTTTCCCTTTAAATCATAGCCAATAATGGCGTCTTGAAGTGAAAGTCTTGAAAGGTGGAGCCGATTTGACAGATTTATTATAAAAAATGTCCTCTCTTGAATTACTCATGACTACAGTCGTTTATCTACAATAATTGACTACTGAATTGTAAATAATAAATGCAGGCCTTACATGTGAGTCGACCGCTGCTACTGCCCGAGCCTGCTCCCGAAAGGGATCCGCCGGGCGAACCCGCACGGAGACCTGACAGAGAAAAATGATTTATGAATTATATTTTGTTATAAACCTTGTTTCGGGTGATTTACAATTCGTAACCCCTATTTCAGTTCAAGCCTCGTTTTCCTTTACTTACCATAAGGCGCTCATTTTGAGGAGGATTAATGTCTTCTTTTGTCATCTTTCACGCTTTGAAATATCAGTCCGATTTCGGCTCAGGTTAGAACATTCTACTTAAAGTTCACTGAACAATTTATGGTTATGTTCACTTGGAGTAAATATTATAGTGGCTCAGTGGCTGGAAAACTGTATGTATGGAACGTTACTAACAAATGTTTACAATTAAGGTATCCTTAAAAGCTGTCACTAGAACTTCACCAAAATTAGCATGTTATTCCAACTCAAATTTTAAAGTGTAGCACAGTTTCAATTCAACTTAAATGCAACGTCGGGAAAAGTTGATGTTAGTTGCAGTTTATTGGAACGTCGAGGGAAATGAATATCCGGCGCGTTGAGCGGTCAAAACTTATGACGGAATGGACTCAAGAGAACTTTCTCTGCGGCTCCTTTCTCTGGCTGCTCTGGTTCGTGACTGTCAGGTTTGGAAATTCGAACTAGGCAGGAGCTTTTCTCACTGCAACCCACTCAAAGCTTTTCCGTTCGGCGGGGCATGCATGCAATAATTATGTATAGATAGGAAAAGAATCTGTAATGTACGTTAGACTATTTCACATATGATATGTAAATGTTCTCTACTAAGGCTGCTTGTACCTATAAGTAATTATGTATAGATACACAATGATTTTTGTCGTATGATATGTAGTGTCAAAGCAGTAGGTCCACCATGTTATGGTGTAAGTATATGTTTGATTTGTATATATATCTACATATGTACAAAAAAAATTTAAGATGGAAAGCCCAGGTTGGAGTTATGTTGTAGCACATGCACTAACCCCCAGGGAAGGGAATGTGTACGAGCAGAAATCTCAACCTGTGATTACCTCCTCTGAAATGGGAATCATTACATTCAAGATGTTAAATAATGATTGTAGCCTTAATATTGCATTTTCTATTGCAAGGTCGTTTTTGATCCAGCTCAGCTGTACTCTGTAATAGCGCCACAGTCCATGTACTAATTACATTTTGTGTGATTAATTAAATATATAGGGTACTGTGACTGTGATAAGGGATGAAAAGTACAAGATCATTGAGTCACCAAAAGTTCATTTTTGTTCAACGGAGTCCCTAAAGCATTCGAAGATTTAGTACCCAAGATTTTTATATACATTTTTAGGTAACTTTAGGTTTCTTGTAGATATGACCAAAATAGAAAACTTTACTCTGTTCAAATCTTATTCCTCTTGTTATGTCTTGGTAGTCGTGGAGACGGTGGACTTGAATGTGAGAACCTGACCAGTACAAGCACGCTCTTTTGTACGATTTAGACTGGAAATTTTTTCTGATTATCGTGATTACATATGCTACGTCGACGGATTTCCAATACGTGTTTCCTATTCACTGGTATATTATTACATATAATGTCACATATTTACATATTCATTCCGTCAGATCATTCATTGATACACCACACTCCTTTTAGGGTATAAAAATAAATTCTTTCTCTTGAATGGTATAATTAGAAGCATTACTTGTACGTATGTAAAGATACTTACATTATTATAATTGTAAGGCAGGAAGTTGGAATTTATTGACCTTTTCTTCCTTTTACGTGCACTTCTTTACGTTCTTTCCTTCCAGGTTTACTTGTGTTTTTGATGTATGTATGTGTACGCTCAGTCTGCTGAAACGTATTTTTTCCCTTCTGTGTAATACCGTCTGTGAGGAAGTAAAACAAAGACAAGTTCAGCTGTTTCCTTCCCTGAAGTTTCTACCTGGTTCTGTAGAAATAATTGAGTATTTGCATTTCAGTCAAAAGTTTACACAATATTGCGTGCAGCTCTATATGCGTTTCTGGTGGAAAGTGCATGCTTTGTGGAGAAGTGTTGGTTTGAATACTGTAAATGCCTTTTTATTAATAAGAAAGAATTCTCCCTTGTGCTACGTATATTTTTATTTAAAAATTACAAATGATTATTGTTTTTATTTCACAATTCATCGAATTTATTATTAACAACATGCAAAGTTCGTTTTTTCGAGCATATAAAAAAACCACCGTGTTTCTAACCTAGAAAGTGTGTTATAATTAAAAACAGATTCATGCTCCTTGAACTAGTTGTAAAAAGTGAAAATATTTGTACATGTAGATACATACTGAGGGAAGCCTTTTTCGAAGAAATAGACGTTTCACTGTTCCTCAATTCTGCGGTGTGTTTCGATAGATTAAAAAAAGCCTCGTGCGGAGGGCAATTTGCTGAAACGTTGAAAGGAGCTCGTTGTCATATGCTTGCATGTATGTATTTATCTTCCACCACATACAGTGGTACTCCGTCAAGTTTCTGTCAGGCTAATGCATTAATAATTTATTTTTGAAGATACAGACAGAACAAATAGAAGCTATGCATGCAGAGTGCCTTATACGTAACATATGTATGTATGTATGCTAGCCGATGACCATGAAAGTAGCCGCGGAGGAACAAAAATCTGGTGAATTCGTGTACCCTTGATAATGCATAATATGGTAATGATCATTCATAAGGTAGGTATAAGTGTCTTCTTACAGCACCTTCCTTGAAACCAGGATCAAGGTTAAAGTTATTGTGTGCAATTTTGTGGATCAATTTCTTGAGAAATTAATTTAGTTAAAATCTGCCTTCATTTATAAATCCGTCCAAATTTTCACGTCAGTTTGCATCTAAGGATTATATATGTAAATTATATAAAGTAATTATTTCAAAATTAACTACACTAAAAAATCAGAGCAACAACTGAAACATCCGCAGAGGAAAATATCATCTTTACCTTGAAAACTTTTGATTATTTACAGAAAGTAAACTAGAATAGCGGTAAACCAGTTTATTGTAGATCAGGTCAGTGCACCTTTTATTGTTAGTTGGGGCAATACTCACTCTACAGTTTTGTTCTATAATGGTCACCATGTACAAGAAAGACCAACTTCTCCAAACATAACTGATTTCCAGCCATGACAGGATAAAGATTAAGATTATGCATAAAATTGAACTATCTTGATCCCTGCTATTTTATAAGCAACTAAATATTTTATGGCCATTGTAAATTTCCCACTGCTGAAGTAAAACCCGGGAACCTGCAATGATTACAAGATAGCTAATACAATTTCATACTATTCTTGATCTTGAGAATGCGGGTAATAGATAAGTTGTTTAGCTGGAATTATCTTCATAATTATCAAAGGGATTATTATTAATCACATGAAACGCAATCTAGGTGAAGGTTCCAGATGATCTAGAACTTCAGTATATTTTTTCTGGAGCACCTACTTTGGTTCACATGAGTATTTTGCGTGTGTATACACTCACACAATCTGAACATTACGACGTAAGAGATTGACCACCTGAGTTTCCAGATTTGGACCAACTACCTCCTTTTGCCTTCACCTCTGTACCTTAATTGTATGTATGGGCAGTGTGTAAGATTTGTACATGAGTTAAGATACAGCTAATATTTTCAAATATTTCGACTATATGTAGTATTATTTGCGGTATGAACATGTGTAATTATGCATATGTTTACGTATATAGCAGTATGGTGTAGAATCAAACCTTTCCATTTGGAGAGAAAATTTAGGACGGCTGTATAAATGAAAATGGCTATGTGATGACTACAGAAAACCACAACGAAACTTATACACAGATTACTTTAATAGGTACAGTGTATATATATCATCTTACATGTATGTAGAAGCCTTTCATGTGCATATAGTAATTCCGTCTACATAAACCTAAATATAAAACTTAGTGAAAGCTAGGAGTAAAAGTAATAGCACGTGTGACAAGCAAATTGTTGATAAAACGGAAAATTCTTTTGATTATGCTATACATTCGTACACCTACATACTCGTTTATACAAACGTACATATGTACCACTATTGGAAGCAGGTGGAAGCAACAGTCAGAGTTTTGAATAATAAATATGCAGATTTTAGTACCCACATCCTACGTACATACTTGAAACCCAGGGGATTAACGATGTTCACAGTATAGTTTTATACAATTGTAAATGCTGTAATAAAGGATCTTGTAAATGAGTGACCACTTCCAATGGCCTTGTTCCATCTTTCGTCTATGCACGATCTTTTCCTTAAAATTAGGTCTCAATCAACGCACTTATTTTATTTTCAGTTTGAAAGTTGATTCATTAAAACCTCTCAGAACATTATTTTCATTTTTGAAGTTAATTTAATCTTATAAACTTGTTACACTCCGATGCACAAAAGTAGCGGCGAGGTTGATTTACAAGTAGCTCAAAGAATTACAACTTTTAATCATTCAGTTTCAATTGTATTATCGTATCATTTGGCAATATGCGGTGTCCCACGCCCATATTAAGTAATTGTACAACTGCTTTTTGGAGGAGATTAGCACGAGCAATGATAAAATTAAATTTTAATGTTGAGGATAACAATATAGCTCATCTTCTGTCTCCCTCATTTACTAACCTCACCATCATTTTCTTTCCTCACCAAAAGTATTTAATATACATATGTGTATTCAATTAAGCACGTAAGTAGTAGTACGATAGCATAGGAAGATCTGAGTAATCTGAGAGTGTCGAGCATGAAAGAATGTATAAAATATGTTGGATATTGGATATTTTGACACCCCATGATACACATTGCAATTTTTATTCTTGCTTAACCATTCTTCTAGGCAAAACTCAATTAAAGTTGTTAAATAGCAAGAGATATACATACTCCTAATCATGAGAGTCCTTAAAAATGACAATGACTTTGGACTCGAAGATCAGCGAGAGGTAAACCTGTTCGTGTCATTATTAGAAGGTTAGTTGCAATGCAAAGTTGAAGGGTCATATAGTCGAATACGTAGATACATGTGTTTTTGCTACAAGCTCAAAATCAAACAATCCTCAAAATTAGCCTAAAGCAAGAAAATGACAACAACCTGTAAAAGTTGTATAAACATGCGACATAGTTCAATAGGCTAGTCGTACATGCTTTTCATAGTCAACACAAGATAAGTAGGTACACCTACCTATGTGAAAATTCTAAACTACTCTTCCAGTGCGATCATACCTCTTTCTGTCTGTGTTGGGTTTGGTACTTGCAAAAAAGTTAGGCCTAAAAAAATGTTCTTCACTTGAACCTTCAAACTTGATAGTTACATGCAGTAAACAATTACTGCAGTTATTTTAAATATCAGAGTTATACTGTCTGGACGACTAGTTAAACGTTTCCTCACAATGAATAAGTTTTTCTTCCTGAACAACACATTTGCACGCAATTGTCAGAATAGAGATTCATGCGTTTTGTTCCCCAGTTGACAATTTCTTATCGTTAGTGGAATAATAATTTGTATAGATACACAAACTGAGATATTATTTCCCATAAGTGAATGGAATATTTTTTCGGGAAAAACAATTATTACAAAATGCTCTTTCTCCTGATAATAAAATTCGTGCTGTGTTTCCTCATAACACCGTTTAGTGCAGAAAATACATTGCTGGCAAAATGCACCTTCAAAGTTGAACTTCCCGTTGAAACCTTGTTGAACGTTGGGCAAAATATTCCTCAGGATGTGACTAAAACTGTGCCAAAATTCCCTTGCTGGTTTGACCCAGCTCTAGCAAGGATCGGTCAAAAGTTCGCAAAGAAAAATTTCGGAAGTATTTTTAGTGCGCATGCTTTTTCGCTAATACCACTTTTAAGTGACAAGCAAAATGAGCGAGTGTTATTTCTTACGGGGAGATCTTCTGATCCTCACCGTGCTTACAAAAGATATGTTGCCACAGCTCGGCAAATTCATTTATGGTACACCCAGGATATTATGAGCCAAAATTGGTTAACAAGTATATCCAATGTCCGGAAGATACATGAAGCAGCAGCCAGTTATTTAGAGAGGATGAATTCAACCATGAAAAATAATTATGTAGCGACGAATAAAAGTAACCCAACGGGCTTCTATCCTCGGAAGAAAATGTGGGAGGCTTTTAAATTGGACTTGGAGAATGCA
The DNA here is from genome assembly GCA_947179485.1 of Allacma fusca. Classification (NCBI taxonomy): domain Eukaryota; kingdom Metazoa; phylum Arthropoda; class Collembola; order Symphypleona; family Sminthuridae; genus Allacma; species Allacma fusca. Next base: position 47,773,563 of record OX359246.1, read on the forward strand.
GTGACGGGGATCAAAATGGAAAGAAAGGATTATTCCAAGCCAAAATATATGCAAAATCAATATACCATGACAATTGCACTGTGGGGTTTCATGTCTCTGCCGGTTATGATACCCTACAGACTTGGTATTGTTAGATTTACGGAGACTGACCTCAAGGGGTTCGTTCATCTTTGGGGGATTATTGCTTACATGCTGGGGGCTGAAGAGGAGTTCATATTCTGCAAAGATGTATGGAATGGCTGGGAAGAGTGCAAGGATTATCTAAGAGAGATTTTCAGAGTTTACTTGCTACCCCAAATGCTGGAGTTAGATTTCGAGGGGCAAATAATGATTGAATCGCTAATTGAGGTAATTTCATTAATTCGGTAATTAAAGGCAATAATATTGGGGTATTAAAAGTAAAAATAAATTGTAAAGTTGGTGAAATCTTGAAACGAACTTAAATTTTTAATTGCAGGGGTTACATAAAATGGTACCCCTCTATCCGGTGGACGCCTTTTTAATAAATTTTCTGGAGGGTACAGTAGGGACATTGGAGCACCGCGCAAAGCATCTGCGAAGACAGCGCAAATTTATGGATTTTTTGTGGGGAACTGGTGCAAATTTGTTTACGAATACTGGATTGAAGATGCTTCGACTGGCTCAGTGGTCACTTAATTTTTTCATCTGGGGAGAACTGCAAGTAGGAAGTAAGAAAGCTTTTGGTGATCCTGGGAGAAATTCATCAGTTGTAGCTCTTACTCATTTCTACATGGACAAATGATCTATACTAATCTTGGTAGCCTGATGGTGTACAAACCGGTATTAATATATTATTTATTAATAATTTCCGTTTCCACTGTATTAATAATTCTGATTCACTCCAGTAATACTTTGCTTTTAGCGGTTATTCCAAGTTCCTTAGTTTTAGTTATATCACGTTTAATGTTTGCCAATAAGACGGAATGCTATCGAATATTGAATTGCAGAAATTAATAAATGGGACACGCTAATTGTCCAGATTTTGGTCGGAATGTTGGAAACAAGTTTTATTTTTGTCCTGGGTGGATGATAAGAGTGCTTACAGAGAATTTGGAATGCACACACAACAAAATCATTTGACTGTTCATTGTGTAGCACATCAATAATTTACACATTTTAGCATAGTAGTTTCATAAATAACAAAATGATAGACTTCCAGTCATTGATGCTCACAAACAGTTGCGTCGATACGATCGCCTTCCTTCAAGCCTGCGAATGCAAATTTTTGTGAGAAATTCATTCCTCTTTCCATCAAACTCCTTAAAGCTACTCACAAAAATGAAGCTTTAAAATTCTGCCTTCCCTCAGCCTTCCTTTAAGTTTAATAAAAATCAACCTGCCTTGATTCTGCCTTCCTCCGAAAATAGCTTTCCTTCATTCCAATTCATTTGTTCATTTATTGTAAAAGTTTATAAATTCTATCAAAACTCATTTTTCTTAAGTAGGTAACCTACCTCCTCAACTCCCATAACTGTAAGTGGAAGTTTCAGAGTGCCCCAATTCAGGTGACGTTCTAGTGAACGACGTGAAACCTTTAATGTAAGTATCTTACTTAGGGCTTCTTACAATTAGTACTTGCCCTTCCTTCGCCCACCATTTATCGGGAATTTTTGAAATCCTTCCCAGAGGATTCACATTATCACAATGTCACAATGAGAAGACCACTGACATCGACAGCAACCGGCGAAGGCACTGCTCGTGCTGGTAGCAGAAATATAAATTAAGGTTAACCTGCCATCTAAGCGTGAGAAGTGAAACCTGTTGAGGATGTGCTGTGGTGCATTGTATTGACTAATATAGAGAAGCAGTAGAGCAGCGACAAACGGTGGAAGAATGTTACTGCTCCCGAGCCATACAACCGGCCTGTTACGAATACCTCAGCGTGGTCATATGGACTCGTTCATTTGAGGCTGCAGAAGCAACAGTCCGCGTCGTGAGTTTTCACTTCCGTTAAGTCTAGAAAAAGTGAGTTTAATTAATTAAATTTCAATTCTGTTGAGTAGTAATATAGTGTCTAATAAGTTATTATTTATGTTTCAGATAAATTCTTAAAATGGGTCCCCGTAAAGCCCGTGTTCAAAAGGAAGAAGTTCAGGTCTCGCTTGGACCACAAGTGCGTGAAGGAGAGTTGGTCTTCGGTGTGGCACACATCTACGCCAGCTTTAATGACACCTTTGTCCATGTGACGGATTTATCTGGACGGTAATTTTAGTAGTGTACCCAAATTTTGAGTGTAATAATTATTACTAGAATATTCCTGGGATTTTGTACGAGCTGTGTAGGATTTTTGAGCGGATGATTTGTTGTTCTGGTATCGGTGTGAAGGTGGAGATGATACGAAGTAAAATGTTTTTAAAATTTGATTTCCAATTTAAGATGATATTATTCTATTTCTGGGCAATTTTTGAAGGTTCGGTTTGGACAGTTATGTAGAAACAGGAAGTACTCGGGGTGTGTAATGGCGGGAGGGGATGGTTGATGTGTGTAGTTTGGCATGTTTATATTTTTGGAGTAATAACTGATTAATGGCCTGATTTTACTTTGTATGTGTGTGCAGGGAAACTATCGCCCGTATTACTGGTGGAATGAAGGTCAAGGCAGACAGAGACGAATCATCTCCTTATGCTGCTATGTTGGCAGCCCAAGATGTGGCAGAAAAGTGCAAGAGTTTGGGGATTACTGCTCTTCACATTAAGTTGAGAGCCACTGGAGGAAACCGAACCAAAACTCCAGGACCAGGAGCCCAGTCGGCACTCCGGGCTCTTGCTAGATCTAGCATGAAGATCGGAAGAATCGAGGATGTAACTCCTATTCCATCAGATTCCACCAGAAGGAAGGGAGGTCGTCGTGGTCGCCGATTGTAAATCTGGCAATTAAACATCATTTTTATTGACCTGTGGAAAGATTGTAAAGGAATTTTTGACATCTTATGGCACGGGTTGATATTTATCAATAAATGAGGCGGTTTGTTGGATAAATTCGACTTGGGTTGTCCTGATTTTCTTTATGCATGTAATTTTAGGCTGTCTTTTATGCAGTATTTATCAGTTGGGATGAGTATCGTTTTGGTCGGTTTTTAGACCTGCGAGAGGTTTGATGCAAATCGAATGGGACGCTCACATGTTCATAATTTCTCAATCTCAAACAAACCGTTGTGTGCAAGTACCTATTCACAAGTCAGGCCAGTCCTCACATACATATGTACCTATTTATTCTGTATTCCTACTTTATTAGGACTTGCTTTTCAGCCGAAAATTACAATTCCAGGCATTTTCATGCTGTTGAGTAGGAATTGTCATGATCTCTGGGATTTCGACTACTCACAATTTAGATGAATACAGTACTGAGTGCACTGCTTAGTATTTTGTCCGCTCCTTTGAACCTTCCGATGGGAACAGATTTGACATCATTTTATTTAGAAGCTGCAGATGGACTGGCGATTTGACATTATCTTCCAGCAAAGATCCATGTAGAATTGATGCCAAGGAGTAATTACGTATATAGTTCATACTCATGATTTATGATGACCTTAGCTTTGAATTATTTCATTTCACGACAGAAATTGTGCAAGTTGAGCAATTGGCTTTTGAGGTGATTAATTTTAAATTAATGAAGTTTCTTCAGGTAATTTCCAATTTCATAAAATCACAAGTGAAATGTTGTTTTCTGTTATTGAAAATAGTGAATTGAAATCAGTGCTCTCAATTTTACTCATTACTCGAATTTTTCATAAAGTGAGTAAGTGAGTATTGTACTTACTCGTACTCACATCTGCGAGTATGAGTAAGTAATGAGTAAGTAATTTTAAAAAGGTTGATGTTTAAGTAAGTAAAGAGTAAGTACGAACACTCATTCCCCAGTGTAATGTAAGTAATGAGTAAGTAAGACGAACTGCAAAGTATCAAAAAGTAAGTATTGAGTAAGTAAACTCTTCTTTACTGGAGTAACTACCATTGAAAAAATGTTCTCCGACAATATCCATGACTTATATATGGTTTATGGAGGCAGATAACACAGGCCATAGGCAAACAATGCCTTTAAATACTTGCGACGATGCAAATCGTTAAACTTGAGTCGTTGACTACACTACCAAAGATGGCAGTGACGTGGATTATATTTGAAAATGAGTAAGTATTACTTGAGTACTATGCAGGCAAAAGTAAGTAAAGAGTAAGTAATATCAGCTTATTTTTGCGAATAAGTAAGTAAAGAGTAAGTATTACACTGCGACCCGAAGTTTTGAGGGAGTAAAGAGTAAGTCAGATAGCTACCATGAAGCCCCTGAGTAAGTAAAAAGTAAGTACTGGACATCATGAGAGGCAAAATTATGAGTAAAGAGTAAGTAAGGGTGTCTAACTGAGAGCACTGATTGAAATAACGGATTGACGGCTCAAGGTTCGAAATTAAACGCAATACACTTACACATTATGGTATTGCTGTGCATATGTCACCATAAATAAAGACGATTGGGTTCTCATAAAGGTCATGGGCTATTGTTTGAACTGGGCCGAGCAACTGAAGTTGGCGAATATAATAATTAGTATTTTCAATAGATTATGTAATTATCCATAAATAAGCTATTTTCATTCGTAGTCCAAGCTTAGTCTAGCTCGAAGCAGAAGCTATTTTTTATGGAAACCCTTGAATTTTAGTGACGATGAGGTTAACGGCTGGGAACGGTTGTTGTACGGTTTTCATTGATGATTCTCTGGTCAAATTAACGGAACATTCGATAATGTAACAAAAATGTGATACCCTAATGATTCACTATTACTACATTATTAGTACAGCGGCCGAGAAAACTGACCAGTTTTATTGACTTCGTTGGATTTTGGAGGAAGATCACCACAGATGAGATGAGTTAACTTACTAAATTTTAGAAACAAAGCGAAATAATGTGAGCCCTTTCCTATGTTAGATCGGACCTGTATAATTGTATAACGGATGTATAATTGATTGATTGATTATTATATATCTTATTATGTAAACTGATGTATTAAACACCAGATGAATGGAAAGATGAAGGAATATCGAATGGGGCAGAAAGTGAAATGAAAACAACAAGGTTTCCAGCGTATAAAACATAAGTTGGTAAGAAAATCATTTTATATGCAAGGAACAGCGCGATAATGGTACTTTCAAACTCAACCCCAAGCTAAATTATGCTCAATAATTAAACATTTCTTGAATTACAGATTTACTAGCTTTAAAATGAATGTCGTTCAGAATCTGGAAGATTCTTATGTTCATTTTAGTAGCCTATTTGTGTACAAAACGGTATTCACATTTTATTTAATAATCTCCACTGTATTAATGTTACTGATGATTCAACAGATTGACTTCTTTAATTTTAATACTTTAATTGGCGGTACGTATTTAAAGTGTGCAACAAACATGGAATGCTAATGCTGTCGAATGTTGAATTGCTGGAGTTAATAAATGAGTCATAGCAAGTCCAGATTTTGGTCGGAATGTTGGATCCCAAAACAAGTTTTATTTTTCTCCTGGGTGGATGATACGAGTGCTTAGAGATACATGGAAATGCACACAGAACCATTTGATTGTTCTTATCATTAGTTGTCGGCAGTCAATAATTTAGACAATTTCGCACACATTTTCATAAATAACAAAATTATTGACTTCCAGTAGACAACAGCGCCAAGAGACCGCCAGCTGTGCCCACGGAGAGTACGTAGTTCCTGTTAACCAAAAATTAATTATTAATTTCAAATCCATAAAAACTTACAAATCGTTCTGCGTTCAACAGAATTAAGTCAGATAAAAAAGCAGCCATGGAATACTTTTCATAATATTCAAACGGTAATTCCTTAGTTTCATCATTCTTATACATAATGTAAGAATCAACCATCTTTCATTACCGATAATTATTACACGATTCACAGAATACTTACACAGAAGGGGAGAAAGACCGCAGGATGTAGAAGCTGGCGAAAATGATCAAAGCCAAGAATAAAGCATTGTTGTAGAAGATGGAGAAGGTAGTTGCTTCGTAGTCAGCCACTTCATTTTTCTTCCACAGAATTCTAAAACACAATTTCATTCATTCATTATTACATGTAAAACTCCTATGAAAATATTGTACGAATTATACCCTCAAATTATTCTAGTCAGAGCTTAAAAGCAGCCACAGAACATTTTTCATAATATTCAAACGGTAATTCCTTTGTATCATCATTCTCAACACAGCTTAACGGTACAGCCTCGCACCAATCTGTTATATTTAAACCCGTCTGCCATGTAAAGTATCTCACCTCTCGTCTTTCTCTTTCTTGCTCATCTTCTTATCATCCGCAAGACGCTTATTCATTTCCAATGTCACAGCTTCCTCTCTCTTCACTGCCACCTAAAGGAAAAAAATCATGTCAACCAAAACTCCCACCAACACCAAAACCGTATCATAATTTATACATAAATTACGACGTATCAGAAAATAAAAAGCAGCCACAGAAGTAGTTTTCATAATATTCAAACGGTAATTCCGTTGTATCATCATTCAAAGTAACAATCCATTACAGTTTCAAGTCCTTATATTTCTAAAAATAACAAAATACCTTGTGCTTAAGCGAGAACTTGGTGTTGCGGTAAGCAAAAGCCATAAGCCAGGTGGAAGCAAGGGTCACCACGAGGAATATGGGGGACGACGTGATAATATCCATTAGGTGAATTCTCCAGAATAACCCTAAAAAAATACAACAAAAAATGTTACAACTACAATGCAAGTATAAACGAGTGAAATAAATATTAAAAAAATGCTTCAAACCGCTCCACTCACATATGGGAATAGCGGAGACGATGAAGGCATTGCCATAAAACAATGCGTTCGACTTCGTAGACACATTCCGGCTGAAATCCTGAAGTAATAATTCCTCCTCGCGGGTAAATTGCTTGGCTTTGGAAGTCATTTTAAAAGTTAAATGCGTTTCTACAAACAAAAACAAATTAACGGTATTTATTTATTTTAACTTTTCTCCTTGTAAAAAGGGCAACAATCTCAGTTCCGTACCGCACGCACGCCGCACTTGTACTCAGCTGTCGGTTTTAGAAAGTCCCATAGTCCAATGCTTTCCTACGAGGAAGAGTCGAAAGTTACCTCTGTAGAGAAGCTGATGATGTGGCTCACGTTGGCTTCCCCTGCCTCTGACTCTCACAAAAAGCCGTTTTGACTTCTGTAGGCCAGGCTAGTGGGGTCTGTCAGTGTTGAACATGTGTTAATTTCTTGTTTCGTCAGTCATACATGCATGCATCAATCCAGGTGAATCATGATTCAGCCCTCGGAATAGTTATTAGTACAATTTTTATTAAATTACTGATTATAAATAAACAGTCCATATCTTTGGATTAAACAAGTGGAAGGTAATTCAAAATTTGTAATGTTAGGAGTTATTTTTTTCGTTTGTTATTGAATTGTATCTTTTGAAAAATAAAATTCCAGTAATACAGGTACATTAATCCTACCCATTTAAATTGACTGAAGTATTTCTACAAACTCGTTATGCCACTTAGGGTATATCGACTGAAAATGCCCTACAATATTTTCCTGTCAAGCTTAAAATGCAAAAAATGCCCAATTTTTGGATGTGTGCAGCTTTTGAGCATTTTGTGTAGGGTAAGTAGGTCATTTTCATGGTTCAAATTCCTTGGGATAATACAAAATAGTTTCTTAGCGAAATTGAATACTTAGCTGAGATTTAGTATATTCATCTAAATGTACACCCATTGTAGGAAAAATCACAAATGTGAATGTCTAGTTATTTGCTTGTGTGTTAATATAAATTGCAGAAACAATTACAACCAAATCAATTCAATCTCAATGGCATGAGGTGTTGTAATTTATCACTATTATGAATATAAACTCTACATATGTGTGCATCACTGAAGGACAGTCAGAAATATTATTTTCTTATGATGTTTGAACCCATACTGTGAAAATCTTAGGATAGGGAACCAGTCAAATTTCAATGGATGGTGAAGCTCACTTGTATGCTCAGTTTATTGTACATAAAAGTTGTCTGTATTTTGCAACTTCAAAATATCTGGATAGATTAGTATGCAGATTTAAAATAGAACCGACCCTATTTCCTGGATAAATTACTGCAGTAAAAATCATTGTACGTCCTTCTCATAGGTCCCCCAAAGATTGCTTTTATTTTGCAGTTTTCATGTGTGAAGAAAACGTTACTGTATGGGTTCAAATTTCAACAGGAAATATCTTTAATCGCCCATTAGTAGTATACATACATGTTCAGGCTATAGGAGCGTGTATGCATATTTCCAGGATGAAAGAAGTTCATTTGACTTCGTCTCCAGTTTGAAAAATAGTATCTAGAATAATTTCATTTTATAAACATAACCGTTTCAACCACAGGTGTTTCACAAATTGTAATTTCCAATATGATCTTCGACATCCAATCGCATTTCATCTAAACAATTGCATTCGGTTACATAGTGAAATTAAAAAGTTATCAAATACAGTGCACTATCAATAAAATTTCTATTAGACTCACAAAATTATCTGATAAAATGGATAAATGGAATGATAGCATAAACTAAATTCATATCGTGAAATGGAAATGTTTCAAAATATTATCTTCTAACCTAACCGTTACGGAGAAAATGGGTTCGCAAGGGAATCTCATAAATGGGGCGTACCTTCACAATAGGTTAAAATTACACTATCCGATTAAGCAAATCTACACCCACCCTTAATGAACATTTTATTGTCCCCGTCAGTTTCGGATTGGATTATTAGCTAAAATAAATCTCCCCTCGGCAACTTCTCCCTTGGATTCAGTTTGAAGTCCATTCTGAAAATTCCATTCGTAAAGTAACAGCCAAAATAACAAAACAAGTTGAGTGTACTGAACACTGCTTTGCTTGATAGAATCTGTGGAGAAGCTAAACGGATAACCTGTGCTGAATTGATAAATATTGTTGTCCGACGTGGGATCTATTGAACTGTGGGACAATAATTTCTGAACAAGTTATTGGAATAACTTTATTCGCAAAAGATAGCATTAACTGATGACAAAATATTGCAAAAGCTTCTTATCCTTGTATTATATGTAAATCATGTGCAGAATTGACGTTGTGGCTCTACACGGCAGTATGCGAAACTACAAACTGAACCTAAAGTGAATGCAAAACGACTTCACAATTTCAAGCGCACCCTGTGCCGTCTTCGTGCTAAATCCTGCGCTACAAATTCTCTGCCCTGTGATTGACTACTGTCGGATTTCAATTTTTGAAGGGCGCTAATATGCCACTATCCACTATCCACATCCACTGGATCTATATCTGGGTTCTGGATGATCTGCTCACTGTTTGTAAATACATTAGTACATAAGTACATAAGTACATAAACAACAATATTATTATGAAGTAAATATATCACGAAGTGGCTTAACTTATTTATTTGTTACTTGATACTTACAAGTTACAAACTTGCAGTTAGTTACGCACTCAGTTAATTGGGGTAGGAAATTAAGTAAAAGTTCCATTTGTAAGTAATTATGTAATTGCGTTTAATTTACTACCGAAGCTTGAAGTTGTCATTTGTTATAATATAACATAGGATAAAAAATTTATTGATTTTTTGACAAATTTATTAACAGGACCGAGGACTGTATGTATTATAAACAAAATTCGACCGAAAATCTAGTTTGAATTGAAGACTGAAACAAAGGATTAGAAATACTAAAGTAAACTTTAGTGAACACTTCCTGAGCTTCTAAAAATAAATAAAGAATCGCGACAGTAAGGTTTCTGATTGTGCCCTTTGGAAGCGTTAGTAAAATAATGGCATCGCTTCTGCATAGCGTCTTCATAACAGGAGCCAATCGAGGAATTGGTTTCCATCTTCTAAAGCAAATTTTGACGGAACTGAGACCAGAAGTTGCTGTTGCAACTTTTAGAAGTTCTGGAAATTCGAAGGTGATGTTGTTGAACAGTAAAAGTGGGATTGGAATATGAAATGGAATGTATTTTTATTTATACAATGCGCTGTACCTAAATAATTTGCTTTGGTTTGTTTTGCAGGAACTTCATGAACTAGCAGCGGCTAACAAAAATGTTCACTTGATCCAGTTGGGTAATGGATGACAGTAGCAATTAATGTAAATTTATAATTAAAAAAGTTTTGTATGGAAAATTAAAAATGTTACATAAACATGATGTATGGAATGTGCATGTAGATTGTAGATTGCTATGCAGTTATATTGCAAATCACGCCAAGTAAGTATTGACGATGATATTATGACGGGAGGCTTATCGTCATTACTGGTATTCTGATTGTATTCATATGAAACATTTGTTATTTCAGATATGAAGAATTATACGAAGTTCTCTGAAACAGCGAAGATCGTGGAACAGGTGACAGGAGGAGGAGGCTTAAACTTATTAATAAATAATGCGGGGATTTCCTCTAAGTTAGTACCGTTGAAGAATGCTACTGTCGAGGAATTTCATAATAATTTACAAGTTAATTTTTTGGGACCGGTACTTTTGACTCAGGTAAACATAAAGTAAAGATTAGTTGCCTGCTGAAAAAATATTTTTGCAATAAATAAAAATATACAAACTTGTAAGCAGCCATGTACGTTAAAAGAGTTTAGTAAAAGAGTTTAAAGATGCATTCATTGTGTTACAGGCACTGCTGCCTCAGCTGGAAAAGGCAAGCTCCAATGCAAGTTCTGCTCCAAAAGGAATTGGTCGAGCTGCTGTTGTAAATATCACAGCTATCATGGGCTCTATTGGTGGGAATGATGCTGGGGGTATGGTTCCTTACCGCTGTAGCAAGGTGAATACTTTCAATCGACAGAACATTCAGGCCGAAACATTAAACTTTGTTGTACTGTATTACAAGTGGAAAAGTTATGATTTTGTCTGTGATGTGATTCATGAATGATATTGTAGGCTGCTCTGAACGCTGCATCCAAATCAATGAGCGTAGAGTTGAAGCGGTCGGGGATCATTGCTGTCGCTGTACATCCTGGCTGGGTGAAGTCATCCATGGGAGGACCGAAAGCACCGCTAAGCGTGGAAGAAGGGGTTTCCGGTGTTGTTAATGTCTTGAAAAGTTTAAATGAGACACACAGCGGGAAGTTTTTACAATATGATGGAACAACATTGCCTTGGTAGACGGTTTTCAGGCTCGTGTTTAGCAAAATGTAGAAATCTCTGTAAAGTCTAGTGTATCGTCACAACAGGTGCATTACTCACCAACACATATATCTCAATATTTATGGTTTTGATTTTGACGGATTAAATGTTTAGTCTAATGTTGTCAACGGAATAAAAACTTACTATGATAGTTTACACGCTTATAGTGTTTACAGAGAATTACATTGGATCTAGGATTTTGGGATTTGGAACCTTGGAGTGAGTTCCAATCTTGGAGAGAGTATAGCTTGTAGCATTTAAATCGGCCTCCATATTAAATCTCCGCACAACTTTGTAAATAATTATTTTAAAATCGTTTCAGCTTTGTGTAAATATCATGGTCAAGGGGTTATTAAAAAAATACGCAAACGCTATCCTAAAAGTCCATAAAAATGAGCGACTTATCGTAAGTGCGTAATGCACAAGTATTGTGCTTGGCACTACTTTGTGCTTACTAATTATGGGTATCTTTTTTAACAGTTTTTTCTTTAACGTTTAGAATTGGAGATCTAAATAGAATAGTTGAGTTTTACACTAGTTGTAACTGATTTTTTATAGTCCTGAAGAATTGCATGCAATGTATATGTATTTATTAGTACTTACACACGTAATTTTCTTCGCTTTTCGGTTACTCTAGTTTTTGATTTTTATTGCTACCCCAGCTGGAGAAGCTAGGCAATGTTTGATCCCAGGACTAACCTGGGCGTTGGCATAATTTTAAAAACATTTTCCAATTAGGTTCAATTTTACAAAAAACGACAGTCGAAATAAGACCGTCTTGCTTATTTACTGTGATTATTTAAAACCATGAAATTGATGGATTTTACTTTGTAAAGAAGTGTAGTATATTCTGTCGATTATTGTCATATGTACCTCCTTAGTTTATTGGCTTAAATCATAGCATTGAGAGTATAGACTTGAAAATCGCTAAATTCCTTATTGTTTCGATCCTTGCGTACTAACTGAGGAAAAATGGACTTGTGGGCTTGTGTGTAAACCAGTTTCTCTGCTAACTGTGGACCAAAGTATGAAAACCATTGAGAAATTTGGACAAATTTGATTTAGACACACAATTAGAAAATTGCATAATTTCGTAGAACATGCACCTTATACGAAACTGTTTTTCTTACTTGGATTTTATGAATTTCACGATTCACGACATAGAAAACCTGTGAGTAAAAATCATACAATCCCTTTGTATTATTAAAACGGGTTTATACAATTTTATACAATTCTCATTAGCATTAGAAACGTGATTTGCTTTTTGGGTTTTCATTGGGTAATCCTCGTGTTTGTTAGTAAGGCGGCAAACTCCACAATTTGCTGTAGTTGTTTTGTATAAGTATAGTAGTGCGAGAAACTTTTTCATACGTTGGAAAATTATCTCAGCAAGACAAATAGCAATAGGAACAAAATAAGGTTTCATGTAAAATAGCAGTGCAAAGATTACTTTTGCATTTTTCATGAAAATATTTGCGCAATGGCATCAAAAGTAAACAGCGTTTTCATCACCGGTGCAAACCGAGGAATTGGGCTAAGGCTTTTGAAGGAAATTTTATTAAAGTTCAGGCCGAAAGTAGTGTTTGCAACGTACAGAAATCCAGCTACATCTCAAGTAGATATATGATTAATTTTATACAAAAGAAAATATTTTTAGATATAGCGATTTCTAAAAATATTTCCGTTTTTTACAGGAACTTACTGCTTTAGCTGATGCCAATAAGAATGTGTACTTGATTGAAATGGGTAATTAATAATATTAATAAGATTATTAATGGTTCATGATGTAAATAAGCTGAACACGTTTTTAAGATCTGAGGTTTTAATATTCACTGTGGATGACGGCACAATGGACTCTAATTTATTTAATTAAAAAATGTCAGGACTCATCCACATAATTAAATTTTGACATTATATCATTCACCAGTCCATCCCTTTCGATTTGATTCTCCCTGCGAAGTATCCAGTGACCACTTTCAGCGGAATCTTGGAGATCCTTTATTAGCAGTAGAGAAATCAAACTCGGAAGTAAAATAGTTGACTCTGGAATAAAGGCCCAACTTCTGGGCAAGGAAGCTAGGATGAGCTGAAGAATCATGAGAACTGAGATTTCTACTCCGTGCAAATTCCGAATACTCATTGAGTTGAACATAAGGGCAGCAGAGTTGACAATGACACCTAATTGGGTCGTTTGTTCTGTCCAAGTGGGCTTTTTCTGCATGTATAATATCACAGGCAGGAGAGCGATGAAAATCCAAAGGAAATATAGATACTTGGGTCTTTGCTCGGATAAGATCCAATTGGATGTGACAAGTAAAGCGTATGCTAAATCAAGCTGAAGCCACATCATTACTAGACTTGTTTGCGTTAGAATCGCACTGAGTGACCTGAAATTGTTTGATTTCTTCTTATCAGCCGGTTTTTCCCGAAGTTGAGTAATGAAGCCAACTATCACAAAGACTTGAGCTAAGATTCCAAGAAGATACCAAAGGCTGTTTAATAGGAGATGGGTCTTGTTACTGGCAAATTTAGCAAATGAGTATAAATATATGAGGAGTGCTACTACGCTAACTAAAAGGCAGGAAAAGCCTTGAGTCATTTTTAAAGACTCGTTAAGTAATGCTGATGTTGGGTATAGCTACTACTCGCATACAATACAATGTCCCAGTAATTTCTGAAAGATTATTTAATAAAATTATAACATGGGTAGCATTATTAGCAGTATTATTTTACGTACTATTAGTGTAGCGCTGTATGCATTTATTTTAGTGCAGTTCAATTTATTTATCGTTCATTTTTACTGGCAATATATATTAACTTATTAATATTAACTTTGGTTTTCCATTAAATTATGCCAAAAATGCTTTTTCAAAATGGTTTTAAAAATATCAACATTTTTTACACAAATAATTTGATATAATTGTTTCACTATAGTTTGTCAATATTTCCAGATGTCGTGGACTACGAAAAGCATGCTGAAGTAGCGAAAACAGTCGAGTCAGTAACAGGTGGCGCTGGACTTAATCTTTTGCTAAACAATGCAGGAATCTTGTTAAGTGCGCCTTTGAAAAGAGTGTCAATCCAGGAATTAAGGAGTAATATGGAAGTTAACCTTTTTGCACCAATACTTTTGACACAGGTCAGTTTTACTTTCCAATAAGCTGTAAGTATAGACATTACGTGTAGATAATCGTTTGTAACTTACAATGTGTAATGGTAGCAGTATTATTAGTAATTATTATTCTCATTGTTATTTGACGGGGGAAATTTTATCTCTTTGTCAAAAACTTTTGTATTTTGTGCAGACATTGTTACCCCAGTTGGAGAAGGCCAGCTTAAACGCGGGGTCATCACCTTGTGGCATAGGCCGAGCTGCAATTGTAAATTTTTCTTCGGAATTAGGTTCTATTGGTGGGAATGATACCGGAGGGATTTACCCCTATAGATGCAGCAAGGTATTGTTCTATTTTCAAGCAGTGAGAGTATTTGTTTGGTAAGACCGAAATAATAACTAGTGGATATTAACACACGCATATCTTTTTCTTTGTAACAGGCTGCTTTGAATTCCGCAACGAAAGGTATGAGTGTGGATTTGAAGCGTTCTAAAATTCTATCTATTGCCCTGCATCCTGGTTGGGTTCAAACAGACATGGGAGGACCACGAGCAACCTTGACTGTCGACCAAAGTGTAGAGGGCATTATGAACGTTTTAGAACATCTGAACGAGTCCCAAAACGGGAAATTCATTGCATGGGATGGAAAAGAATTGCCTTGGTAGTCTAGTCGTGTTTGTTTTACTGCACTGTTAATGATACTAACAATAAGTATACTCAAGTTTTGTTGTGCATTATTATTCGCATTAAACGAGCATTGTATAAAGCGGTAAATAATAAAAGATTTTTGTATCAGGTTAAGGAGTTCAACGTTACAAGATTTTGTTTCTTCAGTCATTCGTTGTATTCATGCTTTAAGCTCTTATTGAGAGGATTGTGAACCTCTGGGTATAGATGTAAATGTTGGTTCAAATCTGCTTACACGGTTTATTTAACTTCCATCATCACTGCCTTTAAAATGCATAGCATGCATGTGTAATAATTATAACTTCCAATTGTATACCTAATAGATACACATGCACAGGGTGTTTTATGTTTCTTCTTCCCGTAACACATAAGCCGCTGAGATTACACAATTTCAAATTCCCCATTTTCAAGATAATATCATTTTACAGATTTTTCAAAATTATCAAAATAAGAATGTCTAACCTCCATATCAGTATGGTTTATGATGATGGCTGACGAAGTGTCTTTGTAGATATAAAAGTACAATTCAGTTTCCGGCGTGCTTACTACAGTAAAGTAAAGAGGGGGACCTAAGTAAAACTGGATTATTTTATTTAAAACAGTAAATAATACACAAATGTAACATAATTATACATTTGCATAATTACGTCGTATATGAGGCTGCCTAAACCAGTATATCTGCTTACACCGAGCACATTTGATTTTTAGCACGAGGTTATAGAGCTTGCAAGAACTTCAAGCAAGATAGAACTTTTGAAATTATATATACAGATATATATACCTTTGAAAACATCAAAATTTAGCAAACCGTGCAGTTATCTCTCGCTGTATGGTAACTGGTAGTTAATCGGCAGACCCGAGGTAGAACTTTTCCATGATCGTCTGTCAAGCCTGATTGTTATGAAGCACGTTAACATTTCTCGTTTTGCCAATTTAACGGAACTGTTTGGAATGGAGCCATGTATCAAGTGTCACGCAGTTTCTTTTTACTCGTTTCATGTGATTTCAAACTGACCTTAACATCAAAGTTGCTACTATCTCAATGGCATCTCTCATGAAACTGTGTTATTGTGTTTATTATGTATGTAACACAATTTTGCGTACATATGAGAATACTGAGGACGAGTAAAGATGCCCATACATTTTTTCAATTGAATTCATTTTACACGGAAACCGAACTACTTAAAGATGCAAATATTGCGTATTATTGCGTATTATTGCGTATTATTGCGTATTATCGTAATTTTTCTTATCATGTATTTATTTTTACACGGTTTTCGGAAATATTTCTAAACAACAATAATAACTGTGTTCTCAAAAACTGAAAAAATATCAGTCCAGGTTTATGAATTTTGATTTAAAGAGTAAATTTTATTTCTTTGTTTCAATATCAGCTATCCGAAACATTTTCAGAACGACAGTCCATGAAAAAGTCACAAGTTCAGAAGCTCAAATTTCCGCATCTACTTCCTGAAGATGAATTTACCCAACCTTGATCTCAGTTCTCACGGTTCGTGTCCACAATTACAAAAAGACCTGTGTAATAGCTCCCTGGAAAACCCATACAATTTCTTACAAAGAGTATCAAAATATGTTTTCGAAAATATTCACAGAAAGTCCTTTGTCTACAAATATAATAACCCTATTTTTTAGGCCCATTACTAAGTACCCCAATGTTTTTTCTCCCTGTTGGAGAATTCCAAAGTACATACAATTTTCCTCCTTTTAAAAGTCTTACGGATCTGTGTTTAAATCCTCATGAGACAAACTTGTTTAGCAACTCTTCCATGTTAAATGAGATATTCTATACTCCCATATTCCTATCGATTGTGTACATTTGTACTGAGGTACGGGGCAAACTTATAATTTTTTTGAGGTGACTTTTGTAAGTAATAAATTACAGATAGTATGCAAAAATCTACTAAGTATGCACTTAAATACCATACAAGTCCGTTCAACTCCACTGACTTTCTCTTCAGAATCAATAATTTCATTGTCTTCCACTAACTAACAACACAATAAATATACATGTCTGTAAAATTTATAAAACATAAAAATTACTCGAAGCCACCATTTCACAGACTTTGATTCTTATGAAACGATCCTGTAACTGTAACAATTACCAAACCAGCATACATCACAGCAAATTGTTAGCCAAAAAAATGTATTTACTGGCAACTGCATCATTCTAGATGCTTATTCATCATACGAATTTCATCTAGCGAGATCTCTGGAACGCAAAAATGCTCTTCGTGATCTAATATTACGCCCACAAAATATATCAGTACTGAATCGTATTTGGTACTATTTAAAAACAGTCGTCATGCACTCTTCACATGAATCACCTCAGACTCTCAAATAGCATCAACATTCGAATTATCCTCGTCGAACCCATTAAAAGACTACTGCGAGTCAGCAAAATTACTCTAAACAAACTCACAATCAGTGTCATGTACAGCTAACATTTACTTTACCTCTGATGTCAGTCCCCACTGTAACCCTTTACCAAGCAACCATCTGGTGATAAGTTAGCAACACAATCTTCTATTTATTCTCTATCATGTAAAATAGACACAAGTCAACATTGAACTGCACCTCTGTACAATTACTTACTACAGTGATCATACTATTTAGAGCGCATAACAAAGATCTAATTTAGTAAAGTTCCCCATCAAAAAGTTCAAGAACTCCCAAAATATCTCTGTCATTGCTCGCCAGCATATGGATCGTCCAAAGCCGATTACAAAGATGTTGGGTCTCGGGGTGCAGCCTTGGTGTCGTTCCATTGGTCCTGTCTCATGGATAACAGGAGAGCGAAAGGTACCAAAACTCATTACATGGGAAGACGAAGACTGTGTGTGTGAAGTGAATGGATATGTTCGGTGAAGGGGTAAAATATGCTACATGCATTTTTAAAGAACAACAAAATGATTTACGTACTTACTCAGTACTCACATGTATTTCCAATGTCCACTACATGCAAAATATACTAAATGCATTCAAAATTAAAATCAGAATTCTCTGCATACAATTTAGCACACAAGCAAAAGGGTTTCTTTGTATCCTATCTGTTATTATGCTCTAACAATGAGTTCATTTTTAGTTCTTATTAGAGACATGAACTCATTGTCAGCTAATAAGGAAAAAGTGTATGCGTAGACGGATTTTTACTTTTTATCGAAATTGCATTACATATTTGTGTGTGTGTATTTATTTATTTAAGTCCAGAGCACACTAGGCGATTTAACTCATATTTGAAAGACCCAATTTCAGCCACTATGTAGCTAGAAAAAATTCTAGTAAATTAATATTTGAGGAAAAAATATGTTTGGCCGAACACCCTGATCGTACAAATACGATGGAAAAACTTTGGTACAGTTGTAGGCCAATTTTGACTCTTAGCCGTACTTACATATGTACACGTGTGAGTCACTCTCTATCCTGACTGCACATTGAATATGTACTGTGTGACTAGATGCGGATTGTTTACTTACTAACATAAATCAGCTGGGAAAGGGCTGCGCAATAATTCCTACCAAAACTTACTGTTTGTTTGTTAATTTGTGTACTCGGGATTTGTCATTTCCAAAAGAGTTGAGTAGTTAGTGAAATTGTGGTAAGTGTTATTTAAATTACTATTTCAGTAAGCCTTGTATTCATAGGGTTTCAGATTAGTGCAGATGAGTATTGAGAGCAGTTTAGGATAGAACATTAGCCATATATGTAATTATTTTCGAATGTAAGAATAAGCAAGTAGATGCAGTTTCTCTGTTCAAAGGTTACTACTGCTTTTTTTGTTACAATAAAAAAAACTGGTAGTTAGCAACAAGGGACAAAAGCTGAAGGTATATGTTAGTTGAATCTAATTCTAGTACTTGTTTTGTCAGTTGCATTGTATAATTCGTGAGTTCGTCATTTGTGGGAACTTGCAGGTAATACAGAAATACTGTTGTAAGGATTTTTCATTGAACTGATGGATTGCCTTCGTTTTTTTAATAAAATTATTCTATAATTTGTAATTGCAGGGGGAGAACTGTACTTGTTAAATTGTGTATTGTAATTAGACTAAATTCAGATTATTGGTTTAGTGAATAATTATTAGGAATACAAACTTCAATGTTGACTGTGCAGGTGTAGTTTGTTATTGAGTTTGTGTGGGAATTGTAATCGTGTTATTGTAGTTTATGTATGTTTACATGTGTGCGTTTATGTGTATTGTATACTTATATTTATAGTTCTTATATGCGTATTCTTAGAAGTGTATTGAAGTGTATGGCAAATGAGGGAATCATTTAATTTTTTTAGGAATCCAAGCATGACAGAAGTGGAGTATTGCTGAGAAAAAGTTCTTCCTTGACAACCCCACAAAAAACTGATTAGAAAGAATCAGTTGGAGTACGAATACTCAAAATGAGGACTAAAATCTCTGGAATTTTCCTCTTGGTCATTGTGGCCTTGTCTTCCTCACTTGCCTACGCAGGGGAGTCCATGGAATCCAATGATATCAACGAAGACGAACGAGAAAGTCGAACCCAAGACTATGACCCTTCCTTCTTGGACGAGATTCTTGGGCCGGACTATTTCGATGATATGAAAAAAACGGATACGAAGAAAGAAGCAGGCGAGAATAAAGACAGTGTTGAAACTGAGATTGTCACCGAAAAGGCTTTTTGTCTGGGGTGTGAGTCAAATGTGAATGTGGAGGATCCGAAAATCAAGGATATTGCTATGTTTGCATTCAACACTTATGCTTCAAATTCTGGCTCTGACAAGGCCCAGACTTTTGTTAAGGTAACTAAAGCCAAGACACAAGTTGTGGCTGGATCTAAGTACACCTTGACAATTCTTGCTGGGTATTTAAATTGTTCGCAAGATGCGTATGTAACTACCCCGGGTGAGTGTGCTGCAGATTATGATAGAGACACCTTCCTTTGTGACTTTGTAATTTTGGAACAACCTTGGGCTAATACGAAGAAAGTTTTGAGCTCTGTTTGCCACGAGAAAGATTTTGAGGATGTTACAGAAAGTGAAATGCTTCCAGAGGCGGTCTCTAGACGAAAGAGAGAAGTGGAAGTCACAACTGAGAACAATAATATTGGGAAATTGCGTGCAGCGGATGAGGACGATGAGTACCTGCGAGGAATGGCGAATTATGCTTTGGAGCAACTGGACGAAATCGACGCGGACAATGAAGCGAGACTATTAGTAGATATGTTATCGGTGAAGAAGCAAACCGTATCCGGATGGTTGTACCATTTGAAGCTCCGAGTCGCTCAGACTACTTGTGAGGAAGGGAAAGGCAAAACTTTAAACGATTGTCGAACTAAGATTCAGCTACCTTTTGTCATCTGTAATGTCAAAGTGCTGGTCCAGCCTTGGCAGACTGTGACGAAAAAAGTCACGGAGAGTCAGTGCTTCCCAGAGAAGATGAAAGCTAGCAAGAAACTTACGAGGAAGTTGTTTCCGGAGGAAAAGGATTTTTACAGGAAGGATCACAAAAGCAAGAAAGAGATGAAAAAGTTGAGGGACAGTCTCGTCGGGGCACCAAAAATTGTGGAAAACAATTCTACTGAAATTCAGAACTTGATGGATTGGGCCATTGAAACTGTGGATGCTCAGTCTAATGCTATGCATGCACAGAGGGTAGTGGAAGTTTTACATGCGGAACGGCAGGTACTAAGAAATCAAGGGGTTATTTAATGTATTGAAAATGCACAAATAGATTAATATTCAACTATAATTATAACTTATAACGGCTTTAATTTAAGTATAAAATTGTATTTTTATTGATTGTGCCAACTCTTTATTTTTTGTATCTATTTTAGCTCGTAAATGGAATTTTGAACAAAATTACCTTTGAGACTGGTTACACCAATTGCAGAAAGAAAGCCGGGCTCGATCGGTCCAAGTGCGACTTGGATGACCAGAGGGTGAGTATTTGCACATTTTACATATGAGTAGAAAATAGTGACAACAATTAACTGTCTGGTCTATATAGGAGCATAATTTCTGCGAGATGCATGTTTGGGTGAAGCCGTGGTTGCAGGAAAAGAAAGTCACTTATTCGAAGTGTGGCAAGCGTGAAGAGATCCTAAAGAGAAAGAAGAGGGTGAGTGGCCAAAATCATGTACTCATAATATATGAATATTAAATTGTGTTGCCAAAGTGGTGCTCAAATTATACCAGAAAATTCAAGGTGTGTGTGAAATTTGTAAATAACTTTCCTGTTGCTGTTTCTAGTCTCTTATTGGTGGGGATGACCATGACCAAAAAGGCTATGAGGTTGCAATGTTTGGAAAATTCCTAGATACCTTCAACAAAAAGTATGACAATCCCGAAGAGTACAAATATAGGCTTGGAGTATTCCGTGAGAATATGAAGAAGGTGAAATTGTTGCAAGAAAATGAGCAGGGAACTGCTACATATGGAGCAACCGTGTTTGCGGATTTGACTGGCAAGTGTTTGAGCTGCTAATCAAACGTTGTGGAAATGGATGCTTTGAAATCAGTTGTTAAACGATTTTTAATTTTAAGATTTTGTTTTTTGACTTTACAGAGGAGGAATTTTCCGAGCGCCATTTGGGTCTCAGGCCGGACCTTCGTCAAAAAGGAAAGATAAAGAAGGCGAAAATTCCACTATTACGAAAATTGCCTGTTGAATTTGATTGGAGAAATTACAGTGCTGTAACTCCCGTGAAAAATCAGGGCACTTGTGGATCATGCTGGGCCTTCTCCGTTACGGGCAATATTGAAGGTTTATACGCTCGGAAGTACCAAAATTTGGAAGAATTTTCGGAACAAGGTAAACATTTCTTGAGTCAGTAGCTGTGTTGGAACTATTAAAGTACTGCCGTATATGTCAAACCATAATAATCATGTTTTAAAGTGAGCAGTTAAGTGTGAAGCAACGTGAATGTAGAGTATGGTAGATTAATGTTTTATGTTCATATTGTTTTATCGTACTACAGAGCTAGTGGATTGTGACACCTTAGATGAAGGTTGTGGAGGTGGCTTGCCAGAAAACGCATATAAAGCCATTCAAAAATTGGGAGGTTTAGAAACTGAATCTGCTTACCCATATGATGGACGTAATGAGAAGTGCCAGTTTAAGTCGGATCTTGCGAAAGCACAAGTCACTGGTTTTGTAGAAATTTCCAAAAACGAAACAGAAATGGCGGCGTGGTTGGTGAAAAATGGTCCAATTTCAATTGGAATTAATGCCAATGCTATGCAGGTAAGAATTTTTTACAGGATTCATATGTTATTGTTTTTAATTAAAACATAAAAGTTAAACCGCTTTTGACATATATATTGTAGTTTTACTTCGGAGGTGTAAGCCACCCTTTTAAGTTCTTATGCAGCCCGAAGCAGCTTGATCATGGTGTCCTCGTTGTTGGTTATGGAGTTCACAGTAAGTATCTACTTGATCTTGATCACTGGATTAAATTGTCAATGCATCTTCTTAGAATATGAACAGGGACTGTGTGTACACCAGTGTTCAACAAAAACATATTTATTTGTGTAGCAACCTCAATTAGACACAAGACTATGCCATATTGGCTAGTGAAAAATAGCTGGGGACCACATTGGGGTGAACAGGTTAGTATCTAAACTTGTTTCTTTATTTGTAGATTATCCCATGTTTAATCGAACGTTGCCCTACTGGACCGTCAAAAATAGTTGGGGTACACGTTGGGGTGAACAGGTTGAGTTAATTTTTTTATTTCTTTTGGGTGCATGACTAATTCTGTGTGTACTGATTCTTTTGTTTTATGTATTGGATTTTGTATGCATAATAATATATATTTTCCCTTACTATTATTTTTAATGTATTAATCAGATGAGCCATTTTTTCGCACGTTCCACCTGTCGTTGATATAACTTGTACTATATGGTTTTGTTATATTAGGGATACTATCGTGTTTACCGTGGAGATGGAACCTGCGGAGTCAACCAAATGGCAACTTCGGCAGTTATTGCTTAATTTCTGCTGTAGACAAACTTTACCACATCTTTTGAACCGAAATAACCGAATGAAATAGTAAAAATCACCTCGTGGAAAAATGTTATCTCGCTGATTAAATTCGATAAATTTATAACAATCATGTTTTATGCAAACTATGTTCTTTGCTTTATGTTATTTCTACTTAAAAAACGTATTTTGTTGGTATACTATATTATGTGGGTTGAAATGTAGAGATCTCCGTTTTGTGTGATTTTCTGTAATAGATAGAATTAGGATTCTGTAGTACTTGGATTGTAGAGCAACCAGCAATTTAATTCTTTTTATTGGATATTTTGTTTGCTTTTGATCGTTCAAATTTGCAATTTTTGTATGTATCAATAAGAAATTCGAGGATTGTGAACGCAGTCCCTTTCACAGTCCACAAATCCAATTCCTAATTTGAGTAAAATATTTGTAGCTTTAAAATTTCGCATTTGTTTACATTAATGATTGAACTAAAACAAACAGTAATGCGCAATTAAAGGTCTAAAAATGGATGATTAAATGTTGTTCAAACACCGGTGATTGCTTTTCGTCTTTTCTATTCACTATCTGCTCCACAATGAGGAAGTACATGGTTCAATGTGTAATAATTACTTTCTTATCTATTTCTCATGAGCAATGTACCTTGTGTCCTTTCCAGATTTTTAAAAATCCCATCAATGGTAGCTTGCATCACTAATTGTGTTCACTTTTATCTGCCTCCTGAAACACCAAACATTTACTTGACAGGCTCATTTAACCATACTAATACATATACATATTTAAATCACACTAGAAGACTGAAAATAGCTAGTTTTACTTGGCTCGAAAATACTGGCGATATAATGTTGAAACGCGTCCTTTCCTAGAATCCAAGCGTTCATTCAAATATTTGTATACCGATTCTAATAATTTTAGTAAAGTTGTCAAGCATAATGCATTTTAACAAAGACAATTTCAAAGCAAAGCTGGCTGACAAACATCTGATTAGCTTAAATAGTTTAGTTACCGTTTTAAACGCACCATGCATAACATTTATTTATCACATTTAATTATTTTAAAAAACATTTATACCCCACAACATCAGATTATTTTTTTTTAAATCTGAAATAATTTATTTTTTATCAACCGACTTACAGGCATCCTAAAGTAATTTAAAAAACAGCTGATCATACATGTACAAAGGGCATACCAAAGTTACTTTTGACCCCCCTTGGAAAAATCGGAAAATTTTGACCCCCCGGCCCGTCCTGGGGTCGGGCCGGGGGGTCAAAATCAATATCATGACCTTGTACGTTAAAGTTATGTGGAATAAAGTAGGCTAAACGGTAGTTTGAACATTTGTAAAGCCAAAAAACCTGAAATTCATTCAAAATATGGCAGGAAAGCAGGAATTACCAAAAACTTATTTTAGAAGAAGAAAAAATGTTTTAGAGGTGCATTGCATGAGAAACGCATAGTAAGACAGTACAGCATCTCGGGCGGTTAAAGTTTGCGGGTTAGCCCGTAAAAAGCTCGGCCCGCCGGGGCTTCGGGCGGGTATGGGTAAAATTTATTACACTTGACGGGTTACGGGTGGGTACGGTTTTTTCAATGTGGTTAAAAAAGACCGTGAAAAAATTCATGTGTGGTGCATGCTGGATATAGCTCCTCACGAGTTCGAGTAGATACTCGAGTTTCGAGTACGAATACGGGTCGAGTACGGTATCAACTTAAGATCGGTACTTGCACTCGTCGGTCGAGTATCCGTTTTTGTACTCGAACTCGAGTATATTTCTAACGAGTATCTAAACGAGTACAAGTATGTTCAAAGTACTTAAACCAATAAACGAGTACGAGTTCGAGTCATTAATTTAAAAGTACTTGAACCCGTACTTGGATTTACAAGCGATACTCGAGTATTTTTCTCCAGTACAAAGTTCACATCCATATATCCTTGATTACAAAAACGTTGTTATTCCGAAGCGAAAACGGAAAAGCGGTTAAAATAAAAATGATTACGAATTGCATGAAACGTTGCACGTGGCATGGCTGAGTCAACACTTGATTAAGTTGCAATAAGTTATTGTTACAGCTCCGAATGTAGTACTACTGTAGTTATTAAGTACCTATTGCCGTAAAATATTATGGAACCGGAGAATAGTGCAGAATTAATGGAGGTTAAGGATGAGATTGACCTGACTGAACAGAATCCAGTCAATGTGACTGGCAGTACCAAATCTTGATCTAAAGTTCATCAACATTTTAACCTCGTTAGAGAAAATTTTCACTGCAAACACTTCGTAAGTTGCTGTTAAAAATTCTTTTTATCTGAATTTACAATTTGTTTTCTACGTCTATCTCTCTTTAACTAAATACAGTAAAACCTGTATATAGTGGTTTCTCTAGGGAACCTAATATTTGACCACTATGTACAGTGACCACTATACTCAGTATAGTGGTCATAGACCACTATATAGGGTTCATATATTAAATTATTAATTTTAACGTGTTTAAGAAGACATAATTGAAACTGTCGCAGTTTTTTACATATCACTAATTTTTGACCGTTTAAAACTTTTAAACTTGTGTTGAGCAAGATATTCTGTATAACGATAATTCTATGTAGTAATTCTAAATATTGTTTTTGAATACTACGTGAAATAGCTACCAACCTAGCGTAAAATTACTTTATTATTGACGCCGGCAGATTCTCCGCAAATATAATGTAAACAAATATAATGTTTCTTCTTCCAAGATTCAATCCAACCACTGCTTGCTGGCAATCCTGCCTACCACTTTCACTTTGAGATTTTCCAATAATTCTAATATTCTATATTTTTCGAAATGGAAGTCAATGTATTTTGAACTCTGCGTGGTATGGAGGTATGGTACCGGGAATATGCTTTATTTAAGAAACCGTAATCTAGAATAATCTTAGAAATCTATAGAAATTATGAGCGACGATTTCGTGTGCACATGGTTTTTAATGCTGACCACTGTATTCAGTGTTCGAAGCATGCATTTCGTAATGAATGGACGTAAGCCCGGGTCCATTATTGACAGGGGACCACTATAGAGAAAACCACTGTATACAGGGTTAACGTAATGTTAAAACATAGGGCGCGTGACGGGGACGCATGACTGGCCACTGTGAACAGGAGACCACTGTATAGGTGGTCACTATATACAGGTTTTACTGTAGTCTACAAATTTTTTTTCGGTGTACTTGATACTCGAGTACGGTTCGAGTACGAATTCAAGTACGGGTCGGTCGGTATAAACGTTTCATACTCGCAAGTACGGTCCAGGTTCGGTAAAAAATTAGGAACTATAATACCGTCCTTCGAGTATGGGATTTTATACTCATACTTGAAGACACAAGTCCGGATCAAGCGGGAATTTGGCCCGACAATTTGAGTACGGTTCCAAGTACGAGTACGGTATGTATAACTACTCGACCCGTGAGGAGCTACAATGCTGAATCAGGGGTTGTAAAAGTACATTAACTTGAATACATGGAATGATTTTCAAACGTTTGCAATTTTACCTTTAAAACAAAGCCTTGACATTCAATGTCAACGACTTAAATTACAGAAAATAGTCGGAAGATTGCAAGGTTGGGAAACATTTAAACAGATACTAGTTGAACGTAGGTGTCTATAAATTATGTGAAGTGCAACGAATGCAGGGATATTTTAGCAGGCAATCGCGCCAAGGAGGGACATCAACTCTGGCCAAACATAATTGTAAGAATTCTGCAGTGGAAGCAACCACAGCTCTTACCAATTTCATTAAAAATTGAATAAGAAAAATGTTCTGGGTCTATAGCTATGGATTTACAAGCTGGACTGGTATTAGCGGGAGGGCTACGGGCTTTTATAAATTTTACGGGCCGGGCCGGGCTTTATTGTTGAACTTTAATTTCGGGCCGGGCGACACGGGTAAACATTTATAGCAACCACAGGACGACCCTTACCCGCGGGCGGGTACGGGTCTAAAATATCCGACGGGATGATGCTCTATAAGACATTGAGTAGCTAAATTTGACCCTACGTGAAATGCAGTTGACCCCCCTCTGAAATTTCATTTTTTTTGGATTTTGACCCCCCTTGGAAAACACTCCTTGTACATGTATGCAGCTGATCCGATATTGACTCAAATTCGTGATAATGATGCTAACATGAATTGGATCAGTATATTTTTGTTGATGATGGGTTATAAACCTCAATACCAATTTCCATATGATTTTTGTTTGTGGTAACAACAGATGAAGCCACTCCAGCAATGAAGTTACTACAAATAGCTATTTAACGAAACGTTATAAAGAGTAAATTAGTGAATATTAGGTATTTTCTTAATTAGGCTGGAGACGGAACAAATCGTATAGCTAAACGTATTAATGTTAAGATTATTCAGCTGTTTTAGTATTTTATAGGAGTGGGACTGTACCGGAATGTTCCAGGATTTCTTGGAATGGTCTGGTCCTTGAGCCTGGACCGGACCATTTTATCTGTTCTCACAATCAGTGTAGGACCAGGACCATGAAGGTCTTTTAGACTGTATGACCGGAACCATCTGGTCCGTACAAATTGCTGGAACAGGAACATATGTTCTGTTCCTCGAAATAACTCGGACGAGACCGGAACAGAACAGACCAGACCACTAGGACCGAATAGGTTTATAAAACGATCACAACATGCAAGCATTGGACAATTTAGATGTTTTGAATAATTTTTCTGATTATTTGAAACGAAGTGTAAAATTGTCAGCAAAATGATAATGAATAAAAATTTTAATTTTAAAGTATTTTCTATTATTTTTACATAAGGAATTTTCCCAAATGTATTCTTTGATAACTAATATTAAATATTAACGTCTGGCGGACACAATGAATGATACAGGAGGCAAGAATGTTCTCCACGGCACGTTGAATTAGAGCTCTCCTTTGTTTTCCATTCAGCATGTATTGTTTCGTCTCTCGATCGTATCATGCCTGTACTTGTACAGCCTATAGCAATGCTATTCTATTATAGCGGGAATTGGAAGTACATAAATGATCATCTATCGAATCTGGTCTGACCATTTGAAATGTTTGCTGGAACGTTCCATATGGTCTGGGCCAAACAAAGGACCAAACATTCTGGTCTGTTCTTTGAGCTGCGGACCAGGTTTAATTGGTCCATCAAGGTTCTTGGACCAGACCAGATACATTTGGTCCTTTCGTAACCAGGGAACAGACCGGAACAGACCAGAACTGACCAAAATTTCTGGTCCGGACCAGAATAGTCCCGTTCCTAGTATTTTATGTAGTAATAAGCAAAACATAAAACTTCTAGGGTATTTGTATATAAAACATTAGTATTTCATTCAAACTATTATTAAAATTCAAATCAAAATTCATTACTGCCAGACATCCCATCCGCTACGGCGGAGATTGATTGCTATATAGTTATTGTCGTAATACTTTACTGATCACTTTTTCCTCTTTAGTAATTTATACAAATGGATAGCTATGGTTACTTTTACCCCTTCAAAAAAATAAACTATTAAAGCGTTAGACAGTAGCAAGGCCGGCGACATTGTTATCTCTCGACTTGGGGTCTCGCGTTGGCTTTGGGCTTTCTTACCACCAAGACTTCCAAATTTGAAGAGAGAATTATATTTTAATTAAAAAATAAATTACTAAATCATGATACAGTAGCAAGGGCGGCGACATTATCAGAAGAAAAGTTAAAGTAAAAATTGTCGATTCTTCAACATTCGATTCTTTGGCAAATTCGACAAATTGCCTTAGGGCAAATTCGGCAAATTGCCTCAGGGCAAAATCGACAAATTGCCTCAGGGCAAATTCGAAAAATTGCCTTAGGGCAAATTCGACAAATTGCCTCAGGGCAAAATCGGCAAATTGCCTCAGGGCAAAATCGACAAATTGCCTCAGGGCAAATTCGAAAAATTGCCTTAGGGCAAATTCGACAAATTGCCTCAGGGCAAAATCGGCAAATTGCCTCAGGGCAAAATCGACAAATTGCCTCAGGGCAAAATCGACAAATTGCCTCAGGGCAAAATCGACAAATTGCCTCAGGGCAAAATCGACAAATTGCCTCAGGGCAAAATCGACAAATTGCCTCAGGGCAAAATCGACAAATTGCCTCAGGGCAAAATCGACAAATTGCCTCAGGGCAAAATCGACAAATTGCCTCAGGGCAAATTCGACAAATTGCCTCAGGGCAAATTCGACAAATTGCCTCAGGGCAAATTCGACAAATTGCCTCAGGGCAAATTCGACAAATTGCCTCAGGGCAAATTCGACAAATTGCCTCAGGGCAAATTCGACAAATTGCCTCAGGGCAAAATCTACAAATTGCCTCAGGGCAAATTCGACAAATTGCCTCAGGGCAAAATCTACAAATTGCCTCAGGGCAAATTCGACAAATTGCCTCAGGGCAAAATCGACAAATTGCCTCAGGGCAAAATCTACAAATTGCCTCAGGGCAAAATCGACAAATTGCCTCAGGGCAAAATCTACAAATTGCCTCAGGGCAAAATCGACAAATTGCCTCAGGGCAAATTCGACAAATTGCCTCAGGGCAAATTCGACAAATTGTCTCAGGGCAAATTCGACAAATTGCCTCAGGGCAAATTCGACAAATTACCTCAGGGCAAAATCGACAAATTGCCTCAGGGCAAATTCGACAAATTGCCTCAGGGCAAATTCGACAAATTGCCTCAGGGCAAATTCGACAAATTGCCTCAGGGCAAAATCGACAAATTGCCTCAGGGCAAAATCTACAAATTGCCTCAGGGCAAATTCGACAAATTGCCTCAGGGCAAAATCTACAAATTGCCTCAGGGCAAAATCGACAAATTGCCTCAGGGCAAAATCTACAAATTGCCTCAGGGCAAATTCGACAAATTGCCTCAGGGCAAAATCTACAAATTGCCTCAGGGCAAAATCTACAAATTGCCTCAGGGCAAAATCTACAAATTGCCTCAGGGCAAATTCGACAAATTGCCTCAGGGCAAATTCGACAAATTGCCTCAGGGCAAAATCGACAAATTGTCTCAGGGCAAATTCGACAAATTGCCTCAGGGCAAAATCGACAAATTACCTCAGGGCAAAATCGACAAATTGCCTCAGGGCAAATTCGACAAATTGCCTCAGGGCAAAATCGACAAATTGCCTCAGGGCAAATTCGACAAATTGCCTCAGGGCAAATTCGACAAATTGTCTCAGGGCAAATTCGACAAATTGCCTCAGGGCAAATTCGACAAATTACCTCAGGGCAAAATCGACAAATTGCCTCAGGGCAAATTCGACAAATTGCCTCAGGGCAAATTCGACAAATTGCCTCAGGGCAAATTCGACAAATTGCCTCAGGGCAAAATCGACAAATTGCCTCAGGGCAAAATCTACAAATTGCCTCAGGGCAAATTCGACAAATTGCCTCAGGGCAAAATCTACAAATTGCCTCAGGGCAAAATCGACAAATTGCCTCAGGGCAAATTCGACAAATTGCCTCAGGGCAAAATCTACAAATTGCCTCAGGGCAAATTCGACAAATTGCCTCAGGGCAAAATCTACAAATTGCCTCAGGGCAAAATCTACAAATTGCCTCAGGGCAAATTCGACAAATTGCCTCAGGGCAAATTCGACAAATTGCCTCAGGGCAAAATCGACAAATTGTCTCAGGGCAAATTCGACAAATTGCCTCAGGGCAAAATCGACAAATTACCTCAGGGCAAAATCGACAAATTGCCTCAGGGCAAATTCGACAAATTGCCTCAGGGCAAATTCGACAAATTGCCTCAGGGCAAATTCGAAAAATTGCCTCAGGGCAAAATCGACAAATTGCCTCAGGGCAAATTCGACAAATTGTCTCAGGGCAAATTCGACAAATTGCCTCAGGGCAAAATCTACAAATTGCCTCAGGGCAAAATCGACAAATTGCCTCAGGGCAAAATCTACAAATTGCCTCAGGGCAAAATCGACAAATTGCCTCAGGGCAAATTCGACAAATTGCCTCAGGGCAAATTCGACAAATTGTCTCAGGGCAAATTCGACAAATTGCCTCAGGGCAAAATCGACAAATTACCTCAGGGCAAAATCGACAAATTGCCCCAGGGCAAATTCGACAAATTGCCTCAGGGCAAATTCGACAAATTGCCTCAGGGCAAATTCGACAAATTGCCTCAGGGCAAAATCTACAAATTGCCTCAGGGCAAAATCTACAAATTGCCTCAGGGCAAAATCTACAAATTGCCTCAGGGCAAAATCTACAAATTGCCTCAGGGCAAAATCTACAAATTGCCTCAGGGCAAAATCTACAAATTGCCTCAGGGCAAAATCTACAAATTGCCTCAGGGCAAATTCTACAAATTGCCTCAGGGCAAAATCGACAAATTGCCTCAGGGCAAAATCTACAAATTGCCTCAGGGCAAAATCTACAAATTGCCTCAGGGCAAAATCGACAAATTGCCTCAGGGCAAAATCTACAAATTGCCTCAGGGCAAAATCGACAAATTGCCTCAGGGCAAAATCTACAAATTGCCTCAGGGCAAAATCTACAAATTGCCTCAGGGCAAAATCGACAAATTGCCTCAGGGCAAAATCGACAAATTGCCTCAGGGCAAAATCGACAAATTGCCTCAGGGCAAAATCGACAAATTGCCTCAGGGCAAAATCGACAAATTGCCTCAGGGCAAAATCTACAAATTGCCTCAGGGCAAAATCTACAAATTGCCTCAGGGCAAAATCGACAAATTGCCTCAGGGCAAATTCGACAAATTGCCTCAGGGCAAAATCGACAAATTGCCTCAGGGCAAAATCTACAAATTGCCTCAGGGCATAATCGACAAATTGCCTCAGGGCAAAATCGACAAATTGCCTCAGGGCAAAATCTACAAATTGCCTCAGGGCAAAATCGACAAATTGCCTCAGGGCAAAATCTACAAATTGCCTCAGGGCAAAATCTACAAATTGCCTCAGGGCAAATTCGACAAATTGCCTCAGGGCAAAATCGACAAATTGCCTCAGGGCAAAATCTACAAATTGCCTCAGGGCAAATTCGACAAATTGCCTGAAGGCAAATTCGACAAATTGCCTGAAGGCAAATTCGACAAATTGCTTCAGGGCAAATTAGTTAGAATCTATTCAGTATCTCAGAAAATAACTATTATTGCTCAAAGCTGTTTTTTTACGTCTCCGGTTAACATAAATTAGTGACAAATAGTTTTCATAACCTCAGACCAGTAATATTCAATATTATGGTCTGAAAACAGTGTTAATCAAATATAAAGCCCAGGTAGAACCCTTGTTTACAAATGACCATGTCTCCCCGACATCCTAAAATGAATTTGTTTTCTGGAGTTTAATATGAGAAATTTTAACGTAACCATGAGGACCTTTACTTTTATAAATTAAAACTGGAATTTTTGCGCTGGGCCACAAACCATGTACATAAGACGTTATGTAGTTGGGCTTTGCTACAGAACAATATATGTATGATTTTCGCATAACGATTAAGGTAAGATTAGGTCATGAGGGCTTACATGTGCACTCTGCCTCCCCCTCTTTCGTTCACAACCTCTTCATAGGTCCTCTTCCTCATGTTCATGAGGGCGCCTAAAATCAGCGTGTACTCGCCATCACCCTGGCAGTTTGTGAGAGCGAGGCATCTCTCATTCCCTCGTGAGGGTGCCTATGTATGGGACGGGGACGTTCATTAACGACGTTAGCGCTGACTGAGCGTGACTGAGACTAGATCGTCTGGTGTTCATGACGGACTGGAATGACGTAAGGATTTGTAACTAAGTGTTACCAGGGATATGGACGTACCTAGTAGGGAATTTCCCATCACTGACTGACCCTCTGGTTCACGTTCTTGGCGTGCAACGTGCGAAATGTAGAGGCTTAAGTGGCGTCCATATATTATGTAACTGTAGGTCGATCGGTGGTCAAATGTTCTGCCGTTACGCTGTAGTTAAGACGAGATGGTGGTCCTATTATAGACACACACGTAACGCAAATTTCATGCATGTATGAGTTTTCACATATATATCTTTGAAAACAATCGTGCAGGGAAAAGCCAAATTTGCTTTAAAGATTTCAAGTGTTTCGCATAATTTCTTGATTTTTTTATCACTTTGTAAATTTTGAATGGCACAATTTAGTGCATGTGGAGCATGTTTTGAACTTTTGAACCACTTCGGGGTATCCCGGAGGGGGTGAAGGAAGTGACGTACACGCTGTAGCTTTAAACTATGGACATTTACTTCATAAATTCTGCCTGACATCATTTTTTCGAACAATTGAAAGTATAAATGAATAAAGTATAGAATCGTTACCACGTTACTTAAACAGTTCCTTATAAATAAATATGCGTTACGGTTGGGTGGTACCTCTTTATCTAAGCGTTACGTGTGCGTTACATTTGGTGGGCGGTGGTACGGATTTGAAAAAATTGGCGTTACGTAATAAATGGACGCCGCCTTACACAAGTCAATAGTGAATTTTCGAAAATCTAAAATCAATTTTTCTACAATAATTGGAGGAATCAAATAAATGTCTAACTTTTAGTCACACCTAACGTGGTATTTACACTGAAAAACAACTTAACATTAGTTTCGAAAAATTTAGCTATTGATTTTTTCGTTCCACTAAACTAAATTTCCAGGTTTACATAATAAAAGGTATAATAACCTTGAACAATTTACAAGCTTTAATTTGTTTTCCGATGTATAGCTGGTTTTCCCCGAAATAACAGATGTTTAAAATTCCAGTTTATCGGTAAATCATTATGCTTTAGTCATGTAGTAGTCAGTTTTTAATTTTTTTTCATCGAAGTGGAAAACATTTGTCATATCTTACGGGGAATTGACATTTGAAATTTCAACTGAGACAGGGCTAGTGATGCCAATGGTATGGTCTGATCCAGATTTTATGAAACTGGTCTGGTCCAAGGCTCAGTCCAGTTTTTCGGACCAAGCGAGACCAAAGACCATGGTCCAGATTACCATTGAGAGCAATTAAATAATCACATGCTATCCAGTAAAATTCTTCTTGTATCTCCAGAAATTACATTTTTAATTTGTTCCATGGGATTTCGTTAACTCATAAATGTTTATTTTGCGTACTTTTGAGACCATGGTCCTGTGGTCTGGTCTTATCCTGAAGCTGGACCAATTGTATCTTGTCTGGTCCAAGTGTTGTATCAGACCCAACCAGACCAATAACTGACCATTATAAATGATTCGGACCAGAGCATTGGCATCCCTAGACAGGGCCTTTGTGGGTCTTTTCTATTCCCTTATTGAGTTTCATTCCCACATTTTTTCCGGTTACTCTGCTCTAAAGGCGTGGCCCGCAGGAGATTTCCCAACCCAACCCGAGTCTTACCCACAAATACGTAACCCGAACCCGCCCGACCCGAAAGTCAACCTCTGAAACGTCGACCCGCCCCGACCCGACAGTATTTTTTTAGACCCGCGCCAGACCGCAGCCCGCTGAGTTTCAGGTGACACAGCCCGACCCAGCTTGCGGGCCCCCGCGGGGCCCGCAATTGTTTAAGAACAGTAAAACGCTGTCAGATTCGCTTCCCATCACAATGTCTAAAACAAAAGTATAAACCGTAGAAACCGAAGAATAAATATTATTTAAGTTTTAAAAAATTTTTAATATCTGTAGTTGGTTCGATTTTTAATTTGTGTTTGAAAATCCCTTTGCAGGAAACGTTAACTAATGGTAAGAATACTGCTCTAACAGATTTCAGAGCAGCAACTTCAAAACGTTACAAGTCACAGTCACACAATGATAAGCGAAGAACACGATGAATAGTAACAACCAACACTTACAAAGGCAGAAACGTGAGCAATCACAAACGGACGCAAACCATATAATTCTGGAAAAATCCTAAACGTCGGTGATTGAAATTTAAACGTTTTGCGGGCTGCTTGCGGGCCCAAGGTATATTTAAATCCTGCCCGAACCCGCCCGCAGCCCGCACTATGTGCATAAATTTCAACCCGACCTGCCCCGTTGAAATACAATAAAAACCCAACCCGATCCGCAACTTGCAACACGACAAAGCATTAAACCCGAACCCGCCCATAACCCGCACGGGCGGGTCGGGCCTCGGCCCGACCCGAATTTTTACCCGCGGGCCACGCCTTTACTCTGCTCCCGCTCCACTGTTCCTGCTTTTAGCCACCTTGTGCATATATATTACTCGTTCCTCCTTTTAGCCTAAGTGCCAGCACGTGTTTTGAGGGAGGTCAGCAGTCAGCAGGTCAGTTCTGGCCAGTGTTTTTGGAAGGTCTGTAGTGAGTGTTGTAGGGTAAAAGCCAGTGGTTCAGTAGTTATTAGTGGAGTTCAGTAGTTCAGTGTTTTAGAGTAAGAGAGAGTAGTCCAGTAGTTCAGCGTTTTAGTGAGACACTGTTTATATTGTTTCTTCAAACTGAGCACACATTCCATGCGTTTAACATCATATCTCTGTGCCTCATCCTTAACCTACATAACTTAGAGAGTTTTGACATAATATTAAGAAAGGGTTGTTACTTAAAGAACACTCTTAAATTGCGGTGGACGCAATATTAGTATTACAATTCGAATTAATTTGAAACAGCGTTTCCTGACAATTAGCTTCGATTGTATAAGAAAATGCACGCTTCGGTATGTTTTCAAACTATAATTTGCAGCCCACCTTTTAAAAAATTTACCATTTTGAAGTAGAATCAGATCAGAAGTTATGACTGGGTTTATTACGACTTATAATTAGAATAATGTAGGCTTGATCTATAACTGATTTAGTGAAATTCAAAATGAAATGATTTATTTAAACAGCGATTACAAATATTGGTTTGTGAAGTACGAATGCTGAAGAATGATAAAAATTTTAATCAAGTCGATTATTTGGTCTTATAGTGTATAGTCGTTCCACCATTTACATATGCCTTTGTAGTACTGCACATACAAAAGAAAGAAAAGGAAACACACAATTATAGTGATACCTATTGCGAATGGATTATGGAGGAATAGAGCTCTTTAACTCTTTCGACGTGACACCAAAAAATATACAATTTAAAGCACTTTTCAGAGATCATGTTCGAATTGGTGGGGGTGCGGGGTATACATAGGTAATAAGTTAATATCCTGTGCAAGCCGCGCGTCCAGTTATATGTATTCATACTAAGAAAGTTTACAATACCATTCGTAGTAAAACAATTAGATTGCTAAGCTAATGTTAACAATCTAACATGGATTTCATTGGAAGTAAAAATATGTTGTTCTCAAATTTTTGTTCACTGCTAAGTTCATGGATTTGTAACCGTAGAACATTTGGCAATACCAGGGGGAAGGCACGTCTTCGTATTTTTGTCAAAATTAGTGCCAGCAGGGCATGCCATATGAGTTGCAGATTTATCGTAGCACCAATAGAACTTTGTACAGTCAAGTTTATCTGGTTGCAGCCCATCAGAAGGGCATTGAATACCTGCAAAGAACCCAATAGTTGATAATTATGAGCAAACCAAATGAAGATTAAATAGAATGATGTACAGGTTGTTGTTCGTAACGTAACAACCACTATTTAAAAAAAAGCAATCTTGAATAATACTTAACGCTTCTCATTGAAAGTATACCTTGTAATATATTATCAATAAGGCAAGTAGCAACTTGTTTTTTGGGGCAGCAATAGCCTTTCGTTATGTCAAATGCATACCCGGGTAAACATTGCAAACGATATGGAGTAGAGTCAATACATATGTAAAAATATTCGCAATCCAGTGGATCCTGGTAGACGACATTAGGTACCGGGCATCTAAATTCTGTAGGTAAAGACGTAGGCACCGATGTAGGCAAAGTTGTTGGCACTGGTTGCGGCAAATCCTTTGGACTATATGGAGAACATAAATTGGCTCTTGCTTCCTTCGTCAGAAACTTGTCCTGCCAGAATAACCACAAATACAATGGTTTATAAAATGCGTTCAACATTTAACTGAAACTAATGTAAACTTACTTATTACTTTTTGCGCCAAATTGGTTCCAGTTGGAGCAGAAATGACTAGCAAGAGAAAAGTACGACAGCTGCAGTTAAGATTCCCTACCATTTTCCAGAATTATGAAACTTATGCTGCTGGAATCTAAACAATACATGAACGTTCCTGACGTGATTCTACAAAGTATTTTTCTATTTCATTTCCAATTGCTTTTATTGTTTTTCATAGTCCTAGTTAGCGTTTCCTAGCACGTAAATTTTTTATTATCTTTAGTATATTAGGTTAATTAGTTTACTATTCAACATGTCACTATTCTACTCGTTTCTAATTATGGCATATGTATGTGTGCAAATGTTGTTATGTATTCTCTATCTTAAGCTAATTGTATAGGTATATCAAGAACCAGAATTGTTTCCATGCTCCTATGCCAAATACTCTTGACGTTTTGAGAGCAAATGTAAGTGAGCCCACAGAATAAATGAAAAACGAATTAATAAATGCGGATTTGTTTAAGTAGATATACATGCGCTTTAAAATGAGCCAGGCATTTGTTTATTTCGCAAGAATTAGAATAAAAATGAATATGTATGTATTATACTCAGTTAAGTTTCTATTTCTGGCGTATTTAATTCCATTCTCACGCAACCACGGATAAACAGTTCCAGTTGAGAGTCATTAACACATCTATAAATTCATAAATAGATAAAAAGTTATGAAACTGTTTATCCCAATTTAAATGTGCGATATCATACGTAAAGCTGAATGACGCCAATAAGTTATTAATGGCTCACCGAAGAAGCTTGATCCTGCAAACATTTGATTATTTCGCCGTACGAAATGCACTTTTCATCACTGGGATCGATCTTAGGGCCTAAAGGATAAAACAAAATCCTTCAATTTCTACCATACTTCAATTGAATACGTACTATGTACATATACACACAATCCAAATTAATCAATTCAAATCACGCAAGTAGATATATTCACAGTACACACATGACACACTCATTACTGTAAAAAATAATTGAAGTGCATTTTACCCCAAGTTGCTAAACATGGTCCAAGAACTTGGTATAACATAGGGTGGTAATTTTCTGGTATGTGTTTCACAGCAAAGATGGCAAACGTTTCATTATTCAGCATATGGTTTTTGTCGCTCTAATAACCGTATTTTAAAATTTTGTGAATTATTTTCCGAATAAAAAACAAGTTTATTGGTTATTTTTCTTAAATAATAAAGTAATTTCAGAGGATGTATTGACCAACCATTTCCACCTTGTTCATGAAACATTTGATGGCACACTGGAAATATTCTCCAAAATCCGAGCCAGGATGCTGAGCTTTGAGGGCTTTTGTACACGACGTGAGTACTTTCAGCATTCTCTTGGCCAGAATCAAAACTAGTTTCCGACATGACGACCCATTATCAGACCCTTTCGTCTTATTGCTATTGCCTGCAGCAGCGTCTTCTGATTTACCCGTTAATTCTTCCGCATCAACCTGTTCATACATGTAATTACATACATTCACACTTTTTCAAGAATTATTATTATTAATTCTTAATTATCAGTTTAAACTTTATACCACAATCAAAATGATCGCCCAAGCTACATAAAAGGTGACAACAAATTTGAACCAGGTTTTTGAGTTAGCAAACATGGTTAAAAACATTCTCAATATTGAACTAAAACTTCTCCGAAATACCACCAATGTTGAATTCTTGTTATTATATATGTTTAAGCCAATTTTTACCAATTTACACAATCAGTAGTATTAAAATTGTCAAGTCCTTCACAACAACAGCACACATACACGGTTAGCAACTGCTGCACAAAAAATGACGAGTGCATTTCCGATTGCATTTGTTTTTCATCTCTGACATGAGTAACTCTCTTCGAAGTGCGACCTCAGTAAACAAAAAAAATGTAATTTACACCTTTTGTTCTTTAGGACGCCAACTGGACTATGTTTCAGCTTTGAAAATTCAGGAATAATTAAATGACTGACTTAAGGACACGTACATATGTACATAGGTACATACGGACTCGTGTGGTCACGTCATCCAAACTCTATTGCTTCCGGTCAACATGGAATCATATTGACTCCAAAATTCTGGAAATTTTTTAACATATTAACTGGCGACTTGCTCGGATTGGAAGACTGCAATGCTTAAATAATATTCCATTATTACCTGTATATAGATATAGAAATATTACAAAAATGACAAGGAGTATGATTATAACCGGGTCGTCCATATTTAGGACCAAAAATTTGCGGAAATACTCTTCAAACGTAAGTGAAAGGTTCGAGCAAAATTACAGTTGTCATGATTATTAAAAAATAATTTTAATAGTGATGATAACTTCCCTCACTTATTGTTAGGTACATCTTTCAATATAATGCTTAAATTGCCCAATCTAGTAATGTTAGGGAAATCCCGAGCAGCTCACAGGACGGACTGACAAAAACATCAGTCCGGACGGATTGGGAGTGGGATTGGGATTGACTATTTGAATGTACAGAGGGATTGAGAGGGAGTGGGATTGACGCAAAAATGTAGAAAACTGAGTGGGATTGATGGTCAGAAATTAAACCACATTAATTTAATTAATTTAGTTAATTAAATTAAATTGGATTAATTAGAGGCGCTTTTTAAAATTGGCGCGGTATGTACGCATGCGCGCGCAGCGCGTGAGATTGAGTGGGATTGACTATCGGGAGTGTGTGTGTGCATTAGAGGGATTGGGAGTTTTCTCTATGGTACATAGAGTGATTGGGACGGAGTGTGAAATGAGGTATCGAGATTGAATAGGGATTGGGATTGTAAGAAGAGGGATTTCCCTAACATTACAATCTAGTTCATACAGGCAATTGTATATTTCGACGTTTCGCAGGATTTATTAACCCAGTGTGTCACGCCTGAAGTAGTTAAATACCCTTCCAGTCTTGCATTATAAACATGTAAGTCTACACGCGATTAAATTACAGAAAAAAGGTTGATAAATGCTCACCCATAAAAACTAAAATACTTATTCTCTATTCCCTAGCATATCAGGAGAAAATAAACGATGGGGTAAATGGGAATGTACCCTTTGTGAAGAAGCGCTTGAGTCTTTAACGTCTCTTATAGCAAGTTTGTGTACATATAGATACAGTAAGTGACACGCAGTGTACTTCGGAAATGATGGATGAGATGATGGGGATATTTTATTGCTACAATAATTATTTATTTGCATATTCAAATCTCAAAGCCTCAAACCCTAGGCAGAGCTGAAACCGAAGGAAAGTAATCAATGAATTTTTCCTATTACAGTTTTTCTATGACTGCGAATGCAGTCGAGATGCGGAGATTGAGTAAAAGTGATCCTTTGGCTCCAATTTCGTAATACTTCCAATCTTTCTTTTATCCTTTCCTTCCCTCTGTTCTGGTATAACGAAAAAACCTTAGCATTGCCAGAGACGGAGTCATAATTTAGTACTTATTATTCCAGTTTTTAATATTTAGAAACTTCAAAATGTATTCCCGTCTTTCGAATAGTTTATCGCGCACACATCTCGCATCTCTCACCAAAAATATCACACCTCGTTCACCCGGCGTAAGGTAATTGCAAATATTTTTAACCCTTTTAATCGTTTTATAGTTCCTTTGACTTTGATCTTCTCTGTATTCTAACTTCTAACATAGAACCAATGACATATTGAGGTCATTCCAGTGTGTGGCATCAGGCATATAGAGAAGTGCGATTGTAAACAGTTACGTATAGATAGATATAACAATATGCATTTAAATTGTACTTCTAAAGGAAGTGCTAAACAAGATATAATTATGAGTATGTATGTGAGTATATTTTGAAGAGGTTTAATTTTTATTTGGGTGAACATTTTTTTTTTGCTGAACGTGTGACTTATCCTTAATGGAGGTGTAACAATGAGGTGCTTTAAATTTCTATAAGAATCACAGGAAGTTGGAAAAGTTCGAATCTCGATTCCTGTCAATAATGTATGGACGGTTTGAGCTGACACTCATTGTTTATATAACAGTCGTATCATTTATACGTCCACCAAGGGCAGAGCGGAATAATTTATAGTATGCTAGTTATGGTGTAATTTTGTCGTGATACAGGCACATTTCAATGAATGGAGTAAAACAATTTTAAAAAAATATTTAAATGTGGTTTAATCAGGATTTTGTAATATAAAAGAAATTAAAAAAAAATTGAAATCAAGCAGTAAAAAATGCAAGGTTTTACATATTTGTAATTATATATCAGTAATTTAAACAAGTCCGAGGTGGCTTGCATTTTAATTAAGTAATTTCGGTACAGGTACAGATTCACAATTTTATGATGCTTTTTAAGCGTTCCATTTCCTGTACAATCCTCCTGTTCATCTCCTCTACTCTGGCATCATTAGGAAGGATACTGCGATCTGCTTGAGAGATTATTCGGATTCCATCCGCGTAGCTCATCATAAGGAAACCCATTCCTGTTTTAAAATAATTAGGATATTTTTGTTATATTTTTCATGTCTTATAAAAATAGTGGGATTTTTGCCGTTTACCTAATGTGTACGTACATATATTGTTGCTTTAGAGCAATTAATTCCTTTCACTGTACATTGTATAGTAGATTGTTGATCATTTTTTCCTTTAAATTATTCTCCAAAAAATTACACAAAGTTTTAGGATATTCAATAGAACAAATAATTTGGTGGAATGTACATATATGTACATATTTAAGTACATCATTTAAGACCTCAGTACTCCAAAAACATTGTAACAAAATTCTTGCTCAAGTTGATTGAACCTTTTGGCTATTATGTTTTGAAATTGAAAGACAGGTGGAACAACACTTGAAACTTTGGTTTGGTATAATAAAAAATAGCAGATTGGCTGGATGTAAGGAATTAGCGAAGAATTGAACTAGTTTTGAATGATATTACTTATTATTGTCACTTGTTTAATTTACAGTTAGCAAAACTATTTCTCACCCACTCCACCTTTTCCACATCCGGCAATAAAATTCATGTCAGTTACTCGTGTCGAACCTCCGTCGGCAATGAAGTAAGTTGTGGTTGGTGGGCCGGGGAAGTTAGATAGGAGAGCTGTTGTAAAAGTATTTGTGACAAAGCAATCCATCATCCAATGAAAGATCGATCCGATTGTTGGAATTAATCCGAAAATTAATGGCGTTGAAGCAGAATTTTTTAGCTTTTGTAAATTCTTTTCCATTTTTTTCAAACGTTTCGCTGAGTCAGCAACACCAACTGGTAGACGTATGAAAGAGAATATACTGCAATAAAGAATATTCATGTAAATGTATAGTTATAATTTGCAGTATTAGGTATGTACGTATATAATTATGTATAGCTTGTCGCAGCTCGTTAAATAATAATGAAAAAATAAACCCATAATTTAAACCCAGTGATATTTAGAAAAATATTAGCTTGAAAATAGTTGACTTAATTTTACATATATCTTTCAAATGTGAAATAGAATTACAAATGATTCCTTAAAAGGGTTGGATGACCAGGGATAGGAACTGCCACAAGTGTTGCAATGTTCCTCGGTACCCTGATGCCACTTTCAATCATCATTTCTCTCACTCCTGTTGTTATACCAGAGAGAAGGACAGCCGTAAAACTGACTTGATGACCTTTACAAATTTCCTTAATGAAACTCAAAGGTATCCTTTTAGTGAAAGCAGCATTGAAAGGGGTTGTCAGTTGGTCGTCTCCTAACTTTCTCCAGTCATTGAAATCCTTACTTTGAACCAGCATTGTAAAAAACTGGTATGGAGCTTGGATTAAGAAACACACGGAGAGTAGAAATTTTTTGAAGGTGTTTCTTTCCGCAAATTTTGGCCTCTGCACATAGTTCATACTTATCCCATTGACCTCCTTCATGAGTAAGTGAAGTATTTTGAACCCATCACAGAATCCATGATGTAATCTAAATATTAGCACACTTTTAGGATAAACTTGGCTTTCATCCGACGATGATACGTAATTGGGTATGTACAAAAATTCCCAAGGGCTTCGTTTTGGTGGGAAATTTTTCCAAGCAAGTTTCTTCAGAATTTGTCGTAGCTCCTCTTCAGTTGTTTGTTTCTCCTCAAAATCTGTCTCACTCTGAAAGTAGTACCGCATGTGGTTGTCAATATTGAATAGCCGATCCCATTTCCAAAATAGGAATCCACACCAGCTGGAATAGTATTGCTGGTACTCAGGCTCTTTGAACTCACCGTTGTCTTTTCTGGCATTAACTTGGTTTTGTAGAAAGCTAGTCCGAAAGTTTTCAAAGTTTAAATTTCCATCTAACACTAACCAAACACAGAGATTAAGTTTAGGGTTTCCGTAAGGATTTTCTTGAGCTAGTACGGAGCTCCGTGAGTGAATCAAGTGATGTAAATCTCGATTAATAATAGGTCCGACGAATGAAACAATGAATCTGAGGATATAAATTGGAACGAAGAAAGTTAGGATGATAGGGCAGACGAATAGGAATAACAGGGTGAAACTTATAATAAGGAATTGATGCCAGATTGAACCCGCGAACCGAACCATGGTCCTATACCCTTTGTGC
The DNA here is from genome assembly GCA_947179485.1 of Allacma fusca. NCBI lineage: Eukaryota > Metazoa > Arthropoda > Collembola > Symphypleona > Sminthuridae > Allacma > Allacma fusca. The sequence continues at coordinate 47,817,105 of OX359246.1, forward strand.
CCGTGAGGATCCAGGGCTACTGTTTTAATTGAACCTTTAGTTATGACAGTACTTATTTGTTGGATGGCAGTTGACTTGTAACTGAGAGATCTGACATGCAGTCCTGCCTAAGTTTTTTGTTCCTACGCTCTTTGCTTGCAAAGGGATTAAACATTGTACTAATAAATTACATATCTGCATCATCTTGGATTTCACGCTCTGTACCGTTCAAAGTTGTACTTGCCTGAACTGTAAAAGAGGTCGAGAATTTAATTTTCGATAAAAATAAGCCCCTGATTTTTGAAGCAAGGCTAATCTTTCGAAACTTATTTAATCTTTCTTTCTTTTCGTGATCAGCAACGCTTTTGATATACCTATGTATATCCAGGTATAGCTAAAAATCATTTGTTTCAATTTCACATTGTGGAGTAATACTAATAGAGATATCTATATCTGCAATTTACCCTATTGTTGCAGTATTTAACGCACTAGGCCTGTGGGAGCCATAATAGCTATAGTGCATACATACACGTTTGCCAGAACTACCTTAACTGCAAGAGTTGAGTAAGGAAATTAAAAGCTCATAACCACAATGAATGGGTAACACTTGAGAATTTTTCGTTTCTTATTTACAACTTGCAATTTATGGATAATATTCAGTGCACACTGTATCATTTCTTTAAAGTTTGAAGTGAGGGTTGAGTTTCGAGTTGGCAGACCACAAATAGAGAAGTTTTGGAATGTGTAAAAACGAAAGACTTTTGAAGATTTTTATTTCTGGTGTCATGTGATTGGAAACAATAAAAAAGGTACATACATTTAAAAGGATAGATTTATAGGCGGATAAATTTTTTTTTTACAGACGACGAGGTCTATAAATTAGTAAGTGGAAGTCATGAACATGAACTCGTCGTTCCAGGTTGATGAGTCTTGCTGATTTCTTTTGATAGGGACGAAATTATCTCATTTATGCAAATATATACACAAAGTAAACATCAGATCAATACGAATGAGTCTGAGTAGTATAATATCAAGCATATATCGTTGGCTAAATTTTAAGAAGTATCTTTTCACAGGACCCTATTTAAAAAGAATAAGTTACGAAATGCAGATGGTACTTTTAAAATTTAGCCAACGAATTATTTAGATCAATTATTGTAGGAGGGGTACATAGGTATAAGTGTAAATACCAATATATGCTTTCAGCATATTAAATTATTTTATCACCATTGTGTGGGTCATGCTGACACCAGAAGAAAATGAAGGAAGAGAGAGTAATTAACTTTCAGAACACTCGCTTTAAGCTCCTGAGGTTCAGTAATTAACAATTTTTCGAACATCTTTGCTGTGACAGTGTCAGAGAAGTCAAAGATAAGTAGCGGAAGAATATCCAGCCCAGTTTCCGTCTTTGTATTGACGTAGACTTGCTGTCATTGACATGAATGTTTGATGCAAAATGTTTGCTGTGGGGCCCAAGCATTCATTATGTACATATGTAATTATATGTGTAATCGTAAACCTTATTATCTTGTCTGTAATCGCAAGTTTTGTATGTACATACATTCATTTCATCTTGATTTCCGTTTGTGATTGTATACTTTCTGCATTCCTTATTTAGTGTGTACATCAGTTACATAATTTAATGATTTCATGCGTATGATTTTTTGAAAAGGAAAAAAGGAATTATTCCAATGCTTTCATTTCTTATATGCGCCTTTGAGGTATTTATATTTATGCACGTGCAATTTTTCCTCCAGATTTTTCCCTTAAACAAGTAAGTTGTATAGTTGGTCTAATCTGATAATTCTTATCCTCAGAGTCATGCTTATATAATTCCCGTGTTAAAAAAACATCATACTGTCCTCATTAGCTCCTCGTTTCGGATTCACTCCATGCCAGCCTTGCATTGCCAGACGAGGATAGTTACGTATCTATGTGTAAGGTTGCACAATTACGGATACACTAGTACATTACAGAAATGATTCGTTCTGTTTGGTTCTAATGAGCTTACTGGTGTTGTATTCTGCCTTAAATAATAATTCAGTAGTTGGAGTTAGAACTATTCATGCGATTTACTCTCTTTTACATTATTTACTTATCTACATTGAAGAAATCTCATAAACTATTTGTACTGCGTTACGTTTAACACTTTGGCTCGGTTTTTCCATGTCAAAATTTTTATTATTATGAAATATACTTAAGTGTGATATAATTACAAAGCCTGCTAGCGTAACTGAACTTATGTATTATTAACGTACACAGGGTGAGTAATTTAACCTTAATTGAATAATCATAACAATTAATAGACTAATTAATGTAATTATTGCAAATTACATCATGGTTTTGCTATCTTACTATTTGAACGTTTGAACCTTATTTGTATGATTCCGTAATAATGAGTAATTTTCAAACTTTCTGTTTTTACCATTAAATATTATTAGAATCAGATTGAAGAAAACGTTCGGCTAATAGCTATCATTTTTTTGATAACGACAACAAGGCTATAAGGTTCCTATATTCTAACGTAAATTCTAGTGGGACTGTACCGTCGTTTAAATACGACATTACTGCTGTGAACGAGTGCATGACTTAATTAATATTTATTCTTATCCTGACGCAAATGCTTGGAATTTTAAGCAGTTTTGACACACTGGAGGATAGTAGCAAAATGCATGAAATTCTTCCTGCGCAGACCTGTTGATGCGCCCAAATAGCTCTCATGTGGTTGAACGTTTGTGCAAGAAAACAAATTACAATGGATTTTAGGTCGTTGTGTCAGTACAGTATAGGTTTGACAGGCTTATTGTTAGTTACCTTTTCAATTAGTAATGAATGAAAAGTCCTTTCTCATGAGGTCGTAATGAAGGGCGTGAGGAATTTTTATTTTCCAGCTGCATGGAAAAACCTTCAGAAGACATCACGAGATAACCAATATGCTCGCGCGTAAAGCATATTTTACGTCTGTTTTTAGTATCCACACATAACAATTTTAGTCACAGTCACTGCTTCGGGCAAACCTTCTGAGTCTGTGAATACCAATTGGTCTAGCTCACAGCAACAGCCGAGCTTTTACAAAGGAAAGGCTTGTTGACTTTTACTGAAAATAAAGATCAGAGTTTGTATCTCCCATAAAATTCCATACGATACCAGAAATAACCTGGCAGGATTTTCTTCCCCATGACAGTCCATGCACTCGCATTGTGGACAGTGTATTCCAGCCAGCCAGAGTTGTTGTTCTAGCAAAAAAGTGCTCAGAGGCTTCTTTTCCTTCATACATGAATTCGTACGAGCTGAATAGCAGTACGTACATATGCTTGATATTACTATCCAATCCAATCCTATTCCAAGTACTAATTTCTCTTTGCTTCTCTAGCCTAGTAACCTTGTGTCAGACTATGGTAGATATAATACATTTGTCATTTTTCAGTAGCATGTGATGGTTGAATCAGTGGTCGGTCGAGTACGTGCATAATCTCACGTTTTACATATTTTATATACGCTAGCAAACTAGCAAGCACACCGTGAACATACAGTAATACCATACATTGGTGTCAATACGAGAGGAGTTGACGTTCACTTCCCAAGTGTTCAACACAAGAGCAAGCTGGCAGACACGTAAAGCTTCTTCTGAAACTCTCTTGGCGATTGCATAAGTGGTCTGTTTTTTTACTGCTCACTTTGTGCTTCCGAATTCCACATATTTTTTTTTACTCTGTCTTGAGTTTTTCTGAAATAAGGATTCTCACTTTTGTGAAGTTATCTCGTGAAATTCCCTACTCAAGTGTAGTAACTTTTCGTCTAATAGTCCAAGTGAGTTTTATAATAAAAGTTGTAGTAGAAAGTAACTCCATTCAAGTTACACCTACTACAATATTGTTACAATATTTAGCTTCAATCAGTCAGCCTACTTTTGTGAACAAGAATAAATAGTAGTACAGGAAGTGTACATGTTTACGTTTACTTTCAAGTTTGCTTTTTATGAGCTTCCGGTTGCACTGCTGAATGTTAATTAAGGAAATTAGTAAAGATTCTATGCTACAAATAATTGCTGACAAAAAGACCTAACACATATACATATACATAAGCATGGAATTTTAGCAAGCAGTAAATGTATATAATTACTTGTATAGTTACTTAAGAGGAATGTCAGCAGGTCGCGTGTACACGTCAATCACTCATATTCCAGTTTTCAGGAGATTCTTCTCTCGTACAAACATATAGTGTCTGTGTGGGGCTGCCTCATAAAAATTTATTGCGTGCTATACCGGCTGATCTTCGATTAGGGAGGATATGTTAGAATGCTACCAATTTTGCTCATACCTTTTAATATTCCCAAGTGTAAATACAGTAGTACAACATGTTACATTGACAGGCTATTTGTATGTTTCCTTCATCAGGGTTCTTATGTGTATGGTATGTGTGTGTAATACATATGATCAAATATCATGTGTTTCGAAGGAATAAGATTTTATCATGAATGAAACATTATTTTCATACTTGTACTTTTCATATGTATGAGTTCTATGGGTATCTATTTTAAGGCCTAGCTAGCTATCTGAGGAAATTCCTGACGGTTTCATCGATTGTCAATGATGCTCTGATATCTCTACGAAAGAGAGCTTATATTAATAATATTGTATTGATTAGTACTACGTGCGTCAGTCATCTATATGTGCATACCTGGTAGCTAAAAAGCGAATGCGTGTGTGTGGGAAAGTGTCGGAAGTAGATGCTGTACGTTAAATATGTATGTCTGGTGAAAAATCAATACTTTTGCAATGCGTTGCAGAATCCCGGGTTTTCACCCAAAGCGAAAGTCCCGGGTCAACATGATACTCAGGAAGAGTGCCAGTCCCGTGCAAGAACTTGTACCTTACCCTTCAAAAGATATATTCCTTTGAGAATTTATTTTTGTAAAACAATTTACAGAAACATATCTGGACTAACATATGTAACACCACGAAATCTACAAAAACGTCAAAATACATCAGGTTTTAAAATAAGTCTGAAGCAAAGTATTGCAAAATTTGTAAATGTATAAAATATACTTGATAGTTAGGGTGTTAACATAGTACTTATACTTTTATATTTGAGGGCAAGGATAAACGTTAAAATAAACAATTAAATTTTACATGAGTTAAAAATGTAAAATTTGCTCAAATTAAAAGCTAACAACAGAAATCATAAACTGAGCAAGGTTAAAGGGAGTAAGCATCCTTTATATATGTATAACTAACGTAATTTTTAATAATTTTATTACTCAATTTATTAGTTAATTTGATTTAAGATTTCCGATGGTAATGGTCTTGGTAATATTTTACATTTCCACAGATCCATTTTGAACGCAATGTCTAGCAGCAGTTTTGCAGGGGACAAGGTCCTCAACCTTGGGAACATTAATCCACACATCAAGACCATGGAGTATGCCGTCAGAGGTCCGTTGGTCATTCGGGCGACTGAGATTGAGAAAGAATTACAGAGCGTAAGCTATTAACGTCATGTATTCAATTATTGCTGTATTTGAGTTTACTTGTAATGATATGTAATTACACGCAACTTGTGTGTGCTGTGCTTTAACCATGTCAACTTCTAATTGTGAATAGTAATTTAATGTTAAGTTTGATGTCAATTATCTGCAGGGAGTCAAGAAACCTTTCACAGAGGTTATCAAGGCCAACATCGGAGATGCTCATGCTATGGGTCAGCAGCCCATTACTTATATTAGACAGGTATGTATCGTTACATTGTCAGGAGCTGTCTAGCAAATCGAAATTATTTATTTCAGCTTTAAATTAAAACTAAATTACGAAACCTTATCCTTATTTTATTAACATATGTTGAAACTTTAATACCCCTTATAGCAACTTTAAATATTGGGATTTCGTTTTTAATTAAAAAGGTGCTGGCACTTGTGAGTTATCCTGATCTGATTGACAAGTTGGATGTTCCAGCAGATGTGAAGGCGAAAGCTAATTCTATTCTCGGGGGATGTAAAGGTAGAAGTGCAGGATCATACAGTGACTCAAATGGAATCGAAATCATCCGTAAGCATGCTTCTGAGTACATTCAGAGACGAGACGGTGGAATTCAGGCCAATCCAGATAATATCATTTTGTGTGCAGGAGCTTCTGAAGGAATTAGGGTGCGTATAGTTGAATGAAAAAAACTTTTAAACGTGATGGTCGATGCTAGAAGTTAAATATAAGTATTTTGTTCTTTTGCTGCAGGCAACCTTGAAGTTGTTCAAAGATGCTGGACAAGGTGCTGACAAATCCGGTGTAATGATTCCCATTCCACAATACCCTCTTTATTCTGCCACTTTGGCTGAATTTGATTTGGCCCAGGTATAACTTTTTTGGCTATTAAATTTGTTATAATGATCAGGTTTCGTGCAAAGTGTAAACCGTGTATGCTATGTATTAATGCAGTTGAGATTTGTGATTGATCGATTGTGCGCTATTCAACAGGTTGGCTACTATTTGGATGAAAGTAATAATTGGGGACTGGAAATTAAAGAGTTGGAACGGTCTTTGGCAGAGGCTAAAACGACTTGTAAAGTCAAAGCTATAGTTGTGATAAATCCTGGTAATCCTACTGGTGAGTTCGATTAAAATGTTTATTTACCATAACCTATGTTCTACTGTAACCGTTTTTACAAAAGGAGGCAAACAACTGCTTTTGTGCTTGTTTACAAAAATCCAATTGTCTATAACAGGTCAAGTTCTGCCCAGAAAAAACATCGAAGAAATCATCAAGTTTGCACATCAGAATAAATTATTCATATTTGCTGATGAGGTAAGTTACGTTCTATAACCAAATTGGTTCAAAATTCTGGATAATAATTTAATAATCAATAGTTTAAAATTTGTTTTAACGTTATCCTGGAATATTTTAAAGGTATACCAGGACAATGTTTATGCTGAAGGAAGTTCTTTCCACTCCTTTAAGAAAGTTTTGATGGAATTGGGCGCACCTTACAGCAACACTGTTGAACTTGCATCATTTCTTTCTGTTTCGAAAGGTACGTTTGATATCCAGACCGTTTTTTAACTTGTCCAGTTTTTCGGCGACAGAGAATGTGTCAAACATAATTACATATAACTATGTTTCATTCAAGTGCATGCTCACGCAGATAAGTCGCAACTAATTTTAAGTATATTTTTATTACGGTTTGCTGTTGTTACTGGAATTAAGTCTACTTACAATGATCAGGTTACATGGGCGAGTGCGGCCTCCGGGGAGGATATCAAGAAATCGTTAACGTTGATCCAGACGTTAGAGCAATGCTTTTGAAAAGTATATCTGCTAAACTCTGTCCTACTGTGCTTGGACAAGTGAGTAAAAACAAGCAAAATAATTATCTATGTGTATAAAGTGAACTTTTTTATTTTACCTATTTGTGCAATACTGAAAATTATCCTCCTTATTACTTTCTAGGCTACCATGGATTGTGTGGTGGATCCACCTAAAGAAGGAGATCCATCGTATCCTCTTTTTATCCAAGAGAAAACTGCAGTTCTTGATTCCCTTGCTTTGAGAGCAAAAATGATTGCAGAAACTTTCAACTCTTTTCCAGGATTTAAATGCAATATTGTTCAAGGTGCTATGTATGCTTTTCCACAGGTAATTGTCTATTCAAATATCAGCACAATAATCAGATACGTACATTATTATTCAAAAGTCTTAATTTCATTTTCCTGTGATTATTAAACGTTTTTTTCAGGTAACTTTACCACCCAAAGCTCAGGAAGCGGCAGCTAACAAGGGCCAGCCTGCTGATGTATTTTACGCTTTCGAATTGCTTGAAAATACTGGAATATGTATTGTGCCTGGGTCTGGATTCGGACAATACCCAGGAACGTTTCATTTTAGGTACACATACTATAACTTTAGACACTACAAATTGTTTGAACCATGTTTAAATATTGTTGAAGTTTATTAACAGCCAGTGATTTTTTTTCAGAACAACAATCCTACCCCAACCCGAAAAGCTTAAAGTTATGTTGGACAAATTCTCAGCTTTTCACACGAAATTTTTAGAAAAGTACTCATAAAGGCATACTTGTTGATGGTGATTCGCGAACTAGTCGGTAAAAGTTTATGTGCTGTCAAGCTGGGTCAATCGTGTCAGATACAATAAATAATTAAACAACTTCATGTTATGTGTTTGGAGTGGATCCTGTGGATTGCAATAAAATGCCATTGTGCAATGCAAAATTTAATTTTCCGTATAAAGCTGTTGGTTTTGTTTATTTAAAATAAATATTAAATTGTACATAATTATTTTGCAAAATTTTCTAGTGGTTTTTTATTCGTTTCTCCTAGTAAGAAAGTTGAGCATGCAGTTATTAGGCTAAGGCCGGCGAAGACGAAGTAGGGAGCACATGGGAAAACTAGTTAGTAGACAGAACAAATAACATGTTAACATACACAAATACGCTTCATGAATAATTTGTGCTCCAAATATAAGTAAACTGTACAAAATTACGAGTCTTACGTGATCCTAAGTAAGCAAGTTGAGGTGCAATGATTCCTCCAAAATTGGCTGCAAGAGCACAAAGTCCCAATGCAGTGGATCTACAAGTTGTGGGGAAAGATTCAACAGTGAAACATGTCAAAACTCCCCAAGCCCCACACACTCCGAACCTTCCCATGTACGAAAATATAGATAGCAAAAGCCCGTATTTGTCATGACCACCGACTGTGTCAACTACAACCAGGGCAACCAAGAAAATAGAAGCAAAGATACAATATCCGCTGTAAGTTTTCCTTCGTCCCAACCTGTCATTTATTATTCAATACAGGACATTCAAATTATTGTTGGAAATGTGTCAGTTATTTGTTTCTCCTAAATTATAGGAAGGCCAATTATATTAAAATATGCTTACCAATTGTTGAATAAAATTCCTGAAAAAAAGGCTGGAAAATCCACCAGACCCATGTAGAGTACATTGAGGTAAGGATTGCCATTAACATTCTTTGTGTTGAAACTCATGCTGTAATAGACTATCGATGCCGAAAACCAACCGAACAGAAATACAAGCATTTTATAACGAAGATTTGAGTTTGTAAATATCTCCCATGAACTCACGCCAGGCTTGCTCTGATCTGTTCTTTCGTTTAGGATGGATTTCTGTAAATTATCTACTACTGCAGAATCCAAAAGGGGCTTTCTATTCATTCGTGCAATTTTGTTCAGACTTTTTTGGGCTTCTGCAGTTCGCTGTTGACATAAGAGCCATCTGGGAGTTTCAGGGACGAATCTAACATTTTTTGAAAAATTACATATGTTTTTAAATTCTTTAATATATGAGTAATTGTTGTTTGAAGGAAAATTAGTGACAACTTACGGGTAAAAGCATAAAAACACTAGAGCCATTAAGGAAGGAATACAAGTCAGGTATCGCCATGATGGAATTAGGTAGGCCATCAAAGCTAAAATCATAATACCCAGACTCCAAACACTAACGCATCCTACCAAGGTTCTCCATTTTGGAGTTAAGAACTCCATCAGGTAAATGTAGTATGTACCGTAGAACCCTATATTAAATAATTTGATGGTTAACGTTTGCTTGCGTAAGTTCTGGATCAAAATACTGTTATGCAGGTATGTATTACTCTTGGGCAACATTTTGAGACATGCAAAATGATGACTTTATCAACAACGATGTAAGTTGCAGTTTACCCTAATTGTAAGTCAAATTTCTGACGTGTTTATGTATTTGATCTATAATCAATATTACGCACATTTAGTAATAGTTTTTCCAAACAATTCCCTCCCTTCACTTGTTTTGTAGTTACCGTCTTTTTCATCGTCTTTTGGTTATCTTTTCTTACCTACGTAAAAGGGATAAAATGTTTATTCAGAAGCATAATATTGCAAATGGTCGTATACATAAACTCTACACTGTCACTCTCTCTCTCCCTAACATGACTCTTCCCCTCTCTGGTGACATTTCAGGTGCAACACCTGCAACAACGTCACACGTGCATAGATCCTCCTTAAAGTATTTACGTTTCATTCAAACGACACCCCGTATAACCACACTTCTCTTATAACATCATAAATATTTTCCCTCCGTCTATATTGATTTTATATTTTGTATAACGTGAGCGAAATATTTGAGTAATATTTCTACAAAAATTCAAACATATTGAACTAATATTTCAAATTTTTTGTTCTCACCTTTTTGGTCTTTAATAACCACTGATACCTATCAACTACCCCAAATTTGCTTTTTGACAATAAATCTAGATCCTTGGACATTAATTCTGGAATTTGAATGTTTTTAGGATATATAAAAACCTTACCTCCAAGACCAAGTCCAGCTAGAAATCGACTCACAGCAAACGAATATATTTCTGTTACGATTCCTGATGTAAAACCAAAGATACCCATGAGAGCCACACTGGCGTAATAAGCAGTCCTTCTGCCATAAGCATCGGCGACCTGAGATCCTGTCAGGGCACCTGTCGTCATGCCCGCCATCTGAATGCTGGTGAAGAAGTCCGGTAACCAGGCTTTCTCACAAACTAGTTCCCACTTAGAGAATCCAACACGATATATGTATGTATGTAAGCACTGATCTACATTATACTTGGAGATGAAATGCTAAAATCACATAATTGACTCTACTTTACCTCTTGAACAATGGAAACAACTGGCTTTGAAGAATTCAAAACCAACGTACAATTCCGACTACAAATCTTAACATCTTGTGCTGAGATCGTGTCGAAATTTGAATTGTTTCGCAAGCAATTAAATTCAACGTTGCTTGTCCCAGTAAAAATCATCGTGAGAGCAATGGCGGCGCAGGGAATCTCTACCATGACAAGTACGATCGTTATGCAGAATTGGAAACGGGAAAAACCTCCTAAAGTAAGATTTATGACGACTATTACGACGATGCCCAATATGTCCTAATATGTTTAAAAACTAGAATTTTATTACAGTAAGAACTTTACCCAATTTTTCCAAAACATCCTCCATCGTAAGCTTATCTTCAAATTCAGGGGTTTCGGCTCCCATATTGTCAAAGGTACGGTAGCCTTTTGTGTTACTATGAGTCTGATATGACAAAGGCTCTTTACCATTGAGGTGTTCGGCTTTTCTGAAAAACTGAATGCGAAAGACTATCTCTAGTAATTTATTTAATAAATTGATATTAAATTATGGTCGCATCTGTTCCATTGTTTTTAAAGTATCTAATGACCTTGTAAGAATTTACTGCGTGTTGTGGCACATTACGATGGGACATTAAAATTTATTGGTTGTTTATTTTAAAAAACGAATTATTTCCAGTATTACCTTTTGAACCGATTGTGCCATTCGAACTGAATTATCAGTGTCTAAGGTCATTTTCTGGCATAAATTAAAAAGATCACAGCAGCAAAAATCTAATTAAACGCTCTAAATTGCTTTTAGATTTGATTCACCGGGTTAAGGAAACTCATTTAGTAAATTAAAAGGAAAATCAAAAATAACTAAAAGCAAAAGTTAATAACTTATGGGAACGAGATGTAAACCTTCTGAAGTTGACAGAAGGTTAATTTTCAGGGTTGATTTTCACAATTAATAATAATTTTTCACTGCAAAGTAACAGTATATAGTTTCGCAATAATTTCAGTTTTGTGTACGTAGCTGTCAATAGTATCGAATGCAATGAGAATTTTTCTATCCTTGAACATGAGAATGGTAACAATTTTATCTTTTGCAAGATTTTACATACACACATGGGTACATATATTGCTTCCCTCATATGAATTTCATTAATGAGGGAAGCCTTCAGAGTTAACATAAATTATTTGTAGTAATCTTATGCTTCTTATTAGATACATGTTACTGTAGAAGCCCCTCAGTTTTCTGTGTAATGGTTGTAATGTATTAACGCATGATTAATTCTTCGAACGTCACCTTTACCCGTTGTAGAAACAAGTCAATATAAGAGCTAATTTTGATTGCCTATTAAGAAACTCTTGAATGGAAAGTATTGTATTAAATTATCAGCGTGGACAAGATGTGGAAAATCGTATAGGAAAGGAAATTAAATCCTACGGGATACACAGTCCTATCCTTTATGTTTTAAATTTTGAAGTTCAAAAATCCATTAGTGAATGGATCACTTGACGTCGTCATCGTTCACATCCAGTCAATTCTCAGTCACTGCCCTCCATACAGTGACACTTTCTCTCTAACATCCTGCTTAAATAATCCTGGACTGACTGTGAGTCTTTTCTGTACTAAATTGTATTCTTTTAACTGCACCCGTTGAAATGAAACTTCTTTGATTACGTGGTGATTGTAAATGTCCCTACTACACACTTATCAGGAATCTAAATTTCCAGCTCCCCTGCCGGACGCTTCAACAATTTACAATTGGCCTACTATCGGTTAGATTATCCAACTATATACATATTACAGGTAGCCAAAATTTTCCAATTGTCAAACTGCTTTCTATCTTAGCCCAGCTAGCAGGGTAGATCAAATTTTGTCTGCTTGCCTACCTACATGTCCCTCAAATTTGCTGTGCCGAACTTAGGGATGCCAATGATCAGGTCCGGACAATTTAATACGGGTCCCTTATTGGTCTGGTCCGGTCTGGTCTGTGTTGGACCAGTCCAGATACAATTGGTCCAGTACAAGACCTAAGGACCATATGGTCCTCAACGTTTGTAAAATAAAAATTTATGAATTAACGAAATCCCATGCTACATGTTAAAAATGTCATTTCGGGGGATAAAATCAAAATTTGGCTGAATAAAACGTGAGTATTCAATTGCTGTTAATAATTTTATTGACTAAGCATGGCCAAGGAAACCGTGGTCTTTGGCCTGGTCTGACCTTTGAACCAGATCAGTTTCATAAAATGTGGAACAGACCAGACCATGACATCACTAGTCGAACTACTTGGACCATTTATACCAACAGGTTCACGGATTAAGGAACTTTTTCCACAACCTGATCAAGTGGTGAAAATGTCTAATTATTATTTTTGAAGTATTTGCAATGAACGACGAACTTAATGAATATAATCAACAAGCTATCATCAATTTTTTCGGGTTTGTTCTATCGGGTCATTGACCATTGTGAACTCAAAAACGCGCGTTAAAAACTATAGTTTAGATTATTAAGTTTGAAAAATAAATCTGGTGTCAACAATCCCTTTTAACGGCAGGAATATTTAGCCTAATGAAATGTCGTCATAAGCAACGTTGACTGTAGATAAAGAATTTTTTGAAGAAGTTTAGACTAATGAGATTAAAAATAATTTGCAAGTATTAAGATTATCAGACAGTGATGCCCTGTCATTTTCCTTTCCTAGTTGTTATCACTAATGAACTGAAGATATTAGAATAAATCGGAAGCATTCTGCTAGTCCTGTGATGAATACTGATAATTGAGCATTCGCAATATAGCGTGCGTTGGTTTACAATTAGACAAAATGCGTGAAACCATCAGCGAGAGGCAGTGCTTCTTGCCCCACAATCAGCTTCAGAAGCACAGCCGTAAACTGTCATACCGAGCTCTACTATGAACAATGAACCGTCGGTACACTATTTTCGTTTTATTTCGTAGCGATTGAGGCACTAATAAATATTTAATGAAAACATACAGAGTTGAGGAAGTTTGAATAAGCAAAAAGCGTATTAGAATTTGATTACGATGGTACTTCGTCTTGGTTGTGTTTAGCATTCTTCTTATTGTTAGACATTGTTCAAGTAAAGCAAAAAGTACTATGTATAGTATAAGTATATCTATTATTTAGTTTATTCATGGTTGATATATGCAATATTGACCTAAAAATATTAACACAAAATTGTGTGCTACTTAAGTGAACTTTCCAAAAATACACGGAAGTGTTTAACATATTCAGAAATATTTCCCGTGATGTACAGGGTGTTTCATAATGTATCCTTCCCCGAGCCAGTGTAGTGGTCGGACCAATTCAGTTTAAATTGCAATTTTACAATTCAATTCAATTCAGTTCAGTTCAATTCAGGGATTTTTCAATTCAATTCGATCGTATACTGAACCGAATAGTTCAATTCACCTGTTGAATCGAATTGAATTGTTTTCTTTGAATTCCAATTCAAAACAATTTCAGACTGAATCAAAACCGATACTGTAAGGATAAGTTTAGCACCATCTTTGCGTCAATGTAACCATGATTAAAACGTATGTGTTAACATTTTTAGGGTGGTGTCAGCCCCCTTATATGATAGTGTTGTCTGTGGTTGCTTGGGACTTGGGACTGTTTGTCACGATGTTTTCCTCCGAACCAATTGTGTTCAAAATTTTGTGAACATTATTTAGGCCACTGTCTTGGAGGAGTTCGTTATTCGTTGAAATTGTAATGCGTGTTCGTACATAAAAAACAAAAAGGACAAACTGTTCCACCGATTTCAATGGGATTTTTTTACACTTACCAGTCAGTACTGTTAGCTGAATTTTTTCAAAAATTATCAAAATTTTGCATTCTTATTTTTTAAATGAGCTCAACATAATACTATAAAAAGGGTAAGGAGAGACGGCCTTAGCTGATGCGCCACCCTAGCCACCTTTGCAGCATTTAAATATGAGCGGCGAACCAAATAGTTTACAATTCAGTTCAGTTATTATAGTGAACTGAATTGAATTGAATTGTTTTTTACTGAACCGAATTGAAACCCAAATAGTAATCCAGTTCAGTATTTGAACTGGATTGAATTGTAAATTTTGAATTGAATTGAATTGTTCCGACCACTAAGCCAGTGTAACGAGTTTAGTAAAAAAATTAAACGAATGCAATAAATGAGCATTGGAAATGACCATGGCGACTTATGTAAGTTTCAAATCGAGCTACCCACTCGAGTTATCCAGCCCGACGACCTATAGCGAGTGAAACGTTCCCAGCTTACCTTTAAATGTCGTGATGTTTCCCACTGCAATCTGTATGACGCTTCTCCTGCAAGAAACGAATTGCAGTGTTCCAATCTCCTCCCATCTTTTGTACTTCCCCTTCCACCCCTCAATTATGTGCAATTAGAGACTTGTCCCACATCTCCGAGTCGGGGTTCCTCAGCGCCGGGATATCTATTCTACCAAATTTTACAGCTCATATACAGGGGTGCCAATGTGACTCTGAAGGCCCCTTCGGGGCCATCATAGTCACGTCACCCCTTTCCAGCTCTAAACTAACCTAACCTGAACGTCCGAAACGACGGGTTAGGTTTTCAATCTGGTATGCCCTCCTCATAATTACATCGCTTCACTTATCGAATTTGCAAAACTGGGACACTTATCGTAATTCGGAACCTGGGACAGTTATCGTAATTCGGGGACAGTTATCGTAAACCGGAACTTGGGACAGTTATCGTAAACCGGAACTTGGGACAGTTATCGTAAACCGGAACTTGGGACAGTTATCGTAAACCGGAACTTGGGACAGTTATCGTAAACCGGAACATTCGACTTTTGGGACAGTTATCGTAGTTGCCCCAAAAATCAATCACTGGAAAACCACGTGGTTCGAAAGACCTCATTTGCCTTACTTACCGGTGAACTGATTTAAAAAAAAAAATTTAAAGGGTTTAAACAAATTCCGTAACAACTAACGTTTAATGGAAAGACGCACACTTAGTGTTGCGACTTACTTTTTCCAGTAAATGAGCACGCTGATTTACAGTTTGAATAGTCGCATACAGGGGGCAACGCACTATCTCCAGTTCGCACTTTGTGTTTCACCCACCAGAACACAGAGGGATATGTTAATTAACATCGGGAACCAGGTAGAAGGACCTTCCATCTGGTCAAATTAAGGTGAATATTGTAAACTTTTGGTGGAATGTCAAGTGGAAGGTCAAATGGAAGGTATAGTGGAAGGTGGAAATCCTGGTGGAAGGTGGAAGGTAATTTTTTGGCTGGGAAAGTAGAACTCAACCGACAATTCTTGAAATAGGAATGGTAGAAATTGATAGTACGAGTGCCACAAAGTTTATACTACATAGTAGAACATCACCCCGTGGGATATTTTGGGCCCGCGCCCGCCCGCGGCTCGTAAATGTTTACCCGTGCCCGCTGGCCCGAAATTAAAGTTCAACGATAAAACCCGGCCCGGCCCGTAAAATTTAAAAAAGCCCGTAGCCCGCTCGCTAATACTAGTTCAGCTTGCAAATCCATATCTATAGACCCAGAACAATTTGTTTATTCAATTTTGCATTTTCGACTTTTTTGAATGAAATTGGTAAGATCTGGGGTTGTTTCCACTGAAGAATTCTTACAATTATGTTTGGCCAGAGTTGATGTCCCTCCTTGGCGCGATTGCCTGCTAAATTATTCCTGCACTCATTGCACTTCATATAATTTATGGAAACCTATAGTCAACCAGTATCTGATGAAATGTTTTCCAAACTTAAGATTTTCCGGCTATTTCCTGTAACTTAATTCGTTGACATTGAATGTTAAGGCTTTGTTTTAACAATGGTAAAATTACAAACGTTTGAAAATCGTTCCATGTTTTCAAGCCAATCTACTTTTACCACCCCTGATCCTGCATGCACCCCTCATGAATTTTTTCACGGGCTTTTACGGGCTTTCACGGTCTTTTTTAACCGCACTGAAAAGACCGTACCCGCCCGTAACCCGTCAAGCTTAATAAATTTTACCCCCCCCCCCGAAGCCCGGGCGGGCCGGGCTTTTTACGGGCTTACCCGCAATTTTTAACCGCCCGAGATGCTCTACTACATATATGTAGTAGAGTATGACGGAACTTCAAAATTCAAGCTCCTGTCATTGTTCACATCCAAGCCATCTACCTGAAGTTCCGTTCTTTGCAGCAGGAAATATCGAGTACATATTTTCGGATTATTCTTGGAAGTGGTCAATGCTTTTTAAAACTACTAGGTATGTAGATTGGATTGTTCTTTTGGTAAAAGAAACCAAATGAAAACTCAGGTCAATTTTTGTCACGCTTTTTAAGGATTACTTTAAGATTACTGTGGCATGAATTTCATTGTAATTATATTTATTTAATACCTAAAATCAAAGTTTTTATAAAAAAATTGAAACTTTGTTTGGTTTTTCAAAACGAGTTCAAAATAATTGTTTGTTTCTTTTACCGAAAGTATTATCCAAATCTAGTTTTTGTGGTATAATTTCCACGAGGACTGACATTGTCAACGAAAATATTCACTACAGTTGTGAGAAGAAAAATAGTGTGTAAAGAGAGGACGAGAGGATTTTTTAAAAACACGTGAGATAAATATAATTTTTATTAAGAATAGTCAACCACATCAAACTTGTTCTGCTCATAATCAACGTAGAAAGCATTCATACATTAGCACGTAGATATACGCAATCGGATATCACACAAATAATTCAAGGTATCATATCCACCATCCACGACTTACTGTCAACCTGATTACATAAATCCACTGGATTTGGATTTTTACAAAATGGTGCGAATTATTACATCTACAATACGATCTTTCCGATCAATATGAAAACAGGTTTATAGATATTGAAAATACAATCTGCATAATTCATACTCGTGTGCTTGAAACCTTTGACGATGCAAAATTTGCAAGAGGTTTTTTATTCGTTTCTGATAGCAGATAGGTGGAACACGCTGCTGCAAATGCCAGGCCTGCGAAGATGAAGAATGGGGCTGATGGAGAAACTGTGTCGGTAAACAGAAAATAAAAGTGTGAATGTCCTTGAAGTTCTAGGCGACACATTGAATCGAAGAGATTAGCACTATATTTTCAAAACAATTAATACCTGAACCCAAATAGGCCATCTGAGGTGCAATAACTCCTCCCAAATTATCTGCCAGGGTACAAATTCCCATAGCAGTTGAGCGGCACGTTGTAGGGAAGGACTCGGCAGTAAAACAAGTTACAACCCCCCAAGCACCTGCGACTCCAAACCTTCCAAGGTACGACAAAACAGAAATAACCTCCTCATGTCCATTGCGTCCGATGATCTGGTCAACGATAAGAAGTGTCAAGAGGACTATAGAAGCGAAGATTAAATAACCCGCATAAGTTTTTCGTCGTCCAAGCCTATAAAGTAAAACACATTTGAACAATGTATTAATATTTAAAAAGCTTGCAGAAAATCAATACAATGGTGTTATGACTTATCTGTTAGCTAACCAGTTATTGAATAAAACGCCTGAAGGGAATGCGGCCAAATCAACCAGCCCCATGTAAAGCACATTGAGGTAAGGATTCCCACTAAGATTCTTTGTATTGAAACTCATGCTATAGTACACAAATGACACCGTGTACCATCCAAAGGCAAATAAAACTATTCTAGAACGAAGCTCGGCATTTTTATAAATCTCCCATGAGCATCCGCTGGACTTGCTCTCGCTAGTACGCTCCTTGAGGACGGACTTCTGTAAAGCTTCCACAACTGCTGTCTCCAGTGGTGGTTTCCCATTCATTTTTGCTATAAAATTTAAACTTTCCTCTGCTTCTGCAGTTCGTTCTTTACACAATAGCCATCTGGGAGTTTCTGGGACGAATCTGCAATTTTTTGTAGATAAATTGTGAATTAAACTAACGGTCTAATATTAAATATCAAGTAATTTAAAAATTAATGATTCGTATTAACTATAAATTACGGGTAAAAGAATAGAACAAATATGCATATTGTGCAAGGAGCACAAGTCAAATATCGCCATGAGGGAATTAAGTAGGCTAATAAGGCCAAGAGCATGATACCCACACTCCAAATAGTAATGCATCCGGAAATGGTCCGCCATTTAGGTGTTAGAAATTCCATAAGGTAAATAAAGTACACCACATAAAATCCTATAGAAGTCAAACAAGAAAAATAAATTTAGTTCCAGTCAGAAATATTTAATCTTTCGCTATTATTTGTATTAACTTTGCTTATATTTCTACACATAAGTGCATGTTTATCGAAATTATTTCAGAGCTAAAAACAGTCTGCACATCAAAACATCTGCAGAACCACAATACAAGTAACTACATATCTATGCATGTGTAGAAATTTTAAATCCCACCTGGTCAGGGTATGGCTGGTGGCTACACGAGATTAATGTTTTTTAAATTGTTTAAAAAAAGGCGAGCGTTTAATTTAGCGTTTAGCTAGCATAACATTAGATATTACTTATTTCAGGCTGGCCTTGGGACAATTTCAGTATTAGTGGATCGGTAAACAAGATAATTAAAATTATCTTGAATATAACAAGCTACTGTTCTCATTGATACCACTGTTTCATACATTTAATAACAAATATCTATTTATCGTCGGATGGGTGTGTTTGTGGCTTGTGGTACTTCCTCAATTTATTTGTATTGCAGTTTACTTGCATTTGTGCATCGTGCTGATATTATTTTAAATAGATAATTACTTGCTTGCAAAATATACCAATAGTATAATGGTGGCTGCACCAAAGTTGATTTGTCAGCGCATTTATTTTTTATAATTAGAATTGGTCTAGCTTTACTGGCTTCTCTGATGAAACCATTAGACGTATGCAACATGTATCGAGTACTTCCTATAGAGCTCAACACGTGCATGACACAGTGAATGCATCTATTACATGCAAAAACAATATTACGTACCTCCTAATCCAATTCCGGCTAGGAAACGACTCACCCCAAATAGATAAATGCTATTGACGGATCCAGAAATCATGCCAAAGATGCCCATAATTGCCACATTCGCATAGAACACGGTCTTCCTTCCATATGCATCAGCAACCTGAGAGGCTGTCATTGCCCCGGTCATCATACCCATCATTTGAATACTGGTAAAGAAGTCAGGTAGCCATGCTCGGTCACATACTAATTCCCACTAGATTATTATTTCCAAATTCCAAAATTGAATCAAATGTTTTTGTACCAGTGATGGGTAACGCTATTGATACAGTTATGTCTTCCTCATAATAAGAAATAATAGTATAGATAGTCACCGCAATCCGAAATGCGGGTTGTAAAACTACGTACATATACTATATTAAAAGTTATATTGCTTTGCCACTACTAATAATTTATTATTAACGCCAAATGAAATACAACCCATACTATTCATGAACCTACATATTTTCTACAGTTTTATGAAAAGCACTCTGTAATCGCACGCCTCAAAACAACAACGGTAAGAATACACAGGATAAGCAAAACCATGAATAATAATAAATTATTATTATTATTATTGACAAATTCATGAGCATCTCTACATCGTTCAGCGTCAAAGTTTTAATCTGCGTTTATAAAGCCTTTCTGAAGTACTAAAAGAAGTTTTTAAATAATTGATGAAAATTATTAAACGAGAGAAGTTCTTATAGTCCTCAAAGAATTATCGTTATATTTACATTTAAAGATTCTCTAGAGTCAACAGTCGTATTTGTGGTGCGGTTGATATATAGGAGCGTATATGTAATTATATCATAAAACCTAATCGCATACCGCACCTCTTGATAAAATGACTTACAGTGACCCCCAGATTTACACACATACATATAAGTACATAAAGACATTTTTGATCCAAACAATGTTGCTCAGGTTTGATAATTCAACATTATTATTAACTCGAGCTTGAACAGGGTGACTAAATATTTTCTGAGCATTATTACACCAACGTCACTTACCACTCGTGCGTCACTGTGTAATTTCAAAAATTCATTAAGAAATTTCAGTTAAATTATAAAATGTACAATTATTACTTATTATACCTAGGATTTAATTGTAAAATGTTTTAACTAGCTATACTTGTACAATGAAGATTTTGGCCTACGTACTTAGAAAACTCTAGAAAATTATGAGGGCGATACAGTACCGGAATAGTTCTGCACTATGTAAATTGAATCTAGTAGATTCTTCGCACCTGATTTTTTAATATGAGGATTTCTGCTAATGGGAATTACTTATTGCGTTTTTATCTTCAATGAAAATCATTGGATGGATCAACAATAATATTATTATTCTTAAAATGGATTGGGTGCTGATATATCAGGTTACATATTTCATGGACGTTACCCAACACTGTATCATTCTAATCAAAATAATTAACATGGTTTACCTCTTGTACTATGGAAACCACTGGCTTCGTCGTATCCAACGCTAAAGTACAATTTCGACTGCAAAATGTTGGATCTTGAACCGATATTATGCCAATATTGGTACCATTTTGCATGCAATTAAACTCAACGTTACTGGAACCAGTGAAAACCAGCGTAAGAGCGATGGCTGCGACAGGAATTTCTGACATGAGCACAATGAACGTTACGTAGAGTTGAAAACGCGAAAAACCTCCTACAAAAATGTTGTACATTAACACAATAGTAAACTATTAAAGTCGTCCATTTACGTTTATGTTTGCATTCAAGTTGTATCATTGTTGATACCATTACCTAATTTTTCCAAAACATCTTCTATACTGATGTTCTCTTCAACTTCAGTGTTTTCGGCGCCCATGTCTTCGAATGTACGGTAGCTTTTCTTACTCTCGACGGGTAGGTATGCCAGCGGCTGTGAACTTCTTGTTTGCGTGAACTTACTAAAAAACTGAAAATGAAGTATCCAATTATTGCTCATACTGTAGTTTTCAATCGTGTTTACACACTGCATCTGCTCAACATCTGTTTTCATTAGCCTTGTAGAAATTTTACTGCGGTACAATTGGTCATAAAAATTGAAGGGTTTGTTGCCATATGACAATGCTTTATTAATAATTAATAATAACGTACCTTCTGTATTGTCTGTGCCATTTTCTTGATGAAATATAGGTACAACAGAAAAGGAGATAATAACAATCGAATATTAAATTTGGGTCAGGAAATTTAATGAAGTTCAGTAACCACTACAGACTGGAAATAACCTAGTGAGAGACCTCATGGGAAAAATAAATAGTTACAACAACAAAGGTAATTGGTGAGACTGGCTCCAGATATTCTAATTACACGTGTAGGGACTAGGGACACAATATTGCAATAAATTTTATGTGAAAATAAAATCCGATAATTCTTCTTCCGACTACTCTTCTTCTTCCGACTATTCCCACCTGAATTAAGTACGCACTTAGAAGCTGACAACGGTTGTGAAAAGGAGATTGATGATGCTAATACGAAACTGATATAGCTATAGAAACAAGTATTGTTAAAAAAATTCAAGTAATTTTGAAATCAAAACAAAGGAAAAAGTAAAGACAGTCTCTGATTGTTGAAAACATTGAGGTTTCTTCTAGTTTCTATTGACAGAGGATAAATAATCTCCGCAGATATCTTTGCACAAGTCGAACTAAACTAAAAGAAGTATTATAGTCCAAGTCATGTGTACAAAGCATTTATTAGGCGTATTTGTGCCCTTGAACCTGAGACACTTAATACTTTTCCTCCAATGTAGTGATATTGTAGTATTAATGCATATTTCCCATCATACAAAAATATATCCAATGCAAATAGTTTGTATTTTTGTCTGTTTGTCATGTGTAATTTGATGATACAGGACACGATCATTACAGAGTGTCGCAAAGGCAAAGGAAAATAATATGACAGAATGAAGGAATTTATTCACAGGATTGGATAAGGAGAACAGCAGTAAGTCAATATATACGCGCTCCCGTGATAATGAACAGCTTTCGTCCAGACTTGATTGCTTATACTTAGTACTTATCCTTGTTTACATGTGGGAAGAAAAGGCCTAGAGAGTTACTACATTTGTGTATAGTCTTAAGTTATCTTCACAAATAATTCTAAAGTCCAAAAACCTTCATCACAAACGGTTGTTAACCCCTGCCACATGCAGGTCATGGGACTCCAGGTTGATCATGTTTCAGCCGACAAAGTTCTCAAGGCGTTTCTGGTTTCGTTTCAGGAAGTAACCAAGGAGAAAGTGCAGAGATCAAGATGAGCTCAGCGTAGACGAGCTAACAGACGGATGATGATACTTCAACCCGAATGTATGGAAAGGTCATTCATTGCGCAATTATTAAAAATCAAATACAATAATTACAACTAATTAAGTGCAATTATTTATAAGTATATACATAACGCCTCAATTACTAGTACTTACTAGTTCCTAAGTAAACAACTTGTTGAGAAGCTACTCTTCCAACTCCTGAATGATGCAAGCAATGCACAAGCTCCAAAAGCTAAGGACGTGCAATCGGTTGGGAAAAACTCACGAAAGTGAAACGAGTAACAACACCCCATGTTATGCCAGCTATGCCAAATCTACTGAGGTAAAATGAATAAGTACAGTATCTTCACTTTCATCTATGCCTTTCACTATTGAAAGTATAGCAATATATAGACAAAGAAGATAACAGCGATCATTAGAAAACCCGCATGTGTTTTCTTTTTCGTTTGGAAACTCAATAACTTTTCCGGTTTTGGAACCCCCCCCCCCAATATCTCCAGCTTATACAATCTTACATCTTAGCAATATTAAATAGAATTCTTATTGAAAATTTGGGCAAATCCACGAGACTAGTTGTCTATGTGTAAGGGAAGTTCAAAATCAAGGTTAACGCTAATTTGTTTGGGTTGTGCTTACATTGACACAGGGTTGGTTTGGTTTAAACCAAATGATTTAAACCATGGTTTAAACCATGGTTTAAACCAAACGGTTTTTTTTAAATAAAAACCAATGGTTTAAACCAAACACCTAAAATTTTAATATTTTCAATCCAAAATGCTTATATTTCGTCGTGTACAATACTTGTGCAGTTAGTGTTATATTGTGTAGTTAAACTTTAGTATCGATTAGCTTTTAGTCTTGTACATTTAGAAATTCGGAATCGTTTGTAAAATGAAAAATGCCAAACTTGTGTTTATGCTGCAAAGTTATCGTTAAAATTATATCTAAATTATTAAATATTTAATGCTTTGTGATACTTACTGAGTTTGGGAAATAAGTGAATTTGTTCAAATTCACATGTTTGTGCATATTAATGAATGTTTTGGATTGAAAATTTGTTTAAACCAAAAAAACCTGGTTTAAACCAAAAAAACCCGGTTTAAACCAAAAAAAACCTGGTTGTTTGGTTTTTTTGAAAAAAAAACAAAAAAACCCCCAACCCTGCATTGACATACACTAAAGCGATTGGGAACAAACCGAAACAAACCGCAATAGTTTGTACAGATATATGAGCTTACAATTCGTATACAAGTCCAAGGAACTTTACCTGTATAAAAACTTGCTACAAATGTACGATGTTCTGCAAGAAAGTCAGCCCTTTTACATCCATTTCCTGTCTACCCTTCCATCATGGAATCTACTTCAGACTACTTGCAGCTTCTTTGGCTTTTTTTTTGCGCTGCAGCAAACTTGGATTTTCTGGGATAAAACTATTATCAAAATTCCTTTGCTTTAGCATATTTCTACGCTTATAGTTCTAAACAGCCTTGATGAAACTTCTCCGCAATTATTTGCTTCAGTAAACGCCGGAATTGCCGTCATCATGGAGCAAGGGATTTCTCCTGAAAGGATTACATAAGTTGCTCAAATTTGGAACACTTCAAAAAACCAACCCCCCAAAATTTGGATAGTAAATTTACAGATATAAATAATAATGGTTTACAGATATTCAGGTTGATTCTTTGGCTCAGGCCCTTACAACCAAGTTTGTACAATCATTATCTTACTTAACTAAGAGATGTCTTCAATGAGACTTTAAATGCATAGCACCAAAAAATATAAATGTTCATGTATTCCTTCTTTGTCAAGGATTTTCCAAAAGTTTTGATAAATTTACAGTTATATTATAACTACGTTATAAGGAGTGTTATAATTAAACTAATTTTTTTCTTACCACAAACATGATTTCGGATGAAGTCCTTTTCTCGCCCATGTTATAGTGTCAAATTCCTTTCCGAACCAGCAGATTTTAGATTTAAGGAGCACAAGAAAATAGTCGGGGAAAAATCGTATTGATCCTACATTTCCGCCTCATTAGAAAGATTAAGAATAGGCACTCATCATTTTAGCGCAAGATGAGATGTTATGGTTTTAAATTTCTTTTTTGCAACAAATATTTCTATTTGACCTTGTAAACAATCTGAAAGATTTGACAAAAAGGTGCATTACTAGTTCTTGTGATTGGCATGGTTGCTATCATTTTCTCTGAGAGGGTAGAACGTGTAGTTAATGGTTTTCGTATCTCTTCTAAACTTGCGATGCATCTACTGCCAGAGACATACAACGTTATTTATTAGCCTCAGCCACCTGGGCTTTTGTGAATAGTTACTGTTGACTGACGGGCTCCAGGTTTGAAGCTATGATGTATGACCTAACTGTCACTGGAACACAAGGGCTACATTTGGAGTCTGGAACTACACCTTGCTTAAATGCCATATTTTGAATAGCGGCTAGATCTATAAAATATGGGTAGGATCACATTTTTTACTACCCATGCAAGCGTGAACGGTTTGCAAAACCCTGACCTACTTACAGGGTGTGAGCGATTTTCAGAAACTTTTGTTGGTAAAAGAGGGTGCACTGGCTTGTCACTGCAATGCCTTTAAAATAAGCCATGCTAGCCTATAATAACAAGGTCGTATGCCTGTACAGGCTGCACAAGAATCCAGTTACACGAAGGAATTACTAAGTAGGATGCTCATAAAAATCATTACATATAGTACAGTGTCTTTCTAATGTGGTATAAAGCGGAGTTTACACGACTTATTGAGGGCTGAGGACTTCCTGTATATTAACCAAACGACAAACTGGGTGAGAGTTTTCTCTAAATGCAAACTAAACTGTTAGAAGACCATGTAAAATAGGCATGTGCCTCTAGCTACATTTCTTAATCTCAATATGGTCCATGTGTGTCTGGGATGAAAACCAATATTGTATATTGATTCTTTTTGACACTTGCAATAAAGACAAATAATAATAATAATAGTTGTGAAGACTTAAGTACAAAGTGCTTTCAAGTCGTGATTGTGAGTGATAAGTAGCGAGTGCGGCGATTAAATTACGCTTGTTTCATCTGGACAATTTTATGTTTTTGCTAAATGTAACGAACTTAATTAAACTTTAGCGACTCAAGAATCCAACCATTTTTGAGTATCAGAGTTTCCTTGTTTTCACTTCGAAATTGGACGTACATATGTATACTGTACTACGGTAAAATTTCTGCCAAGTACAGCATTTTTCAAGTATTTTAACATTAAATGTATTATGTATGTAATTTTGAAAAAACTATTTATTGTATTTTAAATCTGGATGTTATACAGATTGCAATAAATAAATGTCTTAACTACGCATAGTCAAAATAGTTGGAAGAAAACGTTTTCAGGTCAGTTTCGTAGTCAAATGGACCCTCCTTTGTTTTACCTTAACAGCCGTTGTGGATGCTCGCAGGGGACGAAGGAAATGTTAGCGGTAGGTGAATTTTCAAGTATATTTTTGCGAATCGGAAGTGCTGCTACCTGTTTTCGGTCCAAGGAAAATACATGTATCTAGTTTCCTATACATAACTAAAAGGTAAATAAAATTTCAGGCTATCGGTTTAGAACTCCGAGGGTAAGAACTAGGGTTCCCAGACGTCCCGGAATGCCCGGGATAGTCCCGGAATGACAATTGTTGTCCCGTGTCCCGGCAGGGTGTATTCCGGGACACGTAAATGTCCCGGAAACGTCGAGCTCAAGAAGTTACAAAATTTATTCGAGTTTTTAAGAGAAAAATAAAATATTTTGTTCTAGAGGAGCTCAATTCAAACGAGAGCATCATGTGCCATCTACATAAAACTAATAAAATCATAAAAATATAATTACAAGCGTAACAAAATCGCTTAAGCATCAGGTAATAATTAAAAAGGTCTAGGTTTTACAATTTTATATGGGAAGAGGTTGTCAATTCCAAAAATTGGTTACGTCGAAATGGCAAAGATGACCAGATCCCTGCTAGGATTTTAGTGTGTACAGCAACTTTCTCTGTGAGTTTGAAGAATTTGGGTTTGTTAAATCTCACATGTAAAGTTCCTAAAATCCTAGAGAAAGCAGGTGCTGAAACTAAAAAAAGTTTATATTTTTTCAAACCGAATAATCTGGAGACGATTAAAAATTCAAAACATTTGCTGTTACAGCGCGAACAATGCGAACGTAAATTACGGTCGCCAAAATTATGGGCTTCAGAAATTCCAGGAAGAAAATCCGTCAATTGTTGCTGTTAATTTCAAATATCACATTATACACAACGCTGTAAAAAATGCATGCAATAAATTATCAATGGATGTTGAAGGCTCAGTTTTAAAGGTTTTTATCGAATCTAGCTCGTCTGCAAAGAGACTAGACTCATTAAAACAGTTCTGTGAATTTGTGGGTGCGGCTTTCCTTATTTCCAGCACTGGATTTATTCCTTTCTAATAGGTCAGCGTTGAAGACATATTTTCTTTTGAAGGAACAAAGTGACTGCCCTGTTATTCGCAAGGTTGTATGTCATAGCAGCAATGAAGATGCTGCGAAAGTAGAATGCCTACCCGAATGTTACCTATTTATTGTGCACAGTATTTTACAATAAATGAATTCGCCCATTTTAATGTAGGAGTGTTATGATTGTACTTCTACGGAAGTTTACACCATAATGAAGTCTCTTCTGGAAAGTTGTGTAAACCGATACAACGATAAATTTTACGGAAGTAGCGCTAATGCAATTCTGAACAGGAAGCTTTGGATTTTTTGAAATCACTGCAGACCTATTTTAGCTGACATTTTGATTTCAGTGGTATTAATTTTTTTCTGAAAATGGAACTACCAAATTTGAAATCAGAGGAATTCTTAGTAACCATGGCTAATTTACTAAATATTGCCGTTGCACTCTGTATTAAATTAAACGAGGACCAGTTCTACATGAATTTTGCTTACTTCGTCAAACTTGAGTTTTTGATTGTGATCGGGGATCGTGAGATCGGTCCGTGCAAAGTGGGCTGAGCTTTTTAAGAAAGATCAATGTCCGGAACTACTCAAACTTGTATCGTTCGTGATATTAATTCTTCTTAGCAACGATTTTGGACGTTATTTCAGCCTAATGAAGAAAGTTTGGACAGCCGACAGAAACTTAATGTCAACAAAACTTGTGAAGGCAGAGCTTCAAGTCACGCTTAATGCGCCCTTTTCATGTTGTGGATTGGTTTCTTTTTTGAACAAACCGGAAAACAAAATGTTATTAGATGACAAAAAGGCTGAAAAATACAATTAGGAATCGTTTATACGTAAACAAAATTTAAAATTATTTTGTCCGGGAATGACGTTTCAAAAAAGTGGGAACCCTAGTAAGAACCCAATGCTTTACCTCACTGGGGTCTTAGAAATGTGTGGCTTGAACCCACCCAGGGTTTAGCCACTGATGAAATTACTTTCTATTGTCGAAAGCTCTTCAAAACCATCTGATATATTTGTCAATTTTTGACCGCATAGAGTCCAAATTCTTTAGTTTCAGAATAAACTTAAGTACAACTAGGCAACAAAGCATTTCGAATTCTGCTCTGATTGTGAGTAAAATTGTGCATATTGTACCATCTTAAATATTTGCCTAAGCCAAGACAAAATCAAGTCAGGTAATCAAGTATGCCCCTCTCAAATCAATAATGTTTTGCTGAAACAGGCCATGTGGAAGGCCTACCTCCAACAATGGCAGTTGAGTACATCAATGTTGAGCTGCTCTGGTCACCCAGTGCACTTCAGAATCAAAGCTTGTCTGGATACAGCAGGCAATATTTTTGTAACAAAATCTGTTCATGTGGAGCACATATTTCCTAAGCCTTTTTACATTTACTCGTATGCAGTTGTCACCCTGTCTATTATCGCATAATGGTTGGAGTGACGAGGTTAACTCTAGTTAAGTTACCTGAGCGTCCTTTCATTTAACTTTTAATGCAGAACGGCTAAAGTTCGTATGTGTTCAAAACGTAAATTTGTATTACCTCGGAAGCATTGGACCGCCTCTATAATGGGGCTGCATTGTTCTTATACTGCATGTAATAATACAGACAATTATTTTGTTACACAGTCCCTTTTTACAAGATTTATTCAGTGTGAATGTACTGACAGACATATCGACATACATTCGCTCTCAAGTATGAAATCGTGCGTTTCAAATACTTGATCTGATTAACGCAATAACTGTAAAAACATACATACATATGTCAATAAACAGGTAAACAATTAAAAACTGAGGAATTTAGTGTTATAGCGAGCACCAGACGGAATAATGTACAGTTTTACAGAATATGGATTTGCACATTTTTTTTACAATATGTAGATATGCAATGTACGAAAATGTCAATGCCATCATTTCACATGAAAATGGTATATGTACTACAACAAAAAAGTATAACATTATAAATATATTGTTCAACCGTTATCATAGTAACGTTCGTCTACTGAAATTATTTATATTTGATCATTGCATGTGTAGGCGCACAAGTTGGAATATATCACTGTACATTCGAAAGAACTGTGGAAAGAACAAATTATCACACAAAAGCCAACGTAGTGTCTGTCCGGTTGTTCTCATAAACAAGCCGTCTGGTGAACTCCCACAATTGCGAATAATCTACAGGTGACAGGATACAGTTTTGAAAATATTTTGTTCTATTTTGTTCCCATGCGGCAAGCCAGTGCTGTAATTATTGTGAGATTTCTTGCAGCTATTGTGATGGCGGGCTACATACAATAAAATTCTTACCAAGTATTCCAAAAAAATCTTGATACAACTATCGTGCTATAGATATCTAAAACTGTAGATAAAACTATAGATATCTGAAAATAAAAAAGTACTCGACCTACCAAAACGAGAGGAATATAGTGATCTTGAAATTATATAGCAGCCAGGAAAACTCTGGCGAAGTGTTGAAACATTACATCAAGAATTAGATCTACAATTAAAACAAGAACGAGTGTGCAAGTACAGTCTAGTTCTTGCTCTACTTTTCATTTATAAGTCCTACGGATACTGATTTCCGTAACTATTCGAGCATTGCAGTATCACGGAGTGAGAATTACAAATGACAAAGTTTACATTAGACCTTCCGGGTTCGAGATTGTAGACTATTTTTATCAAAAACTGAACACGATAGCGAGAGTATACTGAATGTATGTTTACGGATTGCTAGAATTAAAATAGTATATTGCGAATCATTGGTGGGACTAATTATTTGACACATTTTCATTAATCCCTGATTGGAATTACCAGTATATCAGGGTTTCATGGTCTGCTTTGAACATGACAGTTAATTTCACTGATTTTTTCTGCTTACAAATGCATGCAAGGATAACAGTTTATTTCATGCGGGATTAAGGTCTATAAGGTTTTTCATTTGAATCCGGAAAAGCTTATTACAAGCCAGTAATAACGCATTCCCATAGATACTACTTTTTGACAGATATGAAAATCATATTGTGGAGTGCGTACCAACGTACTTAAGTATTTTGAGTAATCCCGGTGTAATCTCGTTTTATGTCCAAACATCTCCAGGTCAAATTCTTTCCGTCATTTGTAAAACTTGTTCTAGCTTCCAGAAATTGTGGAGGCCCAGACTAATATTTGCCACCTGCAGTTTTGGTCCAGCATTAAGACATTGAGTCTAGCTCTGGGTCTTGCGTACATGCATTGGAGTGTGATGTGCAACATTAGGTTTGTAGCCATTTTTAACGATTACATACAACGCAGTTTCTACTCTGCTTTCTGAGAGTTTTATCCGTAAATCATCGAAAATTGCGTAAATCAACACATTAACTATTAACTGCTCAAAGTTACTGGTGAGGTGCTGTCGTCCCAGGCCCAGATTAATGCTGGTAAAATAAATTCGAGGTCGGTTTATCACTAACCGATTTTTATGGTACTTGATTTCCACCACTTCGTGACTCTTATCGATGTAGCTTTGAAAAGTCTTGTTACAGTTGTCGCATAATTGAAAATTATTGTTCTTTTTACAACAAAACACAGAATAAGCGCAGCAAAATCACGTAAATATTACAGCACAGGTTAACCTTTTTCTGACTTTTATTTTTCACAGCATGACATTTTTACCGTATAGTAACAGTAGTAGTAGAAAAAAAATCCTAAATGACTTCATAACGGAGCAAACGGTTTCAACCTTAATCGTTTTTCGTCAAAAAAGATTATCTTAGTTTACTGACGGTGTAGGATAATATTTTTCAGGTTTTTCGCGCTTGTAGAGCAATTCAAAACCCACATTATTTAAAACATGAAAATAAAAACCATTGTAGTAAAAAACACAGTAACGTATTAACTGAGCAATTGTATGCCAGAGCGGCCTATTAACTTTATGTTATTACAATCATTATTAAGTACAGTACAATAAGGATCGTCAAGTTTTAAACACAATAATATCTAAGGTATCACATATGGCTAATAATGTGTAGATTAGCGATTAATAAGTCAACACAAGTGTGGGAAGATGTACCAGTTGATCTTGATTGATTTTACACATATAAATCAGTTGAAACTTTTCACAGGACTCCACTTAAATATATATGACATAACAATTTTACTTACACCGTGTCCTGTCACCTGACTGAAGGGCTTGGCTTGTGCAATCCATTATGTAATGAGATTGATGCCACCTCCCGAAGGTTTAAAGTCAATATCTTGCTCTGCACAAAAATCTTGCGTAAGTGGGAGACAATTAAATAATTTACATATTTCACAGTCTCCAAAACCGGCGTAAAAAACAACCAGAAGTGTCGTGAGTATTGCAAAAAACAGCCCGACGCTAACAACCACTTCCAGCCATTTCCTGAAAAGATTTAAAAAATTTTTTAAATAGCCACAGGTTCGGGTAAGGGTGGCTTGTTAGGCTCACATAGTTAGTACGTGGTGCAGTAAATGGATAATATTATGCAAAGACAGATTTTATGACTGGCACCAGTTAAGAAATATTCAGCTTTTTCAACTAAAAATACACACAATCAAGTATACGTGTTAATCCTTAAAATTTATTTGACCTTACCTATAAGGAGAATATGTTCCAAAAGAAACGTAAGGCATGAGAGCATGGGACAGAAAAAACCCGACGAAAAATCCCGTCACGTGCGCAAAATTATCTACCCACGGAAGAAACCCGAGAATAAAAAATATTCCCATGACCAAAGCCATCTTGCCTAAGGCTTGCCATGGACGTCGTAGCATTCCCCACATGTGAAGCAGTTCCACGAGCAGACAACCCATCAGACCATATTGGGCACCTCCTGGTCCCACCTGTTTACCAACTACATTAACACTTCGCTCATGATAGTAGTGTTTTTTTCACGTACACATATTTCAAAATCATACCTCGGCGCGATGTGGCTCAAGAAGAACTGAAGCCAAATTACCGGCAATCCCAGACCCAATATATATTATAGCTATTCTCAAAGGACCGGCGAGTTTTTCTAAATCCCTCATGATAAAAACGTGAAATAAAAATGTAAAAAGAAAATGTCCTAAGCCTGCATGAAGAAACAGTGATGATACTAAGCGATAAAATTGGTCGGGTTGTTCATGACCCAGGAAGGGAAACATCCCGCATACATCCTACAAAAAACATTCCATTACATAATAAGCTTTAACTACTGTAACTAATATATGTTTTGCACATTAATTCTTCAAATTTCACTAATTTGATGAACATTATGTTTGGAACATAACAATAATTAGTCTTACAAACTGTAAGTTACATACCTGAAGGCAACTAACTTGCGAGCACAATGAAGCCTCTTCGTGAAAGTATCCATTGACAAAACGACAGTACTCCCTAGTTGTAATCACACATTTGGCATGAATACCTATACAACAAGGATGCCCAATCACCTCACAAACCTGAAAAAAGTCATGGATCAAGTTCTGTGTAATCATGGTAAAATCTTTGGGTTTAGAGCCATTGAAAACTTAATACTACCATTCAGTATAACACTGTATTGTCAAAACTCATAAATACGACATATGCATGTGTATGCATCTAACACTTCCTTACCATGTGTTCCGCTGTTTTGTCTTTCGTTGACATTCCACTTAATCCACGTGTTTTTCTACATATTGGCCACTTAGTAATATCATCCGGCCATTCGTAAGGAGCAACAGATGCAGGAGCTTCGCAGAATCTAATAAATTAATCGCAAAAAATGTTCAGCCCAACAAACTATATAGTGATGATCACCATTACAATGCTCTGCCTGAGAGACAAAATGAGATGTTTTAGAACAAACAAAAAGCTGCTTCATCCATGAATTATTACATTTAGCTTTGATATTCCATGGTGACTTAATTTTAAGTTAAATAATGCACCAACATTTACAATTGTCTCATAGGTTTTTAACTGATATTTGCCGGCTAATTATGATACATAATTGATTATAAAGGAAATTAGAAGCAATGTACTTGGGATCCAGACCACATACAGAACCAGATATTCGCCCACCACCATCACCAGTCCATTTTTTCCAAGTGGACAATAATCCCTGCGAGTATCAATTTTGAAAATTAATTAAACATATTCTGCGTGGAAGTTGACATCAACCGCAAACGATAGTGAAGTACAAAATTTTACGTAATAGTACAAGTTTGGGTGCCATCGATTTAAAATTAAAAGTTACTTTCTCCGTTGTCTGTGGGAAAATGAGTGAAACTAATAAATACAAATGTACGTGCATGCATGCCTTACAAACACAAAGTACTACGATCCTGACAGACGATTAGGATTGCCATTAATGATGTTACTTTAATGTATTTGAAACGTTGAACAATCAAAAAAATTAAAACTAAGCCACAAACACACGAGCATGTTTCAGATAAATATCACTTACTGATCTGCTAACTCCTTTAATCTGCGCATGAAATTGTTTCCCATAAAACAGAATGAAGTACAAATACATTTTTAATGAAAAGTTGGTAAAATAGTATGATTAATTTGTACTGAATTACTTACAGAGCATTCATTCCTAGAAGACTGGACACATCCAGAGTTGTCGTTGCGAATACAGCAAGCTGTTTGTCTTTCCCGATCTCGTGTTTCCACAATTCTCCTATGAATTGCCTCATCCCTTCTCATGCAAGGCGAAAATTTTGCTCCCAAATGAATTAAGTCCGACTGTTGAAAATCAAAGTTATAAGAATGACTTGCATTAAAATGTAAAATATACATTACAAGCAGTTCTAAACAATTCGTTGGTTTGTAAAAATTTTCTTGCTTCAGAGGCGAAAAAGCGATTTAGAATCAACTTGGATGTTATTGCCCATCACAGTATTGAGACTTGAGACCTGTGCTGACAGCGGTTTTACATTCAGTAGGAGCGCTTGAGACTATTCCCCTCACTAGGGCTTCTGTTCGGGACGGGACAGTTTTGGGACAACATTTTTGTCCCCATGTTATTTCGGGACTGAATCGGGACGAACTTTTTTGTCACGAAGATTTCGGGAAGGAACGGAACAATAGATCAGGACAGAAAAAAATACCTGTACAGTATACTATGTATTGCTGTGAAAATGAATACCTATGGGAATCGTTCCGTTTAAAATTTGTTGTTCTATATGTACAAATACTTTTTAAAGTAAACTTTCGCTATTATTGGCGGTAATCTTATAGAAATAAAGAAATTTGGAACATTTCTTAAGACTGAGATTATAGCCAGTCCCTGGGTTTCCGGGACGGGACCGGGATCGGGACAGTTTCGGGACCAAATTTTTGTCCCCATGTTATTTCGGGACTGAATCGGGACGAATTTCTTTTGTCCCGAAAGTTTCGGGACGGGACAGAATTGTCGGCGGGACAAAAAACTTGCCCCCAGTAGAAGCCCTACCCCTCACTGACTCTCGAACTGAGACTAATGTCAGCACCGGAAAGTGGCGGACTCAAACTCTCCACACTGTGAGCACTGGAACTTAAGGGTCTCAATAGCTCCAACTTATTTTGAGACCCTAAAGCTGTGCCGTTGTGAGAATCGGCAAACAGCATCTCCTTTGAAACGCCTTTGAAACCTCAATCAGTACTTGATACCCCTCATGTGAGATTGTGAGCTCCCCATTTGGGAATTTCGTATGGAAAATTTAAAACTGAGACCCCAAACCAAGGCCTCGAAATCCCAACATTTTAGTAAATTGAAACGTTAATTGACATTAAGGTAAGGTAAAGTGTGTTGACATTTTTTTCATAAATGTGTCCCAAAAAATCCATTGATAACATTTTTGTTTTACAAAATATATGCCATAAGAGATTACTAAACCTCGCCCCGGTTTGCAAGATATAACGGCCGTTCCGTACTCCCGGTAAAACATATATGGGGCTGAGCGCTTTCTCTGCATTACTTACTACTTATTACATACAGTATTTGATACTACATATCAACTTCAACAAATATTGTTGTCATTCTCATTGATTTCTTTCAAATAAGACGACTTACGGCGGAGGGCCCCATCCAAAAATTAGCTGGTTGAATAATTTCCATCTGTTGTAGAGACAATGAGGTTACTAAAACCAAAGAAGACTTGCGATGAAGGTCTAATCCGACAGGAGCGATTCCGTAAGTAATCATCGACGTTATAAGAATCACAAATTGCACAATCGTCACCCAATATGTAAAATATGGGCGGAAATCTTCATACTCATTGATTAAAGCTAATTTGGACACAGTGCTTGTGGGTTGGCGGAGACCCTGCCGGTAATGCTGCCTTTCAGAATTGTCTAAAACTTTGCTAAGTAATTGAGAAGACACCCGATACGACGTCTGCAACCCACTCGAACCTGAGTAAGGACGACTCGCTATCCTCCAATGTAGTCCTCGTCTACAAACCATCAAAAATAACTCAAATTTATTTCTGAAACACTCCCCAGAATACGATACACACCCTGTGGCACACATTCTCTATCTTCCACATTGTATGACCCCTTTTTGTCTTTTGTATAGCGGCACTTTGCAAAAGTAAACCAGAATATCATATTAGTACAAAAAATAAATAACAGCAAGCTGTTTCCACAACCAAACAAAACCAGAATTTCCATATAATTTATGACAAAATTAATCCCTAAGTTATTATATCCACCTACCCAGGTGGCTGAAGATGCTGTGTAGAGTTGCGGTGATTATCATCCAAATCATCAAAGAATAATTCCTGCGGAGAAATGGTCACACTCGGTGGAATCTCCCCAAGAGTATTTGGGCTAATGGAACGACTTTTTGTTCTATCACGAGCCATTTGACTATCCAGGGGAACTCGACCTGGACTTGTTGAGCCCGAGCCCGGATTTGTATCCGACCCACAACCAGCTCCTGCTGCTACTCGCTGACCAGCCCGGCCAAAGCGTAACGACTGTGAATGTTCCAAACAAATTTTGTTCAGTTAATACTAAAATTGTTAATTAATTAGTTAACTATTATTAATTACTATAAATTAAAATAGTATTAGAATTTTCAAAACTATTCATAATTAGCTTGTACGATGCATACCCAAAATAGCCAACGAACTAGATTCCAATAAATGACTAAAACGTGATCCTTCCTCCTCGTCCTCCTGTTTCTTGTCCGAGAGGACAAAGTGGCAGAGCGGAGATCCGACGAAGGTATTCGTCCGTCGGGTTGATCATGACCCAGTCCACGTATTGGTGCGGGTTGATATGGACTAGGTGGAGGCATAGAATCCACATTTCTCTCTGAATATCTTCGGGAGGCAAAGCGCTTTCTCCTGGAGAGCCATTCGTCTTTTAAGTCTTCCCGACCTTCCAGTCCGAAGAAAACCCTCATCTCTCCCCGAACATACTTCCTCACCATGCTCCATTTCGAGACTTTCGGAGCATATCCATGGTAATTGTTGGAACTATTGGATTTCGAAACAGCTCGGCTGCTACAGGGATTCTGAGAATTATTCATTCCAAGTCCGGCTACATTGCTCCCCACATTCAAGTAGCTCCTCCTCGGTGATGGTAAATTATTTCCTCCCGAACTTCGCCTAGGAACATTGTTACTCTCATTAGCCTCCGCATATCGCACAGGAGATCCATCGTCCGTTAACGGAACTCTCCGTAACAGAACTACAAGCTCATTTTCGTCTTCTTGTGGTAACACTTTCACCATTATGCAAAAAATCAGTCTTTCAAATGCAACCGCATTTCAGTCTTTACGAATTAAGCTGCTATAGTAAATAGGACTCTTCCGATTTCTATGAGATCATTTGGAAATAAATCATTACACGACTTCAAACACAACAAGACTCAACTACATTTGACACACTCAAGTAATAGTAATATAACCAGTATTAATACAAACGTCAAAACTTTTCGTTCCTTCGTTATAAATAAATAGTCAATGTTTTAAAAATCCCGCTTGTTCTGGTGTACAGTGTACACTGTACAGGGTGGCCCGAATCCATACCCCTTTCCCACATAAGCGAATAACTCATCAAATACTTGATTCCCTCAGTTTGTAACAAATTATTTTCCTGACTATCTGCAATTTGTTTCATTGACCTCCGTTAATTTTTATGGTCACAGGGGTCATGGACGTAATCCGAAGTGTGAATTTTTACCGGATTATGACTTTAGAAAAAAATTTCAAAGACAACTTTTAAACGCTTGTTTGTAGGAAATTTTATAGGCTTTCCAGGGACCTATTATTGGGTACGACCCTACTTGTGGGGGTTGAACCTTAATCTTAAATTTCAAGTTCAAGAGAAATTTAGTCTCAAAATTGAAACAGAGGAATACCCGAAAAAACGAAGAATTTTTGAACACGCCATTTTTTATGGCAGATGCTGTTTCATTTTTGATTCAGTGATTATGTAGAGATATTTTTGGAAGTATTAAAAAACAAGGTATTATTTATCAGCCTTACCAAGGATTTACAGCATAATCATTCTGTCGAACGACACATGAAGGAAGTAAATCTGGAACTCCGCCAGCTAACGTGGGAGCAGGGGTAGGGGAATTTCCTAGAGGACTTGTGGCTCCAATGGAAATACGTCTCCCCTCCGACCCTGAGCTAACTAAGGACCATTGTTCTGGAAGTTGTGAGGTCATCACAGCCTTATCTGACGTTTCCACAGGAGGTTTAGGTGGTACTTCTATAATTGGAGGTTTGTACTTTGGCTTTGCCCCTGAAACTCCTGCTAGAGGATCACTGCTGCTTCCAAGCTCTACCAGTGTTTTTGTTAGGTTAGATGAGAGATTGGATTGCTGCTGCTGATTGGCAAGATCCGCAGTGAATTTGATCCTGTGATTAAAACAAATCAATTGTAATTTGTACAATATGTATTCAACTCCTGACAATAGTTTTCCACGCTATTTCATTATGAATATAATTTGAATACAAATTTACTTAAAGCGATCCAGTCTGGGCTGACTACTTCCGCTGTTTATTCCAGAACTTCCAATAGCTCCTCCAGAAGCTTCAGAAATGTTACTAGGAGGCGCACCGCCGTTGTTATTTGAGCTGTTGTCCAACCGGATGAGGGAGATACTACGGTCAATGAAATGTTGCGGGGAGTTGGATCGTTGTATGTTAGACGGAGCATTGGAGCCAAGTTGAAGAGCAGAAGAGGAATATATACGGGGTTCATCCAGTCTAAGTAAGGAGCCTTGACTAGATGGGCCCCCACTTCCGGAATTACCCGCATTATTTCCAATCCCACTATTGGCCGCACCTACAGCTCCAATACTCACACTCACACTCGTCCCAATGGACCCATAGTTTGGTCTGCTGGACGAATTGGATATATTACTTGAATTTCCGGTCGAACCATGATGGTATCCCTGAGCTACGGATGCGGACTCGTAGATTTTCCCATCTGAGTTATCCGAAGGGTAACCCCTACTTGAGGATGAGTGTCTAGGATGCCTTGTTAGCGTTGAGGTGTAATAAATTTCACTGCGAGGATCCCCATATGGAGATTCAGAGGTATAATAACTTGAGTAGGGATTTTGTCTTCGATTGGTAATGCAAGACCTATTTAGAGTAGCACAGGCTGGAACATCCCTGAGAATAAAGTAATACAATTATTAGTGCCGTAAAAATACAAACTTATTTCTTTGGCTACTTACTACAAGAGGAAGAAAGACTTGTTTGAAATATAATGTATGTAATTACAGACAAGCTTGCTGCTACTTTTTGTAGTCTAGTTTTGAGGGGCTACGACCCTAAAATAATTGTAGCTGATTAATTATACCTAAAACGTAACTCCTTACTAAAATAAATAATACCACAATACCTGTACTGCAGGGGAGGATGCGGAACGGTATTAAAATGCGATGGAGAAGGGTGTAAAGGTACAGGTGGTGGAGGAGGATGATAGAATTGATGACAACATGGAGGCGGTGCATATTCCACAATATTTCTCCCGTTAGTTCCATAAGGTGGAGTGCGATTGTACGAACGACTTGGCTGCATGTAAGGTGAAGGGTCACCCAAATTGGAAGATGATGAAGACTGGTGGTGTGATCGATTCGGGGAGTACTCCCGGTATCGGTTGTAACGTGGAACATTACTTGACCTTTGGGTATAGAAACTCCCATAATCCTCCTCATCGGATGCCTTCATTGCCCGTCGGTTCTTAATTTTGAAGCC
Source organism: Allacma fusca (assembly GCA_947179485.1). NCBI lineage: Eukaryota > Metazoa > Arthropoda > Collembola > Symphypleona > Sminthuridae > Allacma > Allacma fusca. Next base: position 47,856,593 of record OX359246.1, read on the forward strand.
CGAGAGAACCTCACTCAAGGGCTCGTTTCACTGGCTGGTCCTTCTTCAGTTGGGTGCAAATCACGCTTGCAGTATATACACCATTTTTGGTTGACGTTGTATTCCAAATTTACCTAAAAGTCTATAAAAACTACAGTCGTAGAGTTCACTGTGCCTCATTGCTGAAATAGTAGTTGCAGATCCAAATGATTTCCCGACCAAATGATTAAAAATTAGGTAGTTGCTAATTCATATTATAATACACCAACAGAACATTACAATATCCTAACACGACAACTCAGCACGCACTGGCACCTGAGCCGGAAAAAATGTGCGTGTTTTTTAGCAAAAAATTGGCATCCATTTAGAATTCATTTTTTGAACTCATTTAATGAAATAACATGGTGGTACATACATAAAGTTTTGTAAATTATTTTGGTTTAGCTATATACCACATTGTGCACAGTTCCAATGAACATAAATTCCTTAAGCGTGGAGTTACACGGATTGCCATCTCTCACAGTGTCGGATTGCTGTCGGACTAAAATGCATTTAATTTTTGTGTAATTTCACAAATTTTTACATTTAAATTCCGGCAGTGAGATTCTAAAAGTAGCACCACTCTAGGAAAAAGCCTATACTTTTTCGCACTAATTCCAAATTTTACTGGTGTAATTTTTGTAAAACCCAAACAGCAACCCGATAGGGTGAGAGATGTCGCTCCGTTCTAGGTCTAAGGAATTTATGGCCTTGTGGAACTGCAAACAATGCTGTAGAGTAGGAGCTCAAACATTTTGTAAAAAGTTATGTCCCAATTTGACATTTCATGAAATTAATTCAAGTAAAACTATTTGAAATATCCACTTTTAGCTGAGAATTATTCCTTCGGCTCGGGTGACTAGTGTGCAACATTGCAATATCTCACCGGGGTCTGAATTTCAGGAACTGATTATTTTGCGGGAGGTCTCAAAGTCGGGAACTCATTAATTACCTGGAGGTCGATAAAACGCACCAGTTTCCAGGAGATCCAGAAAAACACTAATTTCCTGGAGGTCGAGAAAATGTTCAAATTTCCAGGAGGTCGAGAAAAAATTCACTAATTTCCAGGAGTTCGGGAAAACTCATTGATATGCGGGGGCGGCGGGGGGGGGGGTCTTGAAGCGCAGTAATTTTCGATAAGTTTGGAAGAGGGCGTTCGGGAGACTTCAGAACAAGTGGGAATATGGACCTGACGGTATAGCGGCTCACTAATTGTAAGCGCACCCTGATTGGTAAACACACATTCAATTTTCTAATAAAAGTACCATTTTCATTTCATAACCTATGCTTTTAAATAAGTTCGAAAATGAAAATGGTACTTTTTAGAATTTAACCAACGATATACTTTACGTAATATTTGTAGACTCTTTTAGTGTTTACCTACACAGGTACATTGATAAATGTCTTTTGCTTGCTAATGTAGCCCGAAAATATCAGCGAGAGTGCAGTTTCTAGATAGTTCAACAAGCATGAAATACATACTTTGTTCATAAAAACAAAACCTTGAAACTTGTAGGAGATTTTTGATTGCATGATTGTTGTGCTAGCTAGAAACCGAACTGTCATTGACAATGACTGAATATTAGTGAGAGCCCCGGTTCTGAATGCAAAATTTGTATTATTTCAATGTTTGCCAGCTCGCATTTTATGGAGACCCCAGAACCCCTATCTAGGTAAAACGCTAAAAGTGTATGACTACAGTTACTAGGCAAAATACTTCATCAAATAGGAATTCGAAAATTCAATACTTGTTTACCCACCTGTAGGTGACTAGTGACCAACTTACCGAACAACCCATTCATCTCGTGCTTTTTGAAGTCTCTCGAGCGTTCTCTTCCAAACTCATTGCAAGTTACTGAGCTTCACGACTCCTCGACCTTTAAACCCCCCACAAATTAGTGAGTTCTCACGATATTCTGCAAGTTAGCGAATTTTTCCGACCTCCCGGAGAGAGTTGGTGAACCCCCTAGCTTCCGAGCACCCCAGAATTAACGAATTCACTGAGACCCGATTATTGTAGCGTAGAGAAATGGTTATATTGTAAAGACGTGTTGTGATACTGTTGAATATAACCCTTAGTTGAATTTGCGTCTACATAATAAAAGCTTCGGAGAAAGCAAATATAGACCAATTTAAGAAGATTTGAAACAATTATTGAAGAATTTGAGATGGCCCAAATGTGCTGTTTATGTCCTAATCTTAGTTTTTATATTAAAAAATTGGTCTAATAAATAATATGCGAAGATCACGAAACTAAAAATATTTCCCTCGATGGGGTGTAGTTTCTGAGATACAAAAGGTCAAAGGTTACTAGTGTTATAGGCCTCCCACATGTTCTGATTTTAGTTTGCACAGTACTGATTTGAGAGAGGCATAACCAGATAACCTGTCGGTCTTGATTTTGTCCTGGTCTACAAATGGTTTAAGCAAAATTATAAAACAAGTGCATACAAATTTAGAATATCCCTTAATCTAATGTATATAGGGGTCATGTCACTTGCTAATCTCTGGCCATATAATTCTGATAAACCATTATATAATTCCCAGGTTTACTGCATATTTTATTCCAGATTTTCTAAAATATATTTCATTCACCTTAGTTGTAATAGTAGTTGTAATGTAAACATCTGGATAACAGGAGGCACAAATATGAAGCAAGAGGACCTTGTTTACCATTAATTAGCAATTTTTTATCTCGCAAAAAAATCGAACGTGGAGACTGATGACTAGGTCTTTTGCTGAAAACTAATTAAACAAATTATAACCTTCATGAAATTATCTCACATATAATATATTTGACTCTGGCAGCCGTAAATCAGTATTGCTACTATTATTGACTATAAGTCATAACATTGAATTGCTTTCCTTTGTGGAAAGCTCTTCTAAACCTCTATTGAATGTATTGAGTCCAAATTCTTCATTTTTACGGTACACTTAGGCAACAATGCATGTTAAAATTCACTAATTGTGAGTAGAAACTGCCTAAATGAATTTTCTATTCGCCAAAACATTATTCCATTAGACAAATCTACCATTGACCCGAAGATTTAAACGCACACTTTTATGCATATTATGCCATCTTAAATATTTGCCCAAATCAGGACAAAATCTAGACTCATGTGGGAGGTCTATTACACAAGTGACCTTTGACCTGTCATATCTCTGAAACTACATCCCACCTAGAGAAATATTTTCAGATTCGTGGTCTTCGCACTCAATTCAAAAAGTACACCAATTTTTATTAAAATCTAAATATAAGGAATAAACTGAACTAATACCGTGTGCTTACTATTTTTTCCAAATAGGGACCATTGTTAAGTACTTGCATTCCCACTTGTATTATTCCAGAACGTGTACATAGCAATAACTTTTCCTGCAATTACTGCCAATATAAAAAAAATATTTTTGAAACTTTCAATTCACAAAAGAGATAAACATGTTTGGTACAAAGTTAATTCCAGTGTAGAATGGAAGGAGGTGAGCAGACACGAGCGGTGTCGAACCCAACCCGAATTCCCGTTAGAAACCGAGTGAACCCGTCCAACGCATTTCTCGGTTCGTCTTTGGTCTCTGAAACAGCAACATAACAGAGGAACTGGTCCTGCTGCATCATTCTATAATACTCCATATATATCCCTGGAACTTCAAGGAATAATAGAAGAAAAAGCCCGAATGTTCAATGTATACTTTTAGTCGGGATTTATTTCCCTACCTACATGCTTCCCTTCAGAATCACTTCTGTACAGCTAGGAAATGCCTGCTGTATCTATAGTTTCACAACTTTCCCATCGCAACTTGTTCCAGTCATGCACACAACATGTACGTATGCGGGTTCGTGTTTCCTCAAAAGAGAGCATACACGAGCCAGTGTTCCCTTTTAGGGGAGAGAGTGGGTTTTAGTAGATACAAGACCAATGGTTCACTACGAGGGTCCCCGGGAAACCTTAACGTTTGCCTAAATCTTGAGTGCATATTGCCGCAGAGTTTAAAATCTGTTGTTTACGAACATAACTACGTACATAATTTTGTAGTTCTAGGTTTTAGGAATGAGTACTTATGTGATGACTATTATATGTGCCCTTCCATGCAAGGCTGGAATTACTTGAAAGGATCCGATAATACTGCATGAATTATATTAAAATTTCAAAGGTTTATTTTGTTTACTCCTAACATTTATTTTACAGTATGTTTGGAAACTAATTTTTACAAAATGTTATGGTCTTTCCAGGAGGGCATATTTGTTAGGTATGTTATTATCTGTATGTTGTATGACAACATTGTTGTCATTGTATGCCTGCACGTACTACAGCCAGGTAGAGATTAGGAGAAGAATGAAAGAATGATCCAAGAAGGGGGAAGTTTGATTGTCATTTTTTCATGGTAGATCAGACCGTTGTTAAAATCATTGCCAATTTACACTGTGCTTGTAGCAAGTTGTTTCGTGATTCATTCGAGTCTAATATTGTTCAATTCTAAGCCAAAGTGAAAATTTGCAGTCGTGGGACCCGATTGTGGAATTTCTCGGGTCGTATACGCTTAGAATTAAATAAACGAATATTTTTGCGGTTTTTAATCTTACATCACTTTTTTGGGTCCTGTGGCGTCACGGCAGGAACACATTGGAATCTTTGAATACTGAAAAGTTAAACCGTAAGAGATTCTCACACATCAATTGTAACGTTAGCACTGCAGGTGGTCATGCAAGCAAGAACTAACTCGGTTAACAAGGAAGATACGTGCTTCCAAAATCTACTTTTTGATGTTATGTATAGCCCATTATGGTTTTCCCCGTGCATAACTCTGTTTTAGAGTAATTTATAATGAACTAATATGAATTTCGAAAAAAACCTTATTCCGGTTTGCATCTGAGCTTTTCAGTGTGTAATTACTCGCAACTCATTTTTAAAGACTCGCTACACCCTGCGCACAACGTAAACATTTCATAATTACATGACAAACAAAATTAGGTCATATAATATATGTCTCATTGTCAGTTAGTATTGATTGTGTGATTCATATACACGTGTATTACTGATAATAATACTGAGAAGCCGGAACTTTATCACGAATTTTTACCATGAAACAAAAATGGAACATACTTTGTCTATGATTATCAATTATTTAGATTACGAAACGTAATATACCACTCGACTGCTGGACTGGAACGAATTCGACTTTCTGAAATGCTCCTTCAGAATCGAACTAATTTTAAGACAAATACATCAGTATAGTACGTAATATCATCACGACTTAATTCTATGAACTACACAAATTTGTACTTAATGTGAAGCAAAATTTTCCAGTGGTTTTTTATTAGTTTCTTTCAAAAGGAAAGTTGACATCGCTGCTGCCAGTGTGAGTCCTGCGAAGAGGAAGTGGGGAATCCTTGGGTGAACTGTATTCAGAGGAATTATTTATTTAATTATTATTTTATCCACTCGCATTTTTCTCTAGCGCATTAAGGGCCAAACTTTCTTACCAGTCCCAATGTACGCCATTTGTGGGGCCGCAACACCTCCTACGTAAGCAAAAAATGCACACATTCCCATCGATGTTGATCTACATGTTGTGGGGAAAGATTCAGCCGTGAAACAAGTCACAACCCCCCAAGCGCCCCCTATTCCAAACCGGCCAAAGTATGACACAATAGAAATTAGATGTTCCTGGCCCGCTCGCCCTGCTACATGGTCGATGATAACCAGGGTTGCCAGAAATATTGTCGCAAAGACCAAGTACCCTGCGTAGGTTTTACGTCTGCCTATCCTGCATTGATAAAAATATTTATATTTTAATTTCAAGCATGAAAACACTCGGTCTTCAACCAGGTATCAAAAAGTACAAGGAAAAGTAATATATGTTGAGGGGACTAACCAATTATTCAAAAAAACGCCGGAAGGCCAGGCAGTTAAGTCCACTAAACCCATGTAAAAAACGTTTAAGTATGGGTCTCCACTAAGATTTTTTGTGTTAAAGCACATGCTGTAATACACGAAAGACAAGGTATACCATCCGAAGACGAATAAAAATAGTTTAGAACGCAATGATGGATTTCGGAAAATCTCCCATGAGCATGCCCTGGGCGAAGTTTCATCAGACCGCTCCCGCATAACTGTTTTCTGTAAAGAATCTATGACCGACGCTTCTAATTCTGGTCTTCCATTCATTTTTGCAATTTGACGGAAGCATTTTTCAGCCTCTACAGTTCGTTCTTTACATAAGAGCCAACGGGGTGTTTCTGGAACGAATCTACAATTCATTTTTTTTTCAGTTTTCTGAGTGCCACCAATAAAAGGTTACAATACAATTAATTGTCAGAAAACTGAAGTTGAATGTTGGTAATTACGGGTAAAAGCATAGAACAACAAGGGCCACTATCGAGGGAGCACAGGTCAAATATCTCCATGACGGTAGTAAATACGCTAATAGAGCTAAGGACATTATCCCAACGCTCCAAATGCTAACGCATCCTGCGATAGTTCTCCATTTCGGTGTCAGGAATTCCATGAGGAAAATATAGTACACACAGTAAAATCCTAACAAAAAAATACCAAGTTGCGTAAAAATAATTAACGTAAGTAATCTATGTATATTTCACACCAGGTTCAATTTGAGGCTGGCTGGAACCTTACGTTAATAGTATTTTTAATTTGATTATAATAAGTAATCGTGAAGTGTCTGAGATGCAAATTTACCTCCAAGTCCCACCCCTGCAAGGAATCGACTCCCCCCAAACAAATAAATGTTGTTAGCTACTCCTGAAACCAAACCAAATGCGCCCATTACGGCAACATTTGAATAAAACGCAGTTTTCCTCCCAAAAGCATCCGCGATTTGAGATCCGGACAGCGCCCCTATGATCATTCCCAGCATCTGAATACTGGTTAGAAAGTCTGGCAGCCAGGCACGTTCACATATTAGTTCCCACTATATTCATTTAAAATATTTACTTTAATAATAATTTAGGCTATTATTCTTTCAAACAGCATCATTTACACCAACTGCAGCAAAAAATGCTTCTAATACCTCCTGCACTATTGAAAGTACGGGCTCCATAGGATCCAATACTAAGGTGCAATTCCGACTGCAAATCCTGGGATCATGCGCTGAGATAAATTCAAAGTCTGTGTTGTTTCTCATGCATTTGAATTCAACATTGCTAGTTCCAGTGAAAATTAGAGTAAGAACATTAGCTGCTACGGGGATTTCTGACAAGAGTACTATAAACGTAATAAATAGCTGAAATCGGGAGAAGCCACCTGTAAGAAAAAATTCAGAAAATAAAAAGAAAATACTCATGAAGTATTGAATCTTGGAAATACGAATAGACTTACCCAATTTTTGCAATGCATCCTCCACACTTATGGACTCCTCAATTTCAAGATTTTCTACCCCCATGTTCAAGATGATTACAGGGTGTTCTCTTGTATAAAAGGTGAGGAACTAAAATGGCAGTGTTTGTGTGGACCAAAAGGATAGCTGAAAGTAAGTGGTACAATTGAAAGACAGCATAATACATTTATTTTACAATTTTCATCTGTTCCAGCCATAGTGTTACTTATTATTACAACTGTTTCCATTGTTTCTACCGATCAAGCAGTAATTTATGTTAGTAATAAATACTAAGTATTAAATTTGTACTAATATACGTGTATAACAGTTACCATATTTTTTAAACCGAAAAATGAGTTAATTATAAATCTGTCACATTGTTTGTGCCTATCCCTTTGTTCGTACGAGGGCGAAATATTGTGCAGGAAGGTCAGGTGAATTATGAAAAATTATTGAATTACACAACATAATCTGTAGTAAATACTTCAGACAATTATCAGATCTATATATAATAATAAAAAGTTTAGAAGGAAAAATATGTTATGAACAAGGTTGTTAAGGCGCAGCTGTTAATAGCCAATATCAAATAATCATCAATATTATCATTTCCGAGAGTTTACTCTTACTGTAGTAATATTATAACATACATACATGAGTGGGACATCCCAAAAAACCAGTCATTGAAGAAATACAACGTGCTTACAATTAGCAAGGAGGAAGACTTTACTTCGTTTAAAGCTTAAATACATATATTACAATATGTTGTACATTGAATGTAGCCTAACGTCACTTTGATAAGTATGTACAACTTGCACAAAAAGAAAATTTGAGGAAGTACTACTGTAAACACGCGCTGTCACATTTTACTAAAAGCGAAACTGGTACCACTATCTCTGAAGTAAATATTTGTAAAATTCACACTTCATTATGCGTATAAATTGTAAATTAATTAAATAATTTTATAAAATATTTTAACTCCTCCAGGATTTTCTGAGTTTTAATGGAGTATATATTAAAAATCATAGATGCACTGCGATCAGGATGACAACATGCAATGAAGCTAAAAGCAAAATCGAGATGCTTTGAGCGATGTGATAAATTGCTCTTGAAAGTTACTAATACGTGCAGCACTCTCACAATTTCACTTTTCTGTTCATATGTATGTATATTGAAAGTTCAGTAATGCTAAAACCTTGTTGTGGATATTAATTTTTATGATTTCACACAATAGCAACTAAATTATATTGATTTTATTAGTACTTTATATTTAGTAATTGAAATTAATTAACTTGCCCTTATACATTATAACAACGCCCCAGTGACATGGAAGGTGTCATTTGGGTAAATTTGTCATATGAATATGTATACTCTTGTGGGAATTTTAGTATTTCATAGGGGAAAAGCCTATTAGTGGTCGTTCTATGCAGAAAACCCACTGTACAGCGCTTTATTCCTAATGCTGCAACATAAAGATGTTTGTTAATAGAATTATTTGGATGGAATTGGCATGTAATGCCTCATCTACGTAATGAGAAAATTTCGAAGACATCTGATCCTACACAAAATCAAACATTGCTATTATAAAGACATGATGATGATGAGGTCTACTAGGTTTTTTCTTCCAAGACATTTAATGTACCAGGAACATGTACATATGTACCTACATGATACCAGGATGACAACATGGACAGATTATGACTGTGCACAGTGTCCCAGGACTGAACAATGTTTCTATGTTAATATCCGCGGCAATAAGTTGCTCTACTGAATGTTCATTAAAGATATGTACGTACAGACAACTGAGAGGCTGCATTGCTACTTACTTTTGAGTAGAATTTACATAATGTGTACATAGATCACGTCTTTATTGGGTTTCTAATTATTATTTAATTTGAAACTTTTGAACATAAATTGCATGCATTATTAATAGCCTTCCAAGTTCTATGAGTTTTGATTTCACTCGGCGTAAGTGATTATTATGAACTGTAATAAAAAAGTACTCTACGTTTGATTGTTCGCTTAAACACAAACATTTAATGCTCGCAATTCAATATATTGGGTTTTGTTTTCTATGTATGTATATATGTATTCATTTTAAAGTTTGCCTAAACTTCGGCAAAACGTGTTCATCAGAGCATCATGATATTTTGTCGTCTCACAATCAGATCAAAGTAATGTAGCCGAGATTTTAGCTTAGGCTGGCCAGTCGGATAACAGTTATTAGTTTACAAGGTGTCATAATATTTTTTTTGATCCATAAGACTTTTTGAAATAAATTTTTCCGTTAGAAAATCATCTGTATTTCCAAATATGTTAATGATTTTTGCAATCGTATGCCGGTCCCATTGCTTGATTTTGTGTAGGCTCATATATCTTAGAAATTTTCTCATTACATAGAGACAGTACATGCTAAATTCCATGATTCCCTGATTAGGCGTTTTCCAGTATCAAAAGGTTTCTCTTTCTATTTATTTTAAATTATTTCTAGAGAGGGGGAAAATGACCACCAAGTAAACATTTATATACATACATGTGTACACACAAAATTGGAGCAATATGGAGCTATTCTCGTTTCGAACGACAACGGAAAAACAATAATAAAGTATAATCTTAATAGTCATTTTTGATTGTAATATTAACAGAATTAATATTTCCCATTTTTATAAAGCTAGCACAATTTAGCAGGAAGAAGTTCAGCATTTAAACAAATATTAAAAATGCACGACCATTTGGTAAGAACGGCATTATTACGGCTAATAATAAAACGGTAATGTTCTCCACAAACTTAAGGACTCAGATACAATTTTAAGACGCAAAATTTTCTAACGGTTTCTTGTTGGTTTCCTTTAAAAAATACGTGAAACATGCCATTACGAGAGTGAGCCCTGCATAGATGAATCCTGGAGCCGAAGATAAAACTGTATGAAAACACAAACTTAATGAGTTGCAAAACTTCAATTTGACGTTTAATATGCCATGATGCTATCAGTATTTAGTTTTATAAATTATAGTAAGCTGTGAAACCTTTCGGGTTTGAAATTTTTAAAATGTTTGTTAAAATTCATACTTGTTCCAAGATAAACGATTTGTGGTGACACCATGGCTCCCATGTAAGCAGCTATACCGCTGACCCCCATCGCAGTTGTCCTACAAGTTGTGGGAAAGGATTCAGCCGTAAAACAAGTCAGTACTCCAAAAGTTCCTCCTATGCCGAACCGGGCGATATATGAAACAACAGCTTCAATTTCATGACATCCCGCAAAGACCTTGACTTGTGTGAGTACAATATTTGCAACTAAAAATACTGACGCGAAGATTAAATAACCAGCCAAGGATTTTTTTCTGCCTAACCTGCAATAATTCAATTTCATTTTTGTTTAGTTCAATTCAGACGGACACAATATATATTTCAATCCAGTAGAAAATAATGACGTAATATTTATTTAATTGTAATTGGAGGAACACTGAATCTTAAAAATCGAAAAGCACCAGATATGCTATAAAAACTGGATTTCAATTTTTACCCCATTTACCCCTACAAGAATAATATAAAAATATACGGAAAATGCTTATATACCTTAAAATGTTTCCTCAAAAACTGTTTAAAATAATTACTACTACAACGACACTGAAATTCTGAACAAAAAATAGCATCTACAATTGTGCAGCATGACTACTTGGAGTGTCAGGAGTGGGCCACGGATATTGATCACCCTGTATGCGTTCTCTATTCTGCAGACCTTAATTAAAAAACTCACTTTTTTGACTACCAAATAACATGAAGAAGCCTTACCAATTGTTAAATAAAAGACCAGAAGGCCAAGCTGCCAAATCCACCAATCCCATATACAGAACGTTGAGATATGGATCACCGCTTACATTCTTTGTATTAAAACACATGCAGTAATATACCAAAGTGACGGCAAACCAGGCAAAGATAAACAAAAATATTTTAATTCGTAAGTCTGGATTCCTAAATATCTCCCAGGAACACGCGCTTGGTGCATTTTCTGTTTTACGTTCCTGAAGGACAGATTTCTGCAGGGATTCCACGACGGCTGAATCTAAAGGAGGCTTTCCATTCATTTTTGCTATCTGGCGAAGGCATTTCTCAGCATCTTTAGTGCGCTCTTTGCATAATAGCCATCGAGGAGTTTCCGGAACAAATCTGCAAAAATGTTTTTTAACTAAATTTTGATTGACATTATTACATGAAATATCCCACCGTAAAGCCAAATGACTTGTGAAACTGGACAAGTTTTAAAAAATGATAAAACTCACAATCAGGGTAAAGGAACCTGTCGTGTTTTATGATTCATAACCTCTAACCCAATTAAATTAAAGTAATTCTAATAAATTAAGTATGTAATTACGGGTAAAAACATATAACAGACAGTGCTGCTATTGATGGAGCACAAGTTAAGTATCGCCACGACTTTAGAAGGTACGCTAGTAGAGCGAGAGTCATAATACCAACGCTCCAAAGACTAACACATCCTGCGATGGTCCTCCATTTTGGTGTCAAGAATTCCATGAAGAAAATGTAATACACGCAGTAAAATCCTGTAGGTATACATACATACTAGATGAATATTGAGAAAATTACGTTTTTCTTTAACTATTCCATATTTGCTGTTCAAAAATATCATCTTTAATACCTCCCAGGCCAATTCCTGCAAGGAATCGACTTGCGCCAAACAAGTAAATGCTGTTGGCCACTCCTGAAACTATACCAAAGGCTCCAAAAATACCAACGTTTGTGTAAAATGCAGTCTTCCTCCCAAAAGCATCCGCGAATTGAGATCCTGTCAAAGCCCCAAGTATCGTTCCCATCATTTGTACGCTTGTTAAGAAGTCAGGCAACCAGGCGTGGTCACAAATCAATTGCCACTATATTTTTATGCACAAACATAAACTGGTAAATATAAGTACTAGCAAAATTTTAAATTTCCTTAAGTGATTCGAAAATGTTATTACCTCTTGTACTATGGACACAACAGATTGAACAGGATCCAAAACTATAGTGCAGTTTCGATTGCATATCCTAGGGTCATGTGCTGAGATAGATTCAACTTTAAAATGTGTATCGTTCGCAATGCAATTAAAGTCTACATTGCTAGTTCCAGTAAAAATTAGTGCAAAAACACTTGCTGCGACGGGGATTTCTGACATGAGCACGACTATTGTTATGTACAATTGAAACCGGGAGAATCCACCTGAAATTCATAATTCTGGGGTGTACATACAGTTCATGCAATCCCCGCTTAAAACACAACTCTGTATTTTGTGAAATTAAAACTCAGTTTAAAGTCAAATTTTACCCAATTTTTCCAGAGCATCGTCAACACTAACTATTGTATTTTCCATCTCTATGTTTTCCATTCCCATAACTTCAAACTTGCTGCAGCGATATTTTTCACTTGGTATGGAGGTTTAAAAGTGACAATTAAAGAACTTTTGGCTACGAGTTTTCTTTGATTCAAATGACGTCTTATCCGAACAGCTGTCTTAATTCTATTCAACCATATCAAGTTTTGTCGTTTTATTAAAGCGAATAGTCAAAAAATACAAAAATATCCAGCAAAAATGTATTTATAACAAAAATGGTAAGGCGTAAAATGTCTATTCTGTAGTCGGAGTTTCAATTGTATGTATTAGGGCTAAACGTTACCTTTTTATAGACGGTTGTCAGATGCTTTTAGGAGATGGAGAGACGAGGGTAATTGGCTTGGATGATTTAAGCAAACTACTTATGCTCCAATTAAATACAAAAATAATTATTGCCATAAAATTAAAAATTAAAGAGGAAGACAACCGTCCTTAGGTTAAATGTTCAGTGTGTGTGGTTATTGCTCGTCTACGCAGTCCTCGTGTTCAAGAACTTCTGTCATTTTTCATATCATGCGACGTAGTAACCAGCATTTATCTAGTTTTGTAACATTAATGAGTGAAGTTAATATGAACTAAGATCTATTTAAAACCAGCTCATCGATATGTATAGTTAAGTTTACTATATGAAGAATAATTGCATATGAAATTCAACATTAATTAAGGAAGTCATCGTGTTAATATTTTCAAAACCAATTATAACAGCAGCTAATTAAATCTTACTTTTGTGCATGAGCCGTTTTGAAAAAGGAATAAAATACCTACAGACATAATAAATATGCATAATTCCAGTATACAAAAGAAACCATCTTCCGTCAATCGCCAATTGATTCAATCTTCAGAAATGGCATTTCGTGACATGTTGAGAGATAAAGAGTTCGTCGAATCCCACAGGTTCTCCTGGTATACATCATTATGTACAGGGCGTTTATTATCATTTGTCACTCCGTCTGACCCAAGAAAGTTTGTCGGCAGTCGTTCATACTTAATTTCTTATTCTTTACTATTATGAAATACGGGTGTGTATCTAGTCACGGCTAGGAGAGCTTTATGCATGAGGAATTGAAGGAGCTTTGCAGGTTACCGGTAGGAGAGTTTCATGCATTCTTGATTACGATAAGCTTTTTATGTTACTGATGGGGAAGTTTTTATTTATGATTTAAGGATAAAAGCTTTTAGTTTACGAACAATGACAAGTTTTTATACTTTGTATATACCAGTGGAACCCACTCGTTCTACGAAGAGTCACAGCAGTTAGCAAAAATAATTAAACGTTTGAATTTTGCTTATCTCGCTACAATACAACGAGAGAATGTACTATTGAGGTGGTGACTGGTGACCCAGCTGTCTTCTTTATTTCAAGTTACTGATTTAAATATAGTATGGACACCACTTTGTTAGTGCATTCTGTCATCACTGCTAAGTACTGTAGCGAGATAAATGGAAATCAAATTTGAAAATGATAATTTTTGCCGATTCTTCCGATCATTCGTGAAAGAGTGGGTTCCACCCCAAGATTACAAAAATATAAAATTATTTCTAAAATGTGTACGCTTTATGCTTGTAAACTTTGATCCCATAAAGTTGACACTGTTAGCGTTAGCTGTCAAAATCTAGCGATTTCATAAAACTTGTCCGAGAAATTCTTCATATAAACCAAAGCTTTTGAGAACCAGGAAATGAAACACTAATGATTTGAAACTTTTTGACAACCGGATTTTGAAACTATTAATATCTTTGCGTATACCGATTACAAGGTTAATGCGAAGGTAACCTCAAACGCCTCGATATCCATGCCTTATTTACAGTTGTAATGATGAATTCCCCTCCCTGCATACACATTATCTGAACGTGGAGATTCAGTTGTCTCTTAGTGTGTGCTTTGCACGCAAACGAATCATTAGCCTTGACAGCAGAATACAGAAATACAACAAATTTTCTGCATAAATTGAGCCGTGGTACATTGCATTTGCACGATTTCTTTAACATGCCAACTCTGATTTACAATAAAGCATCATTAGTTTGTATTACTCATTAGTGATTTCTTAAATGGCCCGTTTGCATTACCCTCATTACCTTACAATAAAGTTTACCTCCTGACCCTAAACGGTATTTACTTGCAGTAAAGCCATCCGCAAATTCGAATAGTAACACGGATGACACAGCTAATTAGCTACCCAGATTGTATCATATAATGGGACAGCGCGCAGATTCAGTTTGCACTGCTGCCTTCTTTGAATTTGTAGTATGATGTATAAATGAATTAAATTAAAAATAATATTATGTAAAATATGTATTCCACAAATAAAAGTAGAATCGAGATTTATCCAGATATCTCTAAATGTAGTACATGGTACGTTATGTAGAATAATGTATGACAGCTTAGTGGGTAATTTTGACTAGCTAGAGCGGTATTTGATAGCGTATATTTTCATTGAAGAGTAGAAAAACTTGAAGCGTTTTTGATTAAAAATAAAATTAACTTACATACTTGCAGATTCATCAAAATGTTACCAACCGTACAATATTTCACTGAATCTTATTCTCCACTTCTACTTTGTTATTATTCGTCGTTTGTGTTTATTTATTTATACTTCGTAAAACATGTTTCCCTAAAAGCATATATTTTAGCTACACAGTCTTTTGTAAGGTTAAAAGGGTATTAACACTAAGCTGTATGCATTCAGAAACACTAAAAATACGAACAGAAGTTTGCAACGTACGGGTATGATGACAAAATTCATCAAAATGTCTCAATTCTCAACGTATTCAAATACTCCGGTACAATAGTCGTTGGTACGAGTAAATAACCCCATTATACCCGTACCCGGTGGGTATATACCCATTTTGAAATCTTTGTATCCATACCCACATCCGCACCCGAAATTTTGAGCCGACCACTGCACCCGGATAGTACCCGAAATTGATCAGGTACACAAAATCGATACCCGGGTAGTACCCATACCCGTGCCGAGCACTGGCTCATAGCATGGTGACATGGCACGCAATAACGGGCAGATGACTCTGTTCCGCATGTCGGGAGTCCTAACTGGTGACTAAGGTCCCGGTGTACGTGGATGAAATGGACGCATGCTGTAATAAAATAATAGAATAAAAATTACGTCAGAATAACATGTAACTTACTTTCTAGTCCAGTGAACCTCATAAAATGCATGTAAACATGTAATCTACTTTAGTAGGAACGGGACACCTACATAATTGAAAAATATAAACACGTACAAACAGGGTACTGACCTTCAATACTAACCCACCAATGCACGGCGCTGGCCATCAACACTGACCCACTAAGGCAGGGTCTTGGCAATCCCTGATACCTGCTAAGACAGGTCCCTGGCTATCTATCCCTATAGGGTAGGTTACTCTCTTACCACTCTCTTTGTTTGATTTTTCTGAAATTAAACTGAAATGAACCATACAGCATCTCGGCAGTTTCCTTATTAAATAAAGTAAAAATCCACGTCCAAACAGGCATTGCAAAGGTGAACCCTACATCAGGAAAATCTGCAATTGGCCTTGTGGTTGGCCTGAGCACTCTCTCTATCAAAGAAGTGAACCCCTCAAATACATTGGAGACGCGTAACGCGTTGGATTTCAGTGTATTATCTGGACATTTTCCAAGGTTTATCCAAGAAAATTTCGAATTTGGTTTGTTTAGTTTGGCACTATACACTATACATTTATTAGTTTTCATGACGTTTTACCTTGTTTCTCAGTATAAGAAAATCTGATCCGGATCAAAGAAACTATCGTGTGTTTGTGGGAAGTGGACTTGGATGGATTAATGATACAAGATAAAAAGATATGGGGCTTCAATAAAATGCGGGATGGCGGGATGACTCAATAAAATGCGGGATAGTGGGATGGCGGGACGACTCAATAAAATGAGGGATGGCGGGATGGGATGCAGGATTACTCAATGCAACACTGCGGGATGGGATGCGGGATCTCTAAAATATAAAACGCGCGTGATGAAGCGATTATTTCAAAACTTCCCTGTCTCCTTTACGCGCTTTATAGGCTCGAGAGTACAAATTACCATAAAGGCTTACTGGTATACCAAAGCATTACACAGTAGCAAGGGCGAGGATATTGTCACGGGCTACATTCCTTACATCATCAGCAGTAACTACTATTAATATTAAAGAGAAGACAGTTTCATAGTAGAGTATGGTTTGCAAAGACAGTTAATAAATGTCAGGGACAAAGTTTTGGTAAAGCTGACATTTATTATCACATGGGCAACGGTATGTTGCTTTTCGAGGGGTGAGTCTACATAAAATACCAAGGTCGTTGTGACGTAACTGATATTGCTGAACAAAGTAAAAAAGTCAAGGTACTTACATACACAAGTAACTGCATTTTTAAAGAAGTTTTGTAATTTGTTGGATTTTTAATTATTATAATATATTGGAGTAATTAAAATGTCTTTACAAAGGCTATTGGCTTTCTTAATACTAGATTTTGATGATGAGAGGGCATTTTTAGATCTTCACTCTCTCGCCTAAACGCTCATCCTAGGTTTGCGAGTACAAATAGCAAATTGTGTATTTAAACAAGTTCTATATTATAAACTTAAAAAATATATGTATTTCGTCATTATAATTTGAATATGGGCGGATCAAGCCACTAGACTGCGTCGGTGCTATTATTGGGGAATTGAGGTTATCCACCGACGCAGACAGTGGCTTGATCGCCTATCTGATATCATAATTTGACGATGATGACAATTAAATCTTCGCTCTCTCTCTTAAACTATAAAAAACTCCTATTGGTTTGCGACTGAGAGTACCAGTTACATTTAAGGCTAGCTACCCGGTTTATTTGTGGTATGTAATATGCGTGTATTTACTATTGGCGTGTACGTATTTTTCATGGCGAAGCCGAAGTTTGTTTTTGCATCTCCATGCATGTGCTATACGACTGAATCAACATACTATGAAGCCTTTCGAAGCCAGCAATAGCTGGCTGTGCGTTCTAGTCACTCAATAAACTGTGGGATGGCGGGGTGGGATTGAGTCGTCCCGCCATCCCACCATCCCGCATTTTATTGATTCATCCCGCCATCCCACATTTCACTGCTGCCCGCCAGGCTACCTAGTCAAGTCTAGTCTAGTCTGTAAAGTTTAGAGCCACAACTAGTCAAGTCTAGTCAAGTCAGCTGTATGTTTAAGTAGCAATAGTCAAGTCTAGTCCTAGTCTTGATTCTGTAGCTGGTTCCCTAGTCAAGTCTAGTCAATTCACCTAGTCACATTATATTTTTTATAAACATTCCTTCGTTTTAAATAGCAACATTTATTTTCAAAAACTTGAGTTTCGTTGAGTTCAAAATTTTCAGATTTTAGCCAGTACCTCTAGCAAAAAACTAGGTCATTTTTATTTACTTCAAACGACGTACAAATGATAAAAAACACGTGTAGTTTACAACATCACTACAATAATAATGTTCAGCAAGATTTTTGTTGAATCAAAAATTGGCAGTAGGGTTGGATTCACGGGCTGGCCCACCTTGGCCCAGCCATACTAACAAATTTAGGGCCAGGGAAAATCTGTTTTTCTTTTCTTTAATTTTTCTGAAACTAGTGCTGACAATAAGGAATCACGTTTTGATTCCACCGGAATCAAACTTGGCATTAACTCACGAAAAACTGGTTCCGACAGTGAGCAACTCCGTAAGCTACACGGAGTGCTCTATACGAGTTTTAATCAGGAATTTATATGGTGTTAATACCAGCTGACATGTTTTAAATTAGTAAACAGACATTAAAACGTTGGAGGTGAATTATAATTTCGGGTATTTAAAACCTAACCCGTCGTTTCGGCGTTCAGGTTGGGTTATTTCAACTGGAAAGGAGTGCAAATGTCACTGCGATGGTCCCTTTAAGGTCTTGCAGCACCCACTGTATTCGGGGTTCAACAAGTACATGGTACAATATAAGGAGATTTGTGTTGTGTGAACCAGCCTAATCACACCAGGTTAAGCATGAGATCGGTTCGGTTTAACGCGGTTATCCGATCATCGGTTAACCGAAACCGACGGTTCGGTTGGAGAAGTCGTAACCGAATTGAATTAACCGAACGGTTCGGATACGTCAATGCCTAACCGGATATCGGTTTCGGTTCGGTTCGGTTTTAAATATGAATTTATCCGTTCGGTTCGGATGAGAAAATTTATCCGCTCGGTTAAACCGACGGATAACCGATTTTGAATTTCGTTCCTAAAATTTTTAGGAAATCGCAATCGACTGTAGCATGAATTTCTCGAGACAAACGATTGTTTCATTTTGTATCTGCAATATATTTAGAAAGCACAACGCATGGACCACGAGCAGGCATACATTTGTTCATCACATCGCGATTATTTATAACCAGAGATGCGCAGCCTTCGAAGGCTAGCCTTCCAAGAAGGCTTCCTTGAAGGCGGAAAGGAAAGGCTGAGTTC
Organism: Allacma fusca; assembly: GCA_947179485.1. Lineage (NCBI taxonomy): Eukaryota > Metazoa > Arthropoda > Collembola > Symphypleona > Sminthuridae > Allacma > Allacma fusca. Next base: position 47,875,788 of record OX359246.1, read on the forward strand.
TACTTTCCCGGCCACAAAATTACTTTCCACCTTCCACTCACCCATATATTAACTCTGTAATACGTAAGTAACTTCCACCAGACTTCCACCTCCCACCAAACTTCCACTTGACCTTCCACCAGACTTTCCATCTAGCCTTCCACCCTCCCCTTAATCATTCCACCTGACCTTCCACGTGTTAATTCATTTGAAAACAACAGTGTTGGATCAATTTCGGTGTGTTAACTTATGCTTCGCATTTTTTATTCGTAAAATTAACGCGGAGGTGAAAGCACTTGAGTGTTTTAAGTTAAAACTAACAAACAAGTTACTGTTACAAAATCATTATATGTACAAGTGTGATTGTCAGATTTTGATGGTGTGTAGAATTATGTCAAAGGACTGATAAAAATCAACCACTGGAAAACCACGCGAATCGAAAGAGCTCAGTTGCCGTATTTACCGGTGAACCGATTTTTAACAAAATTTTTAAAACGTTTTTAGTAACTTCCGTATTAACTTACGATTAATGGTAAGACGCAAAATTTTTAGCGTTGCGAATTACTTTTCCTAATAAATTAAAACGCTGATTTACTGTTTTAATAGTCGCATACAGGGGGCAACGCATTAACTATCACCAGTTCGCACTTTGTGTTTCACCCACCAGAACACAGAGGGATATGTTAATTAACACAGGGGACCAGGTAGAATGACCCTCCATCTGGTCAAATTTAGGTGAAAGATCTGGAAGGTACAAAATCTGTAAAATTTTGGTGGAATGTCAAGTGGAAGGTCTAGTGGAAGGTGGAAATCCTGGTGGAAGGTGGAATGTAATTTTGTGGCCGGGAAAGTAGAACTCAGCCCTTTCTTAACGTTGCAGAAGGAATGAAGGATGGGTATACTTTTTTCTGAAGGCTGAAGGAAGCCTTCACAAAAACTAGCAATGAAGGATTGTGAAGGAAGGCTTCCTAAATATAGCCAATTCGTGAGCTCACAACATATAATGTGTGCCCGCTCTCTTCACTGCATTGAATCCTGCTGGTGCAAAACTATTTTAAGCGGGTTGTAGTTGTAAAATTGAAGGAAGGCTATTTTTAGAAGAGGGCTGAAGGCAAAAATAAATGTATGTATTTTGGAAGGAAGGGTGAAGGAAGGCAGATTTTTTAGAGGGCTTCATTCCAGGGCATGTTGAAGGGGAAATTTTTAATGAATTTTCGCCTTCGAAGGCTTGAAGGAAGGCTATTTCCTTTGCGCATCTCTGTTTATAACACCAATATTTAATTTTTACCTTAAATTAAACAAGTGCATAATTACTACAACTAGTAGCCAGGCAGGGTGGCTGAGTTGTCAGAGCGTCCCGTTCGTTGCGGCTGGAGTCGGTTTCGATTCCAGTAAAGCTCTGATACTTTAATAATTTCCACTGCTCTTTCTATCTTCTACTATAGCTTTGGGTGGGGTGAGGAGAAGGGCGTGAAAGGGGCTTGCACTCTGAAGACTGAAACCATGGCCTGGATGCACAAGGGGAACTAGCAGTGGACATCCTTTAGACGGAGAGGAACCAGGAGAAGCTGCCAATCTGCATTGCTCGCTAGACATTCCAGTCTAATGAGCGTCCGTTAATCTCCTTCAATTAACCCAATACCTCCTCTCCTTCCCAATTATCTCCTACTCTACATTTCCTCGGCTGGAGCAAAGACTAGTGATATACTCCCTTAATGGGAGGAATGGACTGAGGGGTGTTTGTCCCACTAGTCTAGCTCTGTGCCTCATATAAGGGGAAGAAACATGTACGACACCCTGTACATGTGATTCCCACCACTCTATAAAAACCGAAGAGAGCCGGTATAAGCTTCTCAGTTGTAACTTCACAAGTTCTCAAAATTGTGTATGGCATGATGACTTATGGTTAAGTGCAAGAATAAAATGTGGCCCCTGTTTGGGCGAATATTATTATTATTACTACAACTAGTACGTCATCAGTGAAAACCTCCGACTCCGTAATAAGAGCAGAAACTACCGGGAGCAACGAGCCTTAAAAAAAATGAAAAGCGGGGTTTGGGACCATTTCGTCTTACTGGAGATTTGGTCCTTAGGTTTCTAGTTGTCATTTGAAGTTACATAATAGGTAGAATTTGATACAAATTTGTGTAGTAATTGTTTTAAGCTTGCACATTTTTATTAAAACAAAGATTTTCAGAAAAGATTTTAATAAATAGTTATCTTTTTCGAATGAAGTTTTCAATTGTAAAATGTGCAATATTGTTTCGGTTATTCGGATAACCGACAAACGGTTCGGTTATAAAAATTATCCGAACCGATTTATGGCGGTTCGGTTTCGGATAGGAGAATTTTTTTATCCGAACAAAACGGTTCGGTTCGGATTTTGAAAAAGAATTAACCGAAAACTTCGGTTCGGTTCGGTTACGGTTCGGATTTGTGTTTTATCCGAACCGATCTCATGCTTACACCAGGTTTATATTCAAGGGCCTCTACCAGGAAGGACAGTATTTCAAAATTTTTTTGCAATACATTTTAGTTGCAATTTGGTAAGTACTAATTGAAGAAAATATTACTACTTTTAAATATAGAAATTAACGCAGGAAATATATTCTAGCTTTCACTATCAAGATTCAGTTATGATCAATTGCAATGTTAAGCAACAAATTGTAACTAGACTAGATCTTCCCTAAACCTTTCTACGTATCCAGTAAACAATTTCATGTTTTGATCCTTCGAAACGAAACCATATACTTGGTTCGTAACTTTAATTTTCATTTACATGAGGGAGCATCAAGTATGTCAATTGCAATGTTAAGCAACAAATTGTAACTAAAGACTAGATCTTCCCTAAACCTTTCTACGTATCCAGTAAACAATTTCATGTTCTGATCCTTCGAAACGAAACCATATACCTGGTTCGTAACTTTAATTTTCATTTACACGAGGGAGCATCAAGTATGTCAATTGTGAATTGACTAGGTTTTGCATGAAGTCATGATAGTCAAGTCTAGTCAAGTCATATGTTTTCGCAAGTTGTCTTAGTCTATTCTAGTCTAGTTTCATAATAGTAACACCATGCCTAGTCAAGTCAAGTCTATTCTTTTACACCCATTTTGCCTCCTAGTCTAGTCAAGTCTAAACTTTCCTAGTCAAGTCTAGACTTTCCTAGTCAAGTCTAGACTTTCCTATTCAAGTCTAGACTTTCCTAGTCAAGTCTAGACTTTCGTAGTCAAGTCTGACTAGACTAGGGCAGCAGTGCCACATTTTATTGAGTGATCCCCATAGATGTAGGTTTTTTTCCCACTCGCACTCACACTCGCACTCCCATAATGAAAAATCCACCACTCCTACTCGTGCCCACTCATAGTCTGTCTGAGATTGTAAAACTCCTACTCTCAGCGCTAACCTCAAATCTCACTACTCCTACTCACCACTCGTGAGTTACTCAATGTTTTCATCGAAATATTTGCAAATATTAAGACAAGTTTTCCTTGTCATTAAAAAAGCGAATATTAAGCAAAAATGCATGACTTGTACATACATAAGTCGGCATTCCATACGATTGTTTGTATGAAATAATGAAATATTTGGCAATAACCGCCAATCTTTTAATCGTGGCAGTGCTAGCTTTATGCGGTTAATACAATGGTACGAGAAATAGCGAATAGCAAAGCATGCTACTCCTACTCCTACTCTTTTTCTATGCTACGATTTATACCACTCCAACTCACGACTTTTTTGGCGCCTTCACTCCTACTCTTTACCTTGCTACTCTCCTGTGAGTGTGAGTAGGAGTGTGTTGAGTGCACTCGTCACTCGCGAGTAGCCCCCATGTATGGTGATCCCGCATCCCATCCCGCATTTTATTGAGTCGTCCCGCCATCCCGTACTTTATTGGGAAGGTCCAAGTTGGCGTACAGCATACAGTCGTGGAGTCAATTTAGCATACAATTGTATGCTAAAGCACACAGCATACAGGTATACATTTAATTCAAGCTAGCATTCAGCATACAACCAATGATTCAAGTTGGCATACAACATACAACTGTTGATTCAAGTTAGCATACAAAAAAACATCAACTTAGCATACGGCATACAGCAGTATATACAAGATAGCATACAACATATAATTAGGAAGGATCATTTCAATGGAATTGTTTTTACTAATAGGTGAATGTTAATTGAGTTGCTGAGCATAGTGTATTTATGTGTAATTGTCAATGCACGAATAAATACTAAACAACTGCAGATCAGCAAAACATGAATTAAATAAATACACGCGGTTTCAAATAGTACAAGGGTTATACAGAGCTGCCTTGCTTTAGCTTGAGGAGTTAGAGGCTAAAGCATAAAAATATGGCTCAGACAAAGTTGTATACCTTGCACTTATCAAAAACAAAGGTTGCAAGGAGAGAACCGAAGCGTTCTGAAAAAAATAGGTATTGATCTCCAACATTTTACCGATAAGCTTCTTAAATTATTTTTTTAAAATTAACGTCATGTTTATCATTGACAAAAATCTATACATGTACGATGGTATTCGTACAATAGTGGTCGAATCGATTCAGTCCGAAATCTAAAAATTTAGATTTAGTTCAGCTTGATTCAGTTAAGTTCATATTTTTTCAGTTCAGTTCAAGATGGAATTGAACTGAGTTTGCTCAGTTGATTTCATTTTGCCTAGACAACTGAACTGAATAAAAAATTATAAACCAAACTGAATCGCTACGACCACTATCGTACATCAAATCGTATTCTGACAAAGACGGAGCTTAATGTGTTTGGCTTATGAGAGAAATTAAATATTACCTGAGCCATACTTCTGTCACTAAGTGGCGCAATAGTTTCTAGACAATTATATTTGTTATAGCAATATATGTATATTTCTGTAGTTTATTACCATACGTGATACGACTTTAATTTTCACTTTTTTATACTGAATATCTTAATTTGTATTAGTACCACTTCATGAAAATGTCAAACAACGTTGGTAGCATTACTAATTAATTACTAAGCATGGTCACACCTTGAAGAATTGTTTCATGTTGAGCTTGCTTATGTTTACATATGAAATTCAATAATGTCTAAGTAAAATATGTCTGGATAGGCCGAATACTCGTATGAGTTTGTTATCTATTGAAAAGGTCAGCGTGTTCTTGCGTAAAAATAATCTGTACTTTCCTCCGAAATTGCTCGACCCATTTTGTTCAAAATTGATGAGCTTGTTATTGGTTGAAAGCGGTCCACGTGTTCGTACTTAAACAAAATAAGCTATATTTTGAAGGAAGAAACAAATAATTAAGGTAAACGAATGAATACCGGTTAGGAAACTTGAGATCGAGTCCATCTGATTTCGGTTTCTCCTTCACGGACAAAAGCGAAGTTGCAATTATTACTGTTTTTGCAAAGAGCCTATTGTCATTATGAAATTAACATTTAAAGTTAGTAATATAGGCAAATTCGCTCTGAATCGAGTCAGCCACATTTACAATAACTTCCATCGGTGTTTCCAACAAATACTCCGCTTCAAATGCTGTGGAAAACTGCATTTGATTACTTTGAACAACAGATTCAATATTTTTCGAGATGCTTTCTAACAAATTTCTATGAGCAGCTCTTTTGTGGGGTTCATATGCAATGCTGATAACAAAATAGTAATTACACGCATGGTGGGTTTGACTTTCATGGTTGTCTTGAATGCTGGGGCAATGGTAGACAGGATAATTTCCAGACATTTAGCATGGCATTTGGCAACTAACCGTCAAAGTAGGCAGATGAATCGTCCGGGTTTTCAAATACCAACTCTAGAAAAATCCTACTTAAAGAGCACCGGAACCTGGAGAAACTTCTGTATTAAAAATTTGTCCAAGTTGCATCTAGGGTATGTCGATTTGAAAATGCCCGGCATATAGGGCAACTTGCCCGCCCAAAATGCCAGGGCATTTTTGGCATTTTCATTTCAGGGCGAGGGCGGCATAATAGGGCATATTGGGCAAGGGCATTTTGGGCATTTCCATCGAGGACAAATTGGGCATTTTGGGCAGAATCGTGGAATATAATAGAACAATCTATGCATTTGATAATGGATTTGAAAATGTCTTAGTAATTTTGGAGAAAAATCGTTCGAAATTACCTTGAAAATTTTATTAGATTTATGTCATTATGCTGACGAAGTTAATTGAGCCGGTGATGAAATACGTTTGGATACCATATGTCATATTGAACATTACAATTTGTGAAACACCGGTACACGATACGGCTATAAATTAAATTATTCTAGGAACTGTTTTTGCAAACTGCAGAAATAAATAATAAATGCAGAAGAAAATGAATTTCCACCATCCTAGGAATATTCACATACCCACAGAGCATTGGAGTATTTGGGAATACAGTATTTTAAAATACTTATTTTGAGACCTTCGAGTATTTTGTATTTTGTAGCCCTAATGCATTGAATAAGTATTTTATACTTTATATTTTACACGTTTTTGAATAAAATAGTATTTTGTATTTTCTTACTAACAGTGCCATACAAAATGTATTTCAAATAAAGTATTTTGCTCAAAATACTTTCCACATAATAAATTCCAATGTACATGGCTTCTGTAATCACCATCGTGCAAAAACACTCCTATGATTGAGCGCACTTTACAACAAAAACGTTCGGATTAGCCTGAAAGAATTTCAACCTCTCTAGCTAACTGCATATCGAAGAATGAACTTTATTGTCAGTTAATTTTCTGTTAAGCTAGTCGGCCAAGTCATAAGTCATATTAATATTCAATTAATCACAACCAATTCAGGCGACTTTGGAGTGTTTAAACTAAATGTACGGCACTTCCGACAGTTTGGCTATTTTGGACAAGTATCCGAACGTCAAAGAAATGCTTTTTTATTTTAATACTCTATTGGCTTCGTTTTCCTCGGTGGAGCGGTTATGTAGTTGTGCAGATCTTATATTTAGTCCCAAAAGGGCTTTGCTTTCTGATGATGTTTTTAAAAGGCTTGTTTTTCCAAAACTTTGCTCAAGAAATCGAGGTGAATTGTATCTTGAGAAAAGTATTTTAAGTACAGTATTTTGTATTTAGTATTTTGAATAACCCACAATATAATGTATTTTTACTTTGTATTTTCAAAAAAGGGAGTAAGGAGTATTCTACTTTGTATTTTGGCTTTTATTTCAAATGTATTTTATTTTGTATTTTCAGAAAAAAATAAGTATTTTCCAATGCTCTGCATACCCCTATACATGTATATTACTGCGATCAGAAATGTCATTTCGGTTAAAAGTTGAACCCATACAATAATTGTTTTATACACCAGAAAACTAGAAACAGCAATATTTGGGGACCTGTATGGAGGATGTATATTGGTTTTTACTCGAGCCATTTTTGGTTGATCCTTGCAAACTGCAGACAGTAGTGATGCAGAATAAAATGAGTATAAAATTCAGTTTCATCACCCATTAAAATTTTGACTGATCCCATACCATCAGATTTTTAATTGAGGAGTTCGTACTTCCAAAGAAAACAATATTTCTGCCCGTCCGTCAGTGACGCATATGTAAATTTATTTCATTTTATTGTTTACATAGAAATTTATTTTCATAGGAGTGATAAATGATATCACTTCATGTCAATGAAATGAAATTGATTTGGCTGTTTTTGCCATTATAATATATTACGAACAAGCGAATAACCATACATTCACATTTGTAACGTTTCCTTGCCTGCACTTTCATGCATTTGGATTTATATTCTGAATATATGCTAGTAATCCAATTTTGGTGCCGTGAAAATGCCCGAAATGCCCAACTTGCCCTGCCCAAAATGCCCAAAATCAGGGCATTTTCAAATGCTGCCGACATGCCCAATTTCTGGGCATGTGGGCAGGCATTTTCGGCATTTTCGGCTGGGCGGGCAAATACTGCACGGCATTTTCAATCGACATACCCTAGTTGCATCTGAGATCATGCAAACTAATTATTTGCAAAACTGAAATTGACGGACGTGATTTTGTAGCCATTCTTGCGTGAGCCATGAGTTTTAGAATGCTCATGGTTGTCAGACATTTGGACTAATGTACGGCTTGCGTATGTTTATAAAATGTATCAGTGGTCTTTCACAAATAAAAGTTTGTTACTAAAAACGCTAGTCTAACAATTATTCGTGTTTATTCCTTACATTTTTGTGATAATTGGTGAAACGTCATCAGCAAGATTACCCCCACCCCCCTTTGCATACACAAAATCATCATCTTCAAAACCCCCTCCCTCCCCCAAAAATGAAACGTAATACACTCCCTAACGGGTTTCTGCTTCGATACAAAATTAAGGGTCACTGTGGAGTCCTTTATTACAGTGCCCGTCACCCTTTCGCATTGAAAAACTGATATTTGCTGACATTCACTATCACCTAGGCTCAAAGGTGGGCGCCTCCCCTACATGTAGGGCCTACAAGTAGGCAAAATATAGGCTGCAAAAAAATTCTCATGTTAATTGTAGGCATTATAGGATAGGGGGATAACTTTTTGTGTAGATTGCCTATAAAATGTGTTGGGCATAATAACTTATTCACATAAATGTAGGCTAAATGTAGGCGCACATTTTACATCCATTTATATGTTAGGTTGATGTACGCACTATGTTGTGGACATTTTCTACTATTTAAATAGTGCTTCCTTAAATTGTTTACTAAAATTACTGAAAAACTAGGAAATAGTTGTTTATAACTGCAGTCATAAGTTAAAAATTTGTTTAATTTTCATGTATGTAGTATTCAAATTAGTTATCCTGAGGGTGCATGTATGGGGTTATTTGCACTTTCTAAGGAAAAGAACACTTCAAAAGTCCTGCAGTACGTTCCCTAATAGTGATAAATAATGTTATTATGTTTTTTAGCGATGAAGTTTTCCCAGGTGATGTCAAGGGCTGAGGGGAACTACAAACACATCTATATATTGGCACTATCATACATACTATACATAACTCTCTTATTGTTAGTGGAGGTACTTTAATTATGTATGATATACCTAAGTTTGGGATGAATTAATAAAACGTATAACGCCGGGAGAACCCCAATTTGACATAGGGTAAATCCTTGTGTATAGAGACAACTCAGGCGTTCCTATAACAGCATAGATTCCATATAAACTGTTACATATTACTCATATGCCCAAATATAGGCTACAATTATGTTGGCGTAAATGTAGGCTGTGTATGTTTGTAAGAATATGCAGGCGTATATGTAGGCTATAGTTTTCTTTTTAAAAAAGTATGCATCTAGGTAGGCTTGCAAATAATCCTTCCATATACACTCGGTGGCCACAAATTTGCATTATAATTCAATACAAATGGTCTCCGGTGGATAACTCCTGTTGGACTTGTACTAAAGGGCTGAAATTTTTAGAACGTATAATCAGAGGTGTTTAGACGAGATAGGGAATAAAAAAAGTATTGATTTTGTTGTTGATATCAGTATAAAAAAATTTAAAAACAAAAAAAGGTGGAATTCCGTGTGACAAAAGTTTGCATTATTTCCGTCACCCTTTAGTTTTAATAGCGGATATACCCATTACGGGCCTTAATAAGCTCTTGAATAATTTGGGGGACGGAATACACTTGCTTTCGCGTCTTTTTGGGTGGAATAGTGTACCACTAGTCTGTGAGAATCAGCAGTATCTCAACATTATCCTGGGCCGGGCGGGGGCCACCACGGAGCGTAAGAACAAGCTCGACCCAAAAAATTTTAAATGGGATTCAGGTCTTCCGATTAAGTAATTCATAGGAGGACATATATGTGGCTCTTCTAAAACCATGGTTGCATAGATTTGGATGAATGCTTCTGATCCTTCGTCATGTGAAAAATTAATTTCCTAAAAAATTTTAATTTGTTTTAAGAGTCCTTAAAATATTTCTTAAATATGGACTGATGGATCTCCTTGTTCGTGGTAGTATGAACGCTAACAAGATTCCCTACGATATTGGGCCAGAAACCGCCCCATACTGTCAAGAGATCTGAAAATGAGTATGGGATGAAGCCATGCTTATAGGAGGACTTATTTAAGGTTGTTGTAAGCAAGTTTATAATCTTCGCGAATTACGGTAAACTTGTAGAACCCTGGCTGTAGTGATTCTCCTGGGCTTCGCCACACTCTTGGCTGTCCTTTGGTATCAAAACTATAGATTTTGGAACCCCGAGACCGATGAAGTTTAGCCCAATGCTTATCTTCACATTTGGAAAAATTTCATCTCCTGCTACCTTATTTTGTCAGCATATTTTTTGGTGATCAAAGATTTTTTCCGGTCATTATTTCGATTGTATTAAACTTCCTTGAGTCTTCGCCTTACAGTAAGGTCCCTAATACTGACACTGGCGTCGCTTCATACGCTGCCAGCGTTCCGGTTAGTTCGCCACTTCCTATGTTTTATGGCTGTCTTCATTATTTGACGGTCCAACCTCTTGCTGGTAACCCCTGGTAGGCCAGTGTGAGATAGCGTTTGATTACTTCGTACCTAGTGCACCTGAAAAACACTGTTTCAGCAGCTGGATACGGAACGTGTAGCAATTCATAGGGTGTTTTAATTGAAGCAACGTCAATGTACCCCCGGACATTTAAATCTGTACAATCCTGGCTTCAATCTTTTTTCCATATCATAATTACTTAGCTAATTTGCTTACGACACTCTATACTGTAAATACGAACAATAATGTCTAATCCAGAGCTCTTTTTTCGTGAATTGTGCAGAAAGAGCTGGGATACATTAAGCATAATGCAAACTTTTGTCACACGGAATTCTCACCTTTTTGGTTTTCAAATTTTTTAATACTGATATAAACAACAAAATCTATGTTTTTCCCCCACCTATCTCGTCTTAACACCTCTGTTTATAAGTTCTAAAAATTTTAGCCCTTTAGTGCAAGTCCCGTTGGAGTTATCCACCGGAGACCATCTCTACAAGCTTATAATGCAAATTATTGGCCGAGCACTGTATGTCGGTAATTTTTTTAGCGACATTAATGTAGGCAAAATGTAGGCAGGATCGGGTATTAAAAATATATGTAGGATGTAGGCGAGGCAAACTATTTTGCCCACCTTTGCTAGGCTACTTGTGGTCAGTATGTTCATAAGTTAATTTCAGTAACAAAACGTCCTATTTATTTTTACGTGTATGCTATCTTGTATATACTGCTGTATGCCGTATGCTAATTGTAAGTTGATGTTTTTTATGTATGCTAACTTGAATCAATAGTTGTATGTTGTATGCCAACTTGAATCAATAGTTGTATGTTGTATGCCAACTTGAATCATTGGTTGTATGCTGAATGCTAGCTTGAATTAAATGTATACCTGTATGCTGTGTGCTTTAGCATACAATTGTATGCTACATTGACTCCACGACTGTATGCTGTACGCCAACTTGGACCTTCCACTTTATTGAGTCATCCCGCTATCCCACCATCCCGCATTTTATTGAAGCCCAGAGATATGTTGTGTACGTGTGTTGAAAGATAGGGTAGCAAACAAAAAAGGTTAGAGCTTAATTGAACCTTAATTCGATTTTAATGGCTGCACCCTAATTTTTAATCTGAAAATGGAGTTGGAAGAAGACACAACTTAACTGAATCTTTATGAAACGTACACTTCAGCGTGAGTGGTGGTAGTTAGAATTATAGTGAAACTCCATGTATGATAAAAAGACGATGTAATTGTGCAGTGCTTTTGGAAAATTTGTGAAAAATACTCCCAAGAAATAGTGGTTGGTTTGGGGTTTCTTGGCCTATTTATGAACACGTTAAACAACAATCTAATAATTTTATTATGAATAAATGGATATTTCTTAATATAAAATTAGTGCATACATATGTGACAAATTTTGTGTCCATATCAAGAGTTGAGTTTCACCAATCGTTGAACTCAATTATTAGGTTATTAAAGGTTAGCTGGACCAAGCAATACTGATTATAATATTGTGCAAGTATTTTGGTAACTTTAGGCTAAATGTACTAGCGTTAGTTTGATGTTGAGAAATATAAACAAATAAGGTCCAAGTAAGTAGAATAAACCAGCTGTTTCGAGCTAGCAAGGTATGGAAGTGAGTTGAAGCCCGTAAAGTATTCTATTCAACGGAGTTCTAAGGGAGCAAAAAACAAGTGTTTTCTAGCGAATTACAGCCTGAACATATTATTGTGAATCAGATCTATGCACTATATCCAGGCAGTGTTCCTGCGACGAATACTAGGAACAAGAACACACAATTAAACTACTACGGCGACCACAATAGTACCGAAAGGTTGCAAAAATCGGCTACTACGGGAGTAGTGTTTCTGATCGAGTTCGGGAAACTCGAGGTTTCGAGTTCGAGTCGGGTTCGAGTCGAGTTCGAGCCTAATATTTTTCGTACCGTTTGCTTTCGAGTCGGTTTCGGGTATCAAGTTTTCGACCCGAAAAAATCGGGTCGAGTTTGCAAAATCTACCGGTCCCTACCAAAACTCGAAAATTTTGGAATTATTGATTCATGTTACGTTAACAATAAAAATTGGCCTTCCTGCTACCCCTGATTTAAAAAAATATGCAGTTTTTGTGGAAAACCTCAAAGAAAACAAAACAGTCTCTGTACGCAGCAAGTATTTGTACATGACCAAAGATGGGCAACTGGTTTCCCTCGCCTGAAACCTTACCTAAACAATGTAATCTCGATTGTCCTTCCTAATACCCTTCCTAAACCGGACTTTTGCTGATTTCCTTTTTTCCTAAAAATGGGCATATAATTGCCCTTCCTATTTCCTTGTCAGATTATTAAATTGCCTAGTAGGGCCTAAAATGCCTAGTTCAGTCTGAATTACCTTTGTTCAGCCTTAGTTGGTTGGGTATACCTTTGCCGGTTTGGTCAAAATTGTACATTTCTTTATGAATAGCGTTGAGAAACAATATACATTAACATAAGCGTGTAAATATGATAATTGTCATCATTTAAAATGTATATTGTTAGACGAACACATGATAAGTCCCAAGTTTGGATTGATTTTCTGGAAGATATATTTTAACGTTAGCAGCATTCAGAATATTAATGTACTAAAAATAAACCCTGTTCACAGCACACCATGAAATCTACGGAAACACCGAATCTAGACGTCTAACTATTAGTGAGGTCCATATGGGTGGAATTTCTTGACAAGAGATGTGCCACAAATGACGTCATCCAAAAATCAGGCAAATTATGACTGACTGACTGGATAATCATTCGTCGTCACAACGAAGGCATACTGACTGTATATGACGTCATGTGTGTATGTATGCATTGTTAAGCTATATATGAGTTTGACAAATATTACTCATAGGAATTACCCACATATGTAAAGGAGAAGAATTGTATCTTGTACTCTATTGGCCGATGATGATGTCATTTATAAGATTCTTATTGTGTGATGTTATGTGCCCAACCATTAGCTAAAAATGATGTCACTAAGAAAGAAACTATCTTCCCTTTGTTACAACCATCCCTATATAAACCCAACTCATGAAGACAGTCGAGAGACTAGAGCTGAGAGTCTGGAGTTAGAGTCTGGCCCGTGTCACACACATAGTAACTATACTGTTACTATGCCGGACTCCACATCACTCCTCTCTCTCTCTATCTCCCTCTCCAGCTCACACATTCACTATACTATACTCGAGTACTTTGAATAAACTAATAATTGGCAGAACTTTATATTATATTCCCCATCATTCACTTATTCTTAATCAAGTAATCCCCATCAACAATTACATCTTAACAGCATGGACATAATAATATAATTCCGCACGGTGCTTTATTTTTCAAAACTGCGCTCGTTTGCGACAAAAATATTATTTGCAAGAACAATTAATCGGCTTTGTATATCTCGTTTATATTATCGATATTTTGTTATTAGCCATCGGCAATACCCATAATAAAATTAGAAGCCTAACAATGACTTCTACTTTAACCAAACGAGAAACAAAAATCATTAGGCACTTGTACTAATTCATGGGTAAAATCCTATAGGTCAAAGGTAATTAGAAGCAGGGTTGGTTTGGTTTAAACCAAATGATTTAAACCATGGTTTAAACCAATGGTTAACACCTAAAATTTTAATATTTTCAATCCAAAATGCTTATATTTCGTCGTGCACAAAACTTGTGCAGTTACTGTGATATTGTGTAGTTAAAATTAAGTGAAGTAAATAATACTATTAGCTTTTAGTTTTGTACATTTAGAAATTCGGAATCGTTTGTAAAATGAAAAATGCCAAACTTGTGTTTATGCTGCAAAGTTATCGTTAAAATTATATCTAAATTATTAAAAATTTAATGCTTTGTGATACTTACTGAGTTTGGGAAATAAGTAAATTTGTTCAAATTCACATGTTTTTGCATGTTAATGAATGTTTTAGATTGAAAATTTGTTTAAACCAAAAAAACCTGGTTTAAACCAAAAAAACCTGGTTTAAACCAAAAAACCCGGTTTAAACCAAAAAAACCTGGTTGTTTGGTTTTTTTTGAAAAAAACCAAAAAAACCCCCAACCCTGATTAGAAGTGGGCCACTCATTTGGTTAATATTTTTATAATAATATAAAAATATAATATATAAGAGCTATTAAAGTTTCGCACGGCTTGGTAAATGGCGATGGCGCCACCTGTCAAAAATGTATAAGATGTTTATGTGTGACCATTTTGATTTGCTTAGGTAAAAAATCTATTCAATAGACGTTAATTTTTTATAAAATCAGTTCAGCCGTTTGATATGAGGAAATTTAAACAGCATATGTGCACAAATGCGTACACATACTTCTCCGACAGATGATGCAGTCAATAGGACCTTTGTATAACTTTTAGTTTCCAAAGATGGGTCAATAAATCCGCACACATTTCAAATTAAAATTGTTACAGCACAATTTTAATTCCCCGTTACTTAAATATTGTTGTGTCTGCTTTAAAAAACTAACACCAGTTACTGTCTCCTGTATTACATTTCGATATAACTCTTAGTGGCTAGTAACTAATGATTTTGGATGCTGAAATAGTTAATTAACCTTACGAATTTACACGGGATTTCATGGAAGAGTAACAAAGGGTTTGGGTCAAATATATGCACACAAATGGCGTCATATTATGAAGAAGGGACTGACTGAGTACGTCATGTTAAATCATGCACGGACAATATGACTGACTGACTAAATTAATGACGTCATTTGTGACATATCCCCACTTTGTTTTTGACTATGTCGTTTATTCAAAGTTATACGGTCCAATACAAATAACTAGCTGAAATCATACAAACCAGTTTCATCTCTTGCCGCTGGTTGGCATCAAATATGTCTTCCCGATAGTCCTTCCTAGGATCCTTCCTATTCCCTCACCCTTCCCATGAACTTGCCTATTATTTTACATATTCTCAGCCTTCCTATTCTATTTCCTAGTTTTGACATAAATTCTACAACCTTCCTAGTTCCTTTCCTAAAAACCTATCCGTTTTGCTTTCCTTCCTTCCTAGTTGCCTATTTACAAGGCCTAGTTTCAGGCGAGGTGCCCATCTTTGTACATGACCGTATAACACACCAATACCTAATTTTTATTAGCGCACGAAGCTAAGTACCCTAATATGGTAAGGATGGCGCGTGAATTCTTGGGTATTCCTGGCATTCCTCTCGAGCGTGCTTTTTCATTGGCTCCGACATTTTAACACTGAAATGGTTGGTTACTCAAGGAGATACGTTATGGAAGTTACCGCTTTTGATATCGTGGTTAAAGTTGGCATATAACAAGTTTATCGAAGGAACAATGAAGAGCATTACGGAGGGATGGCCGGTTGTACCAAATTATAATGAAAGTTTGAAATTATATTGAAGAAAATTAAAACGACACAATGATTGCTGCATTATTTTGATTTTACAAAAAAAATGCTTTGTTTGATGCTCATTTTTCGGGACTCTGTGATGTTGTATTTTGTGTAAATTTTGTGTCTGGTTTCGGTTCAAGTTCGAGTCGGTTTCGAGTATGCCATTTTTTAACGGTCTCGGTTTCGGGTACAAAAAAATTTCCCGACTCGAATGTCCCGAGTTCGAGTTCGAGCCCAAAAGTGGAATTTAAACCGGGTTTTTGTTTCGAGTCGAGTCTTTGTTACCGATAGAAACACTATACGGGAGGGACATTAACTCAAACGTGTACACTCACAATCAGTGGGATCACATGTCTCAGCAAGCTGGATTTGTAGAAGGGTTTAATCATCTAGTCAAGTACCATGTAAACCAACATAAACCGGAATATAGCTCCTCACGAGTACGAGTAGATACTCGAGTTTCGAGTTCGAGTACGAGTACGGGTCAAGTACGGTATCAACTTAAGTTGGTACTTGTACTCGTCGGTCGAGTATCCGTTTTCGTACTCGAACTTGAGTATATTTCTAACGAGTATCAGAGCGAGTACGAGTACGTTCAAAGTACTTGAACCAAAGCACGAGTACGAGTTCGGGACATAAATTCAAAAATACTTGAACCCGTACTTGGATTTACATTTGATACTCGAGTAATTTCCTCCAGCACAAAGTCCACATCCATATTTCCTTGATTACAAAAAAAAGTTGTTGTTATTCCGAAAAAAAAGGAAAAGCGGTTAAATTCAAAATTACTCCGAATAGCATGAAACGTTACACCTGCAGCGTAAGTTATTGTTACAACTCCGAATTGAGTACTACTGTAGTTACTAATTGGAAGTATTTACCTATCGCTGTAAAATATAATGGAACAGGAGAATAGGGCAGAATTAATAGAGGTTAGAATGAGATTGACCTGACTGAAGAGAATCCAGTCGATGTGACTGGCAGTATCAAATCTTGGTCTATTGTTCATCGGCATTTTAATCTCGTTGGAGAAAATTTTCATTGCAAACACTGTTCGAAAGTTGCAGTTACAAATTATTGTTAGTTGAATCTACTATTTGTTTTCTATGTCAATATCTGTTTAACAAAAAATAACATCTAACAAAATTTTTTTTTGTGTACTTGATACTCGAGTGCGGTTCGAGTACGAGTTCAAGTACGGGTCGGTCGGTATAAACGTTTAATACTCCTAAGTACGGTTCAAGTTCGGTAAAAAATTTAGAAATATAATACCGTCCTCCGATTACAGGATTTTTTACTCGTACTTGAAGACACAAGTCCGGGTCAAGCGGGAATTTGACCCGACAATTCGAGTACGGTTCCAAGTACGAGTACGGTATCGATAACTACTCGACCCGTGAGGAGCTATAAACCGGAAGACGCTTTGGAAATACAATATATTAATAGACGCTGACGACAAAGAAAACAGAATGATAATTATTACAAACTACTAATGACATATGCATAAGAAGAGTAAATCTACCATCATCTTGACCTTCCCTCAAAGACTCAAATTATGATATCTATAGTTTCCAAACAAATACTATCTGTTCTATCTGTAACCTTAATGAATACGATGATCTTTACTCCTTCCTTGTTAGATGCAACGTGTATAAGCCAATTTGAAGATATTGAACTAATTATCTGAATATGCTCGTAAACTCCTCGTACATGGTTCTCCATACTATCGGTCAACAATGTTAATGCCACAAATAACATTGCTTTCTATGTCGTTTCTATGAGCGCCCCGCTCATAATCAGGGTTTGGTCCCTCAATGCATAACCTTAAACTACATCTTCGAACTATTCTAAATCTCTCTCTATGATATTATTAATTTCAAACTCCCTAATGTGTTGTGAACGTATCTAAAAAAAACAAATAAATTCAATATTAATTATTTTCCCCCATTCAAACATCAATTTGCATTTTTGTAATTGAACGGTGTAGGCTGTATGGGTTAAGACCAACTCGACCAATAAAGTTTTATTTACCTATTACATTGTATTTGTTATATTAGATGAACATACATACTTAACAAGTATAACATAGATTGTACTGACTGTAGTCCTTGCTTTTATTGTGGCTCGTGAACTCAGTTTCAAGTGTTTTTCAAGCATGTTTAAAATTATAAAATGCTGAATATATCAAGTTGGAAATGTTAATTGTATTCACTTCTGATAAACTTTGATCTATAAAATTGCACGTGAGTGACCCGGAATATGTCATGAAAAATCGAATTTTGAAAATTTTGTATAAAGACCATTATTTATTTATGCATACTAGTCATACTCCGTAGGCTAATTCCAACATTTTGGTCATATGAAAACTTTCTAATCCAAACAATGAGTCATCGTTCGATTATTTTCCAAAATCTGCGACGGGATGCTATACATAAATTGAAAGGAACCAACTTTATAATTACGAACTAATCCAGTAGGATGAAGCCTAGAATTTAAACAAGTATATAAGGAATGGTCAATACCAAAACAGCGGTACTATTCTTATCAAAATTAAAACATACAATTTTAAGAGGCAAAATTTGCCAAAGGTTCTTTGTTGGTTTCCGTTAAAAAGTATGTTGAGCAAGCCGTTACGATTGTGAGCCCTGCAAAGATTAGTCCTGGAGCGGATGGTAACACTATGAAAAATCATGCATATTATACTTATATCATGAAACATGCTTAAAGTTTTTGAGGTTTGAAATGGAAAAAGAATTTAAAAATCATACAAGTTCCAAGATAAACGACTTCTGGTGCCAACATGCCCCCTATGTTAGCAGATAAAGCGCAAATCCCCATCGCAGTTGTTCTGCAGGTTGTCGGGAAAGATTCGGCTGCAAAACAAGTCACTACTCCCCAAGTTCCTCCGAGGCCAAATCTGGCGATGTATGAAATAATAGCATCTATTTCCGGATGCCCCTCAAACGTAATGAAATTTGTGCTTACAACTTTTGCAACTAAAAATATTGCAGTGAAGATTAAATAACCAGCGAAGGTTTTTTTTCTGCCCAACCTGTAATAATTGTATTTCAATTTGATTACTTCGTATTCAAGTTCATAAAAGGCAAAGCAAGTATAAAACCATCATGTCAATGTGAATTCTTATAAATTCAAATATCATTTTTAAGATTTTCGAATACCATAGATTAATCTAGAAAGACATCCATTGAGTCGATTTTCAATAAAATGAAGATATGGAAAATCATACTCATGCTGCTAGCAGCATTGCAAATTAGACTTTGATTGACATGTTGAAGTCTTAGAAAGCAGTTTGTAGAGGGGATTTTTTTAAATTCAGATATTACCACACAACGCTCTTGTCAATTTCCATAGAACTTAAGTGTGTTGCACATAGTTACTTAAATTAGTTAGTCTATCATCTGTCACATGTATTACTTTTCAATATATCACTTATTGTTAGTTAGCCCCTTGGCGACTTTGCATTTTCAATTTAGTTCTAGCCAAAGATGATTTTTTCATAATAATTACGAAATGAAATGTTATTCAACCTTGAATTCAGTAGTTATATATTTGCATAATACTGCAGGTATGCATTTCGCATATTTGTACTGGAGTTCATTGAAATTATCATATTCTGAATGATGAGTTAACACACTGTGTGAAATAAAGCTATACTGAACCTTACCAATTGTTAAATAAAACACCAGAGGGCCAAGATGCCAAATCCACCAATCCCATGTACAGAACGTTGAGATATGGATCGCCACTGAGATTCTTGGTATTAAAACTCATGCTGTAGTAGATGAAAGAGATAGTAAACCATCCGAAGACAAACACAAGGATTTTAATCCGTAGGTCTGGATTAGTGAAAATCTCCCATGAACACACACTAGGTGCATTTTCCGTTTTACGTTCCTGAAGGACTGCTTTCTGTAGGGATTCCACGACAGATGCATCTAAAGGAGGCTTTCCATTCATTTTTGCAATCTGGCGAAAGCACTTTTCAGCATCTGCAGTACGCTCTTTACATAACAACCATCGTGGAGTTTCCGGAACAAACCTGTAATAATCGGGCTGAATTAATTTAATTCCGTTATGATTAGTTAATTTAACCTTTACAATATACATCAAAGTTTTTGTTATAGTTCCGTAAAACAAAAACGGGGGCAACTGGGCATGTATTGGAACACGCGCGTACATATCGTCGTTGAAAGAGGCAAAATGATCTACAAGTTCTATATGTTTTGATAAAGCATGTATGTATGTACATACATCATTCTGCCTCTTCAGCGACCATATTTATATCTACAAATATTTAGGCATGATTTTTCCTAGCTGCCCAACGTACAATCTCCAACCCCAGCATCCTAAGTCATTTTTGTTTTACGTAACTTCAGTTTAACACTTGTAATTACGGGTAAAAACATAAAACAGATAACGCGGCTATTGAAGGAGCACAAGTCAAGTATCGCCATGACTTTAAAAGGTACGCTAGTAGAGCGAGTGTCATGATACCCACGCTCCAAATGCTCACACATCCGGCGATAGTTCTCCATTTGGGGGTCAGGAATTCCATGAGGAAAATGTAGTAAACACAGTAAAATCCTGCACAATTGGAGAAAACCTTTGATTATTGTGACATACTACAATTAGCTCAGATTTTTATTACGAACTTTCCATGCCTAAGAGTTATTTTATATACATACATATGCATATAAGATATCAATAAATGCAAATGGTAGATTGTTTATAATAAGCAAGTATTTTCAAATTATGATTTTAAAAGAAGAAATTGTTTAATAGATTCCTTATCTTTGGCTTTTTTATTGTGGTAAATACGAATGTTACTAAATATTTTAGCCTCTAAATGCTGTTGTGTGGGGAATGTCGTCGATCGAGATATTATTGCAAATCTTCTTGCTCACAATTCTTTAAATACTATGTAGATCAATTTATAAAAAAGCTTTTAGAAGACCATTTACCTAAGTTTTTGAGTTGATGTATGTACATGTTCCTGAATAAAAGCATTAGATTATATTTCCCCTAGAAAAATTATGTCTTACTGAATTACAGATATTGCTACTTTTTAAACTGAGAAACATTATACTGACAGAACAACTGATAATAGAAACTTTACTGCACAAAAGGAAAATGAAGTATAATTACCTGCATGTGGGATGTTCCCCCACATACAAATATGGGTTTCTCACTTTCATTAAGGTGTGTTAGAATTGAGAAAAGTGTAACCATGAGGGCGTACTTAGCAATAAATTCAAAGAATTTAAGATATTGACTGTTGTAATCAAGCCATTAAAACCCTATGAACATTTTTTTCAGCACTTGCTATCATAATAATTAAGCAGCAGTAAATGACAGTAAAAGGTGTTAAAATTAATTGGGCATTTTAGTAACCATTTATTAGTAACTTCACAATTGATGTTCATCATTCTTACCTCCAAGGCCCAGTCCTGCAAGAAATCGACTCGCTCCGAACAAGTAAATGTTGTTGGCCACTCCAGACACAATACCGAAAGCTGCAAAAGTAGCAACATTTGTGTAATATGCAGTTTTTCTCCCAAAGGCATCCGCGAATTGGGATCCTATTATCGCCCCCATCATCATTCCCATCATTTGCACGCTTGTTAAGAAGTCAGGCAACCAAGCATGGTCACAAATCAATTTCCACTATATATTTTATTCACAAACATAAACGTAAATATACGCGATATCGAACTTTTGAATTTCACTAAATCATTCGAAAATATTCTTACCTCTTGTACTATGGACACAGCAGATTGCACAGGGTCAAAAACTAAAGTGCAGTTTTGATTACATATCTTCGGGTCATGTGCTGAGATGGATTCCATTTTAAAATGTGAATCATTTGAAATGCAACTAAATTCTACGTTGCTAGATCCCGTAAAAATCAGTGCAAGAACATTTGCTGCGACGGGGATTTCTGACAAAAGTACCATAAACGTAATGTACAATTGGAATCGGGAGAATCCGCCTGAAATAAACAAATGAATATTTTGGGGTGTTCATACAGTTCACACAATCCAAGCTTAAAACGAGAAACTAATAATCAGCTCAAAATCAAATTTTACCCAATTTTTCCAGAGCATCATCAACACTGACTATCGTGTTTTCCACTTCTAATATTTCCACTCCCATGTCTTCAAATATGCTACTGGAGTGTTTTCTGAATTGTTATATAAGTTTTAAACTGCCATTCAAAGAGTACTTGACTATAGAGTTATCTTACTCATCAGTCAAATTCACATGACGCCTGAATTTATTCCGATTTATTACCTTTTTCAAGTCGTTCTATTAACGGATGCAGTAAAAAAATTATCCAGCAAAAATATAATTACAGAAGACATACAAAACCGGTAAGAAGTAAATGTCTGCTCTGTAGTCGGAGAAATTAAATTGTATCCATTAGGGTTAAAACTTGGCTTTTTATAGACGAATGTCAAAAGCATTTGTCAGATGCAGAGGAGAGGCTAATTGGGATGACTAATAAGCTAGTTCTTATGTTCCAATTAAAAGCAAGAATAATTATTGCCATTTACTTCAGAATAAGAGGAAGACACTCTTTGAGACAAGCACAGTGTGTGTATGGCCTCACTAGTGTTTGTACACGCATGTTCACGAACTTCTGTCATTTTTCATATCAGGCGACGCAGTTAGCAGCATTTATCTAGTTTTTGTAACATTAACGAGTGAAGTTAATATAAACCAAACTCTATTTTAAAAGGAGCTCATCGATATGAATAGTTAAGTTTACTATAGTGAGAATAAATGCATCTGAATTAATTAAGAACGACATCACCTTAATATATTCTGAATTTATCAACTATTTTGAACCGAAGCTCATTAAATATGATTAGATTTATGAGTTAACCAGTTTGACAAAGTAATAAAATATATACGTACCTGCATAATAATATACGTATAATTTGCATAATACGTATTTCCATTATACTTCCAATTACTTTCTTTTTAAGCGCACCCAATAATCCTTGAAAGAAAGGTCTAGCAGCGAACTTGGAGAGTATTTACCTCAAGATACCAGGTCGGGGCAAGGCTATAGATAGTAACTATCTATAGCCTTGGGTCGGGGACGCAATAAACAGCTGCTACAGAGAAAATGGTATTATAATGAGAGCTCTTGTAGACTTTACCCATTAAGACTAAAGCTGCATAGTATCTTTCGTCAATCTGCCACTGGTTCAATCTTCAGAAATAACATTTGGTGACATTTCAAGATAAAATTTCGTCAAATCAATAGTTCTCGTGACACTTTTCAATATATACAGGAAAGCCCATTATCAGTTCACACTTCCGCATCTAGTGCTAGAAAAATTACGGACAATCTATCATACCTTATTTCACTACAAATCAAAAATTGTGGCTGCAGAACTAAGAAATTACACACTATGATTAGAATTTTTCTGACAATAGGGCTTTCATGCAATTAATATGCTTGAGTAATACGTAATCGAATACAAAAGCTTAATACTGTATTGCGACGGTTATCTCGAACGGCTATACATTCTACATTTTTTACAGTTCTGATATTAACTTCCTTTCACTATGTCATATGTGTTACCTGACTATAGGGACTGGAGAATCAATTGTCTGTTTGCATGTGCTACAACTAGTCATATCATAAGCCTTGACCGCAAAAATGCCTGCATATGGTGATCGGAACAGTGGTACATTGCATTTGCAAGTGGATAAATTCTATAACAAGCTAAAACTGATTTACAATCATTGCATCTTGGGTAGGTATTACTTACGAGAGATTGCTTGTATGGGCACCCAATTACCATAAACCAAAGCTTACACCCTGTAGGGCATTTATTTATTTAAATATGTGTATAATGAGTGGTTTAAATGTACATTACCAACCTTCCCAAGAGATTCGCTCTCATACAGAGTAGTGCGTAGTGCCGGTAAGCAAAAATTTATGTAACATTTAGGTTTCAACAAAATCAGTTGAAAGTAGATGACAGTAGGAGAAATAACACTGTTGAAATTATTTCAGTATCATACACAGGTGATTGTGAGTAGTAAGCGAGCAATTTACCAGGTGTGCAGAGGTGTGGAATATTTTGAAATATTGTATTTGAAATAGTATTTGAAATACATTTAGTATTTTGTATTTGGTATTTTTCTAACTGTAAATTGTTTAAGGTATTTTGTATTTCGTATTTTGTCAGCACCAATATGTCTACTGTATTTTGTATTTCGTATTTTATAGATTACGAACGTGATAGTATTTTGTATTTATTTATCTTGTAAAATTTACCCACCCCATATTTTAAATACAAAATAAAGTTTTAAAATACATGACTCTGGCAATTGTTAAGGTCGTCGCTAAAACATGCTCAAATAAATATTTTAAAAGTAAAAGCTCTAATTCAAAACATTTTGAGACCAGTTTTTGAAACTTGTTTGCGGGTTTGACGAACTTACTTACTGGATAAATACATAAAATTCAATGTATCTGAGAACTATAAAGTTAATAAAATTAGTGGCGCGAGTATAGATACATTACCCAGGATTATTTGTTTAAAGAAAAAATATTCTGTACCTAGGGCCATGTTAATTTACTTTGATACACACAAATGCGCAAGTCTAAAGTCTAATAACATACAGTTACCTTACGTGGGTTGATTCATTTTTAAATATCGTATTATTTGACCTAATTAGACAAAATACTTCGAGGGATTAAACTTTAGATACATACATCTCAGATATGTACTTTGAGATAAATTTCAGAGTATTTTCAATAAATATTTCGTATTTCAAATACGGTATTTTCATTTCATATTTTCTCTTTCTGTTGGAAGTAAAGTATTTTATTTTGTATCTTGCCCAAATGACTCAGGATATTTGTATTTTATTTTGTATCTTAAGTAAGTTCCACCTGGTATTTGTATTTTATATTTGTATTTTAACTTTTCTGAAAGTGCATTTGTATTTTGTATTGCAATAGTAAATTTCATGTATTTTCCACACCTCTGCAGGTGTGATGTACAGACGTATGTACGTGCTTCCGCGGCGTATGGCACGCCGTTTGCCTTACATATCGATATAAAATAACTAGCTCCATCTTAACATACAACCATACAGTGATGTGACAAAAGCACAACAAACACAATTAAATTTAAAAAACTCATTGCTTTATCCTAAACTATGCTGTCCGTTGGTTCGAATATAAAACATTTTACTAATATTTTTGTAGGGATAACTACATGTAAAATATGATGGATGTAACTTGAAGCTTGGTTGTAATGATGCTGGGCAATGTGAGTTTATGGTAAACTAAAATGGAGTAAATCGGGGTTACTTGTGACAATATAAAATAAGTTTATTGAACAATTGGTTGAAGTCAGAGGTGAGTTGTTGTCTCGTTCCAGTCTCACAGCAGAGTCACATAATTTTTGGTTTCTTTTGGCTTACAAGTAATAATTTTAGCTTGGGTCACAATTAACGCAAATGTAAATTAGCTTATCATTAGGAAAAGCATAAAAAGGTCAGGTTAAAAATAATGATAAAAATAGATTGAACAGCTTAGAATTTGCTGCCTTGAAGGTTCTCAACTGATAGGAAGGTTTTGCTATTTATTCTAATATGGGATCATTGACCTAGAAACTAATCAGTGGTAAGGTGGATAGCATGAATGTTGTGTGAACATCCCGCCCACCAAAATATTATTGAATATTTTAAATTTTGTTGTTAGGAAATATATGTATTATAAAAGCTCAAGAGAATTAAATAATAAATATCAGGTAGCACGGACCTCCTTACAATTATAATTAGTCTTATAGTAAATGGTGAAAAATAATTACTTGTCTGTATAAATAAGTGTGCACTTTTTACTTTCATTACTCGTCGGAGTCTTCCATTCTGGGCAGCAGCACAATCTTGGTGATTGGTCTTCTGTAGACCCTGTCACTCGTCTTGATGGAAACCTGTCGCACTAATCCTTTTGTGTCTGTCGGGTTCAGGTGTACTTCGAGTACTCGGCCAAGCTTCCATTTTTGAGGTGGAATGTTCTCCTCCCGAATTACCACTAAGTCATCCGCCTTTATGTTATCCTGGATGTACTTCCACTTGGTTCGTCTTTGCAGTTGCTGGAGATACTCCATGTATCAACGTCTCCAGAAATGCTGCTTAATTTTTTGTTGGTGTTGCCACCGGACCAGCCTGTTTATCTTCAGCTCCGTGAGGTCCGGTTCAGGTATGGCTTTTAGCGGTTCTCCAATGAGGAAGTGACCAGGCGTCAGGGCTTCCAGGTCATTCGGATCTGAGCTGCGAGGACAGAGGGGCCTAGAATTCAGGATAGCTTCGACTTCCTTCAGCAGGGTGTCGTACTCCTCATAGTTGAGTGTGGTCTTGCCTAATGTGCGTCGCAGATGAAATTTAGCCGACTTAACTGCGGCCTCCCAAAGACCCCCATGTGTGGGGCTGCCGGGGGTTCATATGCCACGAGATTCCCATGTTAGCCAGGTCAGTCGTTACCTTGGATTGGAACTCTTCGGGTAGTGTAATGGCCAAAATCTCCTGTAGTTCTCTCTTTGCTCCAACGAAATTAGAGCCGTTATCACTGCTTATGGTTTTGGGGGAGTCCACGTCTTGCTGTAAACCTCCAAAGTGATGCTAGAAACGAGGCGGTTGTAAGATCGCTTACCAGCTCCAGGTTGACTGCCTTCGCACAAAAGCAGACAAAAACAGAGATGTAGGCTTTCATAGTCTTAGTTCCTCTCCCCATGGACAGCTTCAAAAGAACAGGACCCGCGAAATCCACGCCCACATTTGTAAAAGGTCTGGTCATGGTAACCCGGGATCGGGGGAGGTCTGTCATCAGTTGATGGGATTGGTCGGCCCGGTGTATCGTGCACGTTTTGCAGGCTCGAGTGATATTTTGGACCAACTTCCTTCGGCGAACAATCCAATACCTTCTCTGGATTAATGATAGGGTGAGTTGCGTCCCACCGTGATTCAGACGCTCATGGTACCAGCGGATGAGGAGGTTAGTGATGTGGTGTCGCGGTAGTAGAATTGGGTGCTTCCGGTCAAAACCAATATCTGCATTTTGGATTCTCCCGCCCACCCTGACTAGCTGATTGTGTAATATTGGAGTCAGGGCTAGGAGATTGGACTTCCGGTGCAATTTATTGTTGCTGGACAGATCTTCAATCTCACGTGAGTAGGCTTCTCTTTGAATAAAAAATATCCAACCTTCTTCTCCTTCCTGCAGATTCTTGGGTTGTAGAGGGCTGGGTTGCTTTTGTCTGAGACTTTTTAACCAGCGTAGAAACAATATCCAAATGGCAGTGTGTATTCTTAACCGACACCAGTCTGAGTGCCTTTCCGCAATCTCATTGCAGTCTGGTCCCGCTGATGTTGTTGTTAGATTAGAGACAATCTTGGGTTTTCGTTCCTCCAGCTGGAAGAGTTTTGTCTGGGTTGTCTTCAGGGGTGGGATGTGTAGTAGTCTTTCTCGGGACACTGTCCACGGAAGTTCCCAGGCAAAGGGTCGGGGTCTGGGACTTGTAGAAAGTTCGGTCCGTGGAACCAGATCTCACTTGTAGTGAAGTCCTTCGTAGACATTCCTCTTGTTGGTAAGTCGGCGGGATTCATAGATCCTGGGATGTGCCTCCAGTTGCTGGATTCTACTGAGGACTGTACTTGAATGACTCGATTGCGGATGAAAGTCTTTCACCGATTGGGCTCTGAGTTGATCCACGCGAGCGTAATTGTTGAGTCGGTGTAGCATCTTGTGAGGGAAATTGTGAGGGGCAACGCCTTTTGAACAGTCTCACAGAGTTGGGAAAGTAGGACTGCTCCGGCTAATTCGAGTTTGGGAATTGTGAGTGGTTTGGAGGGCGCTACTCTGGTTTTGCAATCAACAATTCTCATTTGAGTTGCTTCATTGGAGATGACTCGAAGATACACTACTGCGTCGTATGCTTCTTCGGAGGCATCCGAGAAACCTTGTAGTTGGTAAGTACTTCAGGTTGACACATCTTGGTATCCGGGGACAATGAAGTGCCGATAGTTCCTCCTGGTAGTCAGCCCAAGTTTTCAAAATCTCCTCTGGTGGTTTTAAATCACAGCTAACTTATGACTTCCACAAGGTTTGCATCAGCAGCTTAGCCCGGAAAGTTATTGGTGCGAGAAATCCGGTTGGATCGTACACCCGTGCAATTACGGACAGAATTGCTCTTTTTGTTACTGGGGACTTCATTTGGGTCTGAATTACAAAACGAAAGTCGTCAGCCATTGGACTCCAGTACAGACTGAGTGTCTTGGGTGCTTCGTCCTTGTCCAGGTTGAATGACAGATTTGTTTTCCTCAATT
Organism: Allacma fusca; assembly: GCA_947179485.1. Classification (NCBI taxonomy): domain Eukaryota; kingdom Metazoa; phylum Arthropoda; class Collembola; order Symphypleona; family Sminthuridae; genus Allacma; species Allacma fusca. The sequence goes on from OX359246.1 coordinate 47,904,005, forward strand.
CTTCTGGGATGGCTCTGATGACTTCAGGATCGGATGACTACCATTTCCTTAACGTTAACCTTCCCATCGATGTCAGCTCCGTCAAATCCCTTTGAAGTTGAATTGCCTCTGGGGTGCTCTTGGCTCCGCTTAAACAATCATCCATGTAGAGATCTCGTTTCAGAACGGTTGCAGCGTTGTCCAGCGATGTCCCCACATGTTGTAGTGCCAATGACTTTAAGGTGCGGACGGCTTGAAATGGGGCTGATGCGGTGCCGAAGGTTACTTTTCGCATCCCGTAGGTTCCAATGGAGTGGTGTGGACTTTCTCTCCAGAACATCCGGAGAAAGTCTCGGTGCTTTGGATGTACATATATCTGAAGGTACATTTTCTTTATATCCGCAACGAGGGGTACTAACCAATATCTCCATCTTATCAAAATGGACAGGTCTTTTTGGAGAACTGGTCCAATTAATAGGAAGTCATTTAAAGATTTCCCGGATGAACTTCTGGCGCTGGCGTCATAGACAACCCGAAGTTTGGTAGTGGAGCTCAGGATAGACCAGTCTTAGACTGATGTTCAAGTACTGACTGCAACATTGAGTGACTGACTGTTGACTGACTGAGACTGCGACTGATAAATCTAACTACAGCTCAAGACTTTGACTGACTTAGACTTATTTCTGGTTCAGCGGGACTGACTGAGACTGAGGCGAACGCTTAATCCAATGTAGGAATCAAGAAAATCATAAAGCATACGTACCTAGCTGAGCAAAAATCTACATTTTATTTCTTAGATTAGATTATAAGCTTTGAAAATATTATTACTGCGCTAGATATTTCGAAAATATTGAAGATTTTCGTAGTATTTTACAAAAGCAGGTTCCAGGTCATCACTCGTATTAAAATTAAGCACACGAAAATCACAAAAAATATACATTTTTGAAACTTTCACACTGTCCTCAGAGACTGTGACTGATTCCAATGACTCTGATCATGACTGGGACTGACTGGGACTAATAGGAAACGGCAAAAAGACTTATGGACTGACTGACTGATCAGAAACTTACGACTGATTTTGACTTGGGCTGAAAAAGGTAGGGACTGGTGGATCCTGGTGGAGCTGGATTGGTTTAGTATAGCGTGATGCGGGAGGTAGTAGGAATCGTTGTCGGGTATCGACAGTTGGGGAAAGTCGACTTTCTCCATATGCCCTTCCTCCAGCATTTCCTTCATTGCCTGTATGTACTCTGATCGCAGGCCTGGATTTTTTGAAAATTTGCTCTCAAGATGGTAAAATATTTTTAGTTCCATGGCTTTGGAATTTCCCAGATTAGAGTCTTGCTTAATTGGTTTGAAAGGAAGTTATACTTGGTAGGACCCATCCTGTAGCCTGGTTGTGATTTGTAGGAAGTGAACTTCTGCCATTTGTTCAGATTGGGTGATCGGAATTGGTTCTTGAGGTGGTTGCTCGAGGTCCCAAAAACGCTCAAGTTGCTGTTCCAGGGATGTTGTTAACATACATTGTATTAACTCGGACTGTGTGTTGGACCTTCCTCCTCCTATTAACCAGCCAAATGCTGACTCCTGGGCAACTGGATCATCTTGCATTCCTCGCTCCAATCCGGGGCGTATATTATCATAGTACACATCAGTGAATAGGAGCAGGTCAACTTTGCAGAGTGTGAAAATAGGGATCTGCAAGACCAACGGAGGGCAGATGATTCCATCTCGTGGCATCAACTAGCTTGTTTGGATAAAGTCCACCAACTACTTTTATGACCAGGGCAACAATGTTGAGTTGAATACTGGGATGATGCACTGATGTGAGTTGGAGTTGGACGGATTCGCTCACCGTTGTAATTCGCTTCTTTTGTAAGGCTTCGATTGTTCTCGGGCATGCAAGTTTTGCTCTGGGAAGTCCTAGCTTCTTTACAAGGGATTCCCCAATAAGAGTAACGTCGGAGCAATTATCTATTAATGCTCGGCAGTCTGTTGTGGTCCCGAACGGATTCCCAATTTGAACAATTGCTGTAGGTTTAAGCTTAGTTTCTTCTGTTGGGTCTTGAGTCAGGGCTACGGAATTGGAGGACGTTGTGGAAATGATATTTGCGAATGAGGCGTGGAGGAGAGTGTGGTGCTGCTGGTTGCACTGTTTGCAAGTGAAATTCGAAGGACAATTCTTCCAGCTGTGGTTTGTTAGCAAGCAGTTGGTACAGCGATTTGCCTTTTCTGCTACACTCTTTTTTTCTTTGTCGTCCACGTTCAGGAGTTTTGGACAACGGTGATTCGGGGTGCTCGGTGTGGCAAATATCACATATTGGATTTTGTTTGGGGTTGGGTTTGGATAGTATCAGTCTGGAGGGTTTCGTTGGATTGGGTTCTGGTCTTGCATCTTGGGGTTTGCGTTTGTTTCCCCTCTCTTTCGGCAATGGATGCCAAATCTGTAGCTTGTTTATGAAGGAACTCATAGATTTGCTTAAGGGTATGCATATTCTTATCGATCAATGACTGGTGAAATCTCAAATGAGTATGATCATCAAGTTTATGTACCAATATACGAACGATTAAAGGGTCGGCCTGAGTCATGTCCAATCCAAGGGAAGAAATGGCGGAAATTGCATTCTTGGTGGTGGTAACCAAGGACATTAGAGAGGTTGCTGTTCTGTTCGTACTTTCCGGGTGGTCCAGAATCACGTCCATACTTTGGTAGGCGATTTCTCTAGTGTGCTCGAAGTGGTCCATCAGCATGTCCCAGGCAATTGGATAGTTGGAGTCCTGGACGATGAGGGACTTGAGCATAGCAGCGGCTGGTCCTTCCAGAAGAGAAAGGAGGTAGTGGAACGTCTCGGCTCCCAAGAGATCTATGCGCTTGTCAATTGCTTGGCTGAATCTGTCTTTGAATGGCAGCCACTCATCGTATCTTCCGGAGAATTTGGGTAGAGAAAGTGGGGGGAGTTTGGGCTTTTGAGTAACTTGAGTTGGAGGCGTTGCTGTATTTGCTGGTGAGGGACCCGCAGTTGTTGTTGATTCTTTCTTAATTATCTCCTCATTCCAAGTGTCAAGAATTTCTTGCAACTTACATATCTCGTCGAAGATAGGATCCGTTTCTTTGGTTACTGCGTCTGCTTCAGCCTCATCCGCGCATCTCTCGTACAGATCTTGGACGACAATGTCGATCTTTGCTTTGGTGTCGGCAATATTCTTGAAGTACGTTACGTGGTTGGATCTGGTTGCGTATCTGGAGTAATGGCCACGATGAAATTTCTTATATGCGTGAGGTAACCTTTATGACCTCTCAGGCTTAGCTTTGGATCGGTCATGGTAAAGGCTTTGGGTAGGACTCTGCTCACTGACACTGAGGTTTAGGACTCGGAGGTTATGCAGGTCGAGAAGAATGTTTTGTAAAAAACTTCACAGCTTAGCAGATGTAGGAACTGTGTCACTGAATTGACAACACACTGGTACGTTTCACAAAAGTTCGGACCAAAAATGTAGGGATAACTACATGTAAAATATGATGGATGTAACTTGAAGCTTGGTTGTAATGATGCTGGGCAATGTGAGTTTATGGTAAACTAAAATGGAGTAAATCGGGGTTACTTGTGACAATATAAAATATAAGTTTATTGAACAATTGGTTGAAGTCAGAGGTGAGTTGTTGTCTCGTTCCAGTCTCACAGCAGAGTCACATAATTTTTGGTTTCTTTTGGCTTACAAGTAATAATTTTAGCTTGGGTCACAATTAACGCAAATGTAAATTAGCTTATCATTAGGAAAAGCATAAAAAGGTCAGGTTAAAAATAATGATAAAAATAGATTGAACAGCTTAGAATTTGCTGCCTTGAAGGTTCTCAACTGATAGGAAGGTTTTGCTATTTATTCTAATATGGGATCATTGACTTAGAAACTAATCAGTGGTAGGGTGGATAGCATGAATGTTTGAACAATTTTTTAACCAATATTGAAATAACTAAATGTCTCCTGCCCGAAGCTTTACACCCCGTTGGAAACATATACCCATTCAGAAGCTACTCATACCTTGCACTTTTCTTGAAAATTAATGCCGTAACTGAAGTACATTCTGGTTAGAGACTCACAAGGTAGCTTTTGGTATGAATAATGAGGAACAGACTCAAGCTTCGTGTGGGCATAGCAACGTTTCTAATAATAACCAAGCACTTACAAAACTTTGCCCTCGTTGAGCCGCCTAAGTTGGGTTCCAGGGACTGGTGGACGATCTTTCGCATTAAATAATTAAATAATCTTAAGGAAATGACCTGAAAATAGCTTCTCCAGATCACTGCAGTGAGAATGATCTACCACATGATTATGGCAATAAAAAAAAAGCCCATTCATGGGGTTTCTAACCTTACCATACGTGCATATGTGGGAATATTTGAGAGTAGTTGCGACCAGTGCATCGCATGGGTATAGTGTTTCTGTTTGGTATCGGGAATTCCCGAGGTTCCGGTTCGGTTTCGGTTCCGGTACGGTTTCGGGTCAACGTTTTTAAGAACCGTTACATTTCGGTCCGGTTTCGGGTCATCGGTTTATGAACCGTCAAATTTCGGTCCAGTTTCGGGAACAAAAATCAAAACCGAAAGTTTTCGGGAATGGTTTGTTAAAGCTGCCGTTTTGTATGAAAACGCGAAACTTGCATTTGGCCAGCATTTGTCAACTATCATTTGAAAAGGCGATACAATTTTGGCTTCCATAAAAATGAATCATATACATTTTTTTTATGAACATGACTGTTTGGAAAGGAACCGGAACCGGTTCGGGAACCGCTTTTATTTTCCGGATCGGTTCCGGGAAGCCAAAAATGTCCCGGACTCGAAAATACCGGTTCCGGTTTTGGGAACAGAATTGGGATTTTTTTCGGTTCGGGAAAACGAGTCGGGTCGAGTCCATGTTTTGGTACCGTTCAGAAACACTACATGGGTACGGGTAGTACCTGAGTATTTGGGTACAGGTACAGGTCCAGGTCCGAAATGGGTACTCTGTATAAGTACCCAAACTGAATGGGTACTTTATGGGTATTAGCTACATGTACCCAAATTTTGGGTACAAAACCAGGTGTTGGGTACAGGTACAAACTTGGAATTTTTTGGGTTGTACCTGACAGGAACAGGTACAAGCTTCCAATATACCGGGACCTGACAAATGAATACCCGAAAATGTGGGGACTTTTGCAAACAGAAATCCATCTTATTTTTATTTTTATTAAAGTGTAGTATTTGACTCTCTCTCCGACCTACAGGTTTATTTTGATATTCAGCGTGTTTTCAGGAGTGCGTCGTAATTTTTGAAAAAGCATACGGTTATGAAATCGAGATGGTTGGCTTAGCACAACGTGCGTTAAATGGCGTTAAATTCGAGGATGTCCTAGAAGTGGAAGATTTAATTGTAAATGGCAATACCTCAGATGGTATAGAAGTTATCGTTCCATTAAGATGTCTAGTATTGCAAAAATTATGACGAGGCAGAATTTTTTCTAGCTTGTAATTGCTGTGATGTAAATCATCGAATGTCATTAAGTTGAATCGTTTATAGTAATTGTTTTTAAAGTACCTGATTGGGTACAGGTACGTAGGAAAATTTTTCGAAAGTAGTTGCGACCGTATCCGTGGCCTTCTATATCAAAATCAAATCCATACCGAGTTTCCTAACCAAAACATTGAAACCGATTCCCAAATTGTATCAAGTAGTCGCCTGCCAAGTTTCAGGTGACAACTTCACATAATCTAGTATGGCAAATAAAATCACAGATACTACCACTACATACATGCGTTGCTAGTAAACACCGAGTAAAACTTACTGGTTAGTGATTCTTTGGGTGTAAGAACAAGTTTATCGCTCTTGCTACCATGTGACAAAATATGAACGAACAAGAAGAATTGCATCTTGATTCCAATGAAGAAGTAATACTAAAAATTTATTAGACGTACAAAATGTAAGTAGTAAATTATAATATTAATGTACAAGTCTGTATAATGAAGTGGTAGTTTGGCAAAGTACAGCTGTGTTGACTGAAAAAATGTTTCCTTTTTATATTCAAAAACGTCTTTGAATTGACAAGTGAAAAGTCCCAGGATTTTACAGGACAACATGCCAACAAGTTTTATTACAAAACATCAAACGAAATATTTTCATACACACCGTATATCTATGTAAACTCGCTTATGCAGTGTACAACTTCTTCTCGAAGCATGCAAGCGCATTGCGATCATTTTCTAGTAATATCGCGCTGGAGAACATATATATATATATATATAAATTATCTATATTAAGCGGAAGAAACTCTTTACAATAATTACAAAATAATCCAGCACAATGAAGTCCAGCTCATTAAATCAAATATAATCAGAACGATAAACAACACAAAACTATATTGTTATCCTTACAATTAAAGTCACATTATTTGAAAATTTTAAGACGCAAAATTTTCCAACGGTTTCTTGTTGGTTTCCGTTAAAAAGTAAGCGGAACATGCCGTGGCGATGGTGAGCCCTGTAAAGATGAATCCTGGAGCAGATGGTAACACTGTATAGAAAAACAGACGTAATAGAATGTAAATGTTAGATATAGTAATATGCCACGAAACAATCGGCATAGTCTTTCAGATTTTAAGTTCAAAAAGATTCATACAAGTTCCAAGGTAAACGACTTCTGGTGCCATCATGCCTCCTATGTAAGCAGCTAAACCGCAAATTCCCATCGCAGTTGTCCTGCAGGTTGTTGGGAAAGATTCGGCCGTAAAACAAGTCACTACACCCCAAGTTCCTCCTATGCCGAACCGGGCGATGTATGAAATCACGACATCTATTTCCTGATGTCCTTCAAACCCCAAGATTTGTGTGATTGTAACTTTTGCAATTAAAAATACTGACGCGAAGATTAAATAACCGGCGAAGGATTTTTTTCTGCCCAACCTGCAATCATATTTCCAATTTTCATAACTTTTAACATGTACATAATAATATATAACATATACATAATATGACAGAATATAATATAACATAGCATAACACACAAACACAGCGAAGTAATTTTTATTCAAGTATCATGTTTGTAAAGTTCGAAAATTTATGTATAAAAATCTCAACATGCAGCTAATCGAGTACAAAAGTAAAAGTTAAAAGCAGATAAATTGATACTTGCAGCAGCTATGAAAATTATACTTTTGTTCACTTTCTTTAAAGAACACCTGCAGAATGACATTTTTAAACCTCTCAAACTTTTCAGATAACTTAATTATTCGTTTTGTACAAAATTCGTTGACAAGAGTAAGTTATGGTTAAAGATTTGAGATTTTTTGCTTATTATTTTAATAATTAAGAAATGATACGTCTCCTAAAGTTTCAAATAATGTAATAGCATAAAAATTCATCAGGGAAAAATCTCATCACTTTTGTACTCAGTCGATTGCAAAAATTACCTGATTAGTAAAGCTGAGTACACAAGTACGTACACTTAATAAAATGAACCCAGCGATCCTTACCAATTGTTAAATATAACGCCAGAAGGCCAAGCTGCCAAATCCACCAATCCCATGTACAGAACGTTGAGATAAGGATCGCCGCTGATATTCTTTGTATTAAAACTCATGCTGTAGTAGATAAAGGAAACGGTAAACCAACCAAAGACAAATACAAGTATTTTAATCCGTAGGTCTGGATTAGTGAATATCTCCCATGAACATGCACTTGGTGCATTGTCCGTTTTACGTTCCAGAAGGACTGATTTCTGAAGGGATTCCACGACAGATGCATCTAAAGGAGGTTTTCCATTCATTTTTGCAATCTGGCGAAAGCACTTTTCAGCATCTGCAGTACGCTCTTTACATAATAGCCATCGTGGAGTTTCAGGAACAAATCTGCAAAAATTATTCTGAATTAGTCTAATTTCCTTCACGTTTATTAAATTAATCATTACTGTAGACATTAAATGATGTGTTGTTGTTACCGTAAAACAAAAACTTGGAAACCCAGTCATGTATTGGAATATTTATGTACAGGGTGCCTCAAAACATATTTATGCCCCTAGCTCGTAGAAGTGGCAGCAGTAAAAAAAATATATTCCCCTCCTTGGATTTTTTTACTCTGATTTCTTTCAGATTTTCAAAATGCGTGTCCCCCCTGGTTCCAAAAATCTCAATACAGTTGGGAAAACTAAAAGTATTGAGCTGCTGTATTGATTTTTAAAGTAAAGGATGAAACAAATTTTACAAAATCTAGAGTAAAATTGGTCCAAAATGGGGCAATTGAATATTTTTGACCGTTGCACCTTGTATTTGCTACGTGGAGAGAATATTTCGAGGCACCCCGTACATTTGTAATTATGTATCCAAATATTTAGGCATGTACGTTTAATTATTGAATAACTGCCCACATATTACCTCTAACCCCAGTTTCAGAAGTTGTTGTTTTACGTTAGTTCAATTTAAAAGTTGTACTTACGGGTAAAAACATAGAACAGATAACGCGGCTATTGAGGGAGCACAAGTCAAGTAGCGCCATGATTTTAAAAGGTACGCGAGTAAAGCGAGTGTCATGATACCCACGCTCCAAATGCTCACACATCCGGCGATAGTTCTCCATTTGGGGGTCAGGAATTCCATGAGGAAAATGTAATAAACACAGTAAAAACCTGTAGAACATTAAGACAAAATTTGATTATTGTGACGTACTATGTACAATTAGTTGCGCTTATTACAATCTTTCGAAAAGTAAGAATTTTATCATGTACACATGCTATAAAGAAATATTTTATGTAGATTCCTTGTCATATTCGGGGATTTTTGCGTGGATAAAAATATTCAGGATGTGCATAACAGAATATGTAGATACACAATTGGCAAAACGATGTTACTCAAAAGGAAATTAAAATGTATGTATATGTACACAGATAAGGGATTCTCGCTGAAGGGTGAGCAAATCAATACATGAGCACGTGTAAAGGATAACTGGCAATAAATTTAAAAACTGAAGGAAGTTTATGTTCAAATCAAAGCATTCACTTCAGCCCATGCATTGCATCAGAATTACGTCGCAGTAAAGGATATTAAACATCAGTTAACTTAACCATTAACCACAGTTGGCCTACAATCATTCATTAAATATTCTAGATTTTCCAGTTCTAAAAATGATCAACATTACCTCCTAGACCAATTCCTGCAAGCAATCGACTCGCGCCGAACAAGTAAATGTTATTGGCCACTGCTGAAACTATACCAAAGATTCCAAAAATAGCAACGTTTGTATAAAATGCAGTCTTCCGTCCAAATCCGTCAGCGAATTTGGATCCTACCATCGCCCCAATTATCATTCCCATCATTTGCACGCTTGTTAAGAAGTCAGGCAACCAGGCATGGTCACAAATCAATTCCCACTATATTTTCATTCACAAACATAAATTGGTAAATATACGCGACAACGAACTCTTCAATTTCACTAAATCATTCAAAAATGTTCTAACCTCTTGTACTATGGAAACAACAGAACGCACAGGATCTAATACTAAAGTGCAGTTTCGATTGCATATCCTAGGGTCATGGGCTGAGATAGATTCTATTTTAAAATGTGTATCGTTTGCAATGCAATTAAAGTCTACATTGCTAGTTCCAGTGAAAATGAGTGCTAGAACATTTGCTGCGACGGGGATTTCTGACATGAGCACAATAAACGTAATGTACAATTGGAATCGGGAGAATCCACCTGAAATTCACAATTTTGAAGTATATTCAGACAATACAATCCACTCTTAAAACACAGTTGTACTTTGTGAAACTAATATTCAGTTCAAATCAAAATGTTACCCAATTTTTCCAGAGCATCGTCAACACTAACTATAGCGCTTTCCACATCCACGATTTCCACCCCCATATCTTCAAACTGGCTACAGCGATGCTGTCTCAATTGTTGTGGAGGTTCTAAACTGTCAATAAAAGGGTATTTAACTTGTGAGCTCTATTTCTCTTATGAACTGAATTCGAATGAAACTTATTCAAACAGTTGTCTTAATTATATTTCGGCAGTACTCTATAGTCTGATTTTATACCCATTTCAACTGTTATGGACTTGTTATATGGGGTATAATCAATAAACAAGTGCTGGGAAAATATTTGCGAAACACAAATTGCAAGTCGCAAGTGTCTGGCCTGCAGACAGATAAATTCAATTGTATCTAAAACGTTAGCTTTTTATAGACGATTGTCAAAGCGTTATCAGGTGGAAAAGAGATGTTAATATGGATGAGTAATAAGTAATTTACTTATACTCCAATTACAAACAGGAATAATAATTGACATTTAATTCAAAATGAAAGATGAACTTTAGGTTAAGCATTCAATGGATGATTTCTAGTTCATGTTCATACACGCAGTCCTCGTGGTCATGAACTTCTGGCATTTTTCAAGTCATGGGACGAAGCAATTATCCGATTTTTGTAACATTAAAGTAAAGTTAATACGCTGTGAAGCTTAATTTAAAATCAGTTCATAGATATAAATATTAAGGTTTACTCTGAGAATAAATGCATCCGAAATCCTACATTAACTTAGTAAGACGTAATTTATTCAAAACTAATTGGAACTTGTTATTACGACAACAGCAGTTATTAAATTTGGTCGTTTGTGCATGAGCCATTTTAAACAGAGAATGAATATGCATAATTCCCTTATAAGTAATACTCCAAACATCTTCCATCAATCTGCACCTAATTTTTCAGATATCTTGAAAGACAATATTTCACCTCAAACCCTGCCTCAATTTACTGGGTATTCATTGTTAGCATTTCATCCCCGTCTTGCCAAGAAAACTTTATGGGGGACAAAATTTTTTGACATCACCAGAAATTAAAAATCGTGGCTGCAGAATCCAGAAAGGTGAGGCGAAGTTATTAATGACTTCAAATTTTTTTTTACGACCACGTGTGCAAGCAATTTATATCCTTGAGTAAATTCATTCGTAGCCAGCTGTTAAAGTTTAACATTTTAATGTGAAGATTAGCTCGAACAGTTCTGGATTTCTGGTTTTCAGTTGGGATTAATAATTACTACTTGTATGTAAGTATAATCAGAGCGTGGAGATTGAACGTCACTAATAACCATGTAAAGTTTACATGCTTATTAGTGACGTTACGTTGTAAACGCACCAGCCTTCACAGCTGAGTTAATTTTTGCTGCAAAAAGTGACCCGTGCAAGGTAAGTACATTGCATACATTATAATTTCTTTAACATGCTAAATGATGGAATTAGAATATATGTAATTATGTATGTGAGTATGTGCATTACTCTCGAGTTTTACTGATTACACTGCCCATGGGTTGCTCTGCTAAGGAATGCAGCCGTTACGAAACCCATTGTTTTGTATGAATTATTAGAATAATAATTACTTACCTATTGGATAGCATTCATACCCTAGGTTTACATCTTTTCCATTACCCTCACTTTTGCTCGTACTTATACATATGGTTCCAATTATATCGAAACTCATCAGCGGTTACCTTTGAAGAAGTTTTATATAAACAAAAATTCGTGGTTCTTCACTGGCTTGCATCCAATGATCCCAAATTTAATTATATAAAAACGAAAATATAACGAAGTACTAAATATAATGACACTTGTAACAATTTTATTATTATAATTTATTCAAAATTCAGCACTCATCATGGCTTTCCTCGCAAAGTATAAAGCTGCAGAATTCTATTGATCTAGAATCACAATGTCAATCCCCAATTTAAAAAAAAATAACACAGAAGATCGTGTCATTAAGAATTGTATTCACGGGATGATTTTGGTCTTCATCCAGAACTAGATTAGAAGAGACAAAACCTTATGAGATAGTGAAAGATGTGGGAAGTTTTTCTCTCGTTTTTCCCATTTTACTGCTACAATAATTTAAATTGAGTATTCCCAGAAACTTACAGAAACTTCTAAGGTTAATAAAGTAGTATCTGACTTCCGTATCAATAACTCTCTAACTAGATAATGATAAATAGATAATGAAGTCCCAGAACCTAATTGTTATTGCCAAAATTGTCCAAGATTTTAACATTTCTAAAGAATACAACTGCAAAATTATCATGCAAAAAGATGTGTTAGTTAAGTGACTATTATAAATAATTATCTTGTTTGAATAGTGAGGGTAAGAATTGTTATTTCAATAGCAATAATGTACAGATATAAGGACACGGTTTCAATAAATGCTGGATTTTGTGAAAGGTTAAAAAGCACAAGTCATTGCCAGCTAAATTACAAAATGCAAGATACATTGAGGTATTACAAAGAATACAAACTACAAAACATCCATCTTATAAAAATACAAATTTCAAGGTAAATTTGTGCCCTAAGATGAGCTAAAACGCAAACTACAAAATTTATTTTAAATATGGAAGTTTAAATCACACATATTTAAAATAAACGTATTTTGGACAGCTCTGGTAATCAATAGTGAACATAATCTAGTTTTTACTACACAAATAACGACATGAAGGAAAACTTTTCTAAAATGTAGTTTGCAGTTTGCAAATTACTGCGTAAGATTCAACCCACCACAAACTCTTACCGCCTTTCCACCGCAACTACAAAACGGCATATAAAGTTCTCCGCTACTTTGCTATATCAAGTGAAAAGCTGAAAATGATTCCGTACAATGAAATAGACAAATGAGACGTCAAGATGAAAGTACTCTATCTGTTAAAATTCTCTTAAAATCTAAAAATACCCTAAATGAGACAGTAAAAGTGAGACGCACGCCCTTCCCCGAATTTAACAAGAAACAGTACAAGTAAGCGCAATCTACGTACATATAGCAAACTTCAGTTTTAATTTCAGCATCCAGTAACTTAAAATAATCATAAACACTGCCAAACTTCTTACAGATAAATTTACTTGAACGTGTGAATTGACATCAAGTAAATAGATTTATTATGTAAATACATTAAAAGATGTATAATGGTTATGCAAGATGAGCGTTCAAACCTAACAGAAATAAAACATGAAGAACAATAAACTATTGTAGTACGCAATCAAACACTAATTATTAGATAGTAGATATTGACAATGAGTGAACTTCAGTCTCATGTCTTCATGCGTTCGGAATTGTTGATTGTAATTACGATGTATCTACCACTGATGAATACTACATCCTTGAGATTTTGCACGTTAATGACACCGACTATGAACAATTGTATTTTATTAAAAAAGGGGAATTTATAAAGCATCTACAACTGGTTCGAATACATGTGTATTCGATGTATGCTTTCAGCTTTACATGGAAATTCTCACCAGAATTTTTGTTACATGAAAAAAGGTAAAGAAATATCTTCATTAATACATAATCAGATCATCTGTGGTGCAATTTTAAGTTTTTGGAATCAATCATACAAATGCGATGTTATTATCATCAAAACTAATACATAAATTTTTAAGAGGCAAAATTTTCCAATGGTTTCCTGTTGGTTTCCGTTAAAAAGTAAACGGAGCATGCCGTTGCGAGAGTTAGCCCTGCGAAGATGAATCCTGGTGCTGATGGTAACACTGCGTGAAAAAACAAACTTAATGAAATACGAAAATTATCCTTTAAATCTGGTATGTCAGGATTTATGAATGATAGCCAGTTGTAATGCCTTTAGGGCGTTGAAAGTTACTAAAAGTTTTCAAAATCATACAAGTTCCGAGATAAACCACTTGAGGTGCCATCATGCCTCCTATGTAAGCAGATAAACCGCAAATCCCCATCGCAGTTGTCCTACAAGTTGTAGGAAAGGATTCGGCCGCAAAACAAGTCATTACTCCCCAAGTTCCTCCTACTCCAAACCGGGCGAAGTATGAAACAATAGAAACTATTTCCTGATGACCCTGAAACCCCATGACCTGTTTGACAGTTATCTTTGCTACTAAAAACATTGACGCGAAGAGTAAATAACCCGCGAAGGTTTTCTTTCTGCCCAGCCTGTAAATTCATTTCAATTATTGTTAGTTTGAATTCATCATCATAGTAGGTAAAATAAGTTCAAGGCTATGATGCCATGATGAATGGTTTTGGATTTTTCAAAGTTCTAAAAATCTAAGTACATTCAAACATAAAAAGCTCACTTCATTTGAGACGACTTTCAAATAAACGTTATGCGGCAATCTTTTAGATTGTGGTAGCAGATTTACAAAATTCTATATTGTAATTGTAATAATTGCATATTCTTTGAAATATTTGTTTAAAAGTTTAGCTTTTTTCAAACTAATTTAAAATGCCAGCTTTCATATTTGCAAAATAATACATTGGGGAAAAATTTCACGAAATGTGTACTCTATTCTATTGCCATTATACATGCAAATATATGTAGATACACGAGTCCTCACATTCACGTAAAATAAATCCAGTGAACCTTACCAATTATTAAATAAAACGCCAGAAGGCCAAGCTGTCAAATCCACCAATCCCATATACAAAACATTGAGATAGGGGTCACCACTGAGATTCTTTGTATTAAAACACATACTGTAGTACACGAAAGAGACAGTAAACCATCCAAAGACAAAAAGAAGTAGTTTAATGCGTAGGTCTGGGTTAGTAAATATCTCCCAGGAGTACACACTGGAAGTGTTTTCGGTTTTACGTTCTCCAAGGACTGATTTCTGAAGGGATTCCACGACAGATGCATCTAAAGGAGGTTTTCCATTCATTTTTGCAATCTGACGAAAGCACTTTTCAGCATCTGCAGTACGTTCTTTACATAATAGCCATCGTGGAGTTTCAGGAACAAATCTGCAAAAATTATTCTGAATTAGTCTAATTTCGTTCATGTTTATTAAATTAAGCATTATTGTAGACATTAAATGATGTGTTGTTGTTACCGTAAAACAAAGACTTAGAAACCAGGCATGTATTGGAAAATGTATACTCTCAAATCACTCAAAAAGTTTGCATGTCTCGTTATCGAATGATTTATTACCCACGGCTCCTCCGGTAAACAATTGGCCCATCCATACGCGCGAAAGTCGTATCGCAGTGTTTTTCCATTGCGAGAGCAAAGGATTTCTAGATTAACAGATTTCTATCGCAATGAACAAACATTGCGATACGATTTTCGCGCGTATGGATGGGTCAATTTTTACGGGAGGAGCTGTTGGTAATAAATCATTCGGTAACGAGACATGCAAACTTTTTGAGTGATTTGAGGTACATGTTAGTATATGTATGTATGTACAAATAAATAGGCATGTATGTTTAATTGTAAGTTCTGACTAGTTGCCCCACTTGCTACCTCTAACCCCAGTTTCAAAAGTCATTTTGTTTTACGTTGCTTCAGTTTAGCACTTGTAATTACGGGTAAAAAAATAGAACGGATAACGCGGCTAATGAAGGAACACAAGTCAAGTATCGCCATGATTTTAAAAGGTACGCGAGTAAAGCGAGTGTCATGATACCCACGCTCCAAATGCTCACACATCCTGCGATAGTTCTCCATTTGGGGGTCAAGAATTCCATGAGGAAAATGTAATAAACACAGTAAAAACCTGTAGAACATTAAGACAAAATTTGATTATTGTGACGTACTATGTACAATTAGTCGCGCTTATTACAATCTTTCGAAACGTAAGAATTGTATCATATACACATGTTATCAATAAATATTGTATTTGCAATTTTGCATATATTGCTTATTGTGTACTGGGAAGTTGGTACATACGTAAAATTATTCTTTCGTAAGAAAATCATATAATATTGGGGTGGATTTGAATGTTTCTAATTATCTTAGCCCTTAATAATGAAATTGCTGCAATGATGGAATGTCTTATGGTGAGATGTTAATGTAAATGTGCCTATTATGTTTATAAATCTCTAATTAGCACCCTGAGAAATCATTGATACGGCTCGTGATAGACTACTAAGAGTAAATGTTCAGATAAGTTTTAGTAAGTGTCCCTGAATAAGAGCCATCCTTCAACCAAGAAAAATTTGGCTTTGAGTTACGAGTTACTGTTTTATTCCCGCAGGTTAAAAATTTTAGCCTCCGGGACTTTATCTATAGAGCTTTGCTTAAACAATATGGGAGTTAAAATATATAATTACACATAATTATACACCAGATTTCTCTCTTATTTAAGTTAAGAGTGAATCAGTGTTCCAAGAGCACGTATAAAAGCTAAAGAGCAATAAATGCAATATACTCAAGGTAGTGAATATTAAATTATGCCATTAAACTTAACCTTAGAAACATTAGAAACTCCAGCCTTTGTAATGAATCGCCGCCGTAAGTGACAGCAAGAGGTAGTGTAAATTGAGCAGTGTTGTACATTAATCATTCATTATTTCGATATTTTCCTAATCTAAAAACTCCTTATAACATTATTACCTCCAAGACCAATTCCTGCAAGAAATCGACTCGCTCCGAACAAGTAAATGTTGTTGGATATTCCTGAAACTAAACCAAAGGATCCAAAAATCGTAATATTGGCATAAAATGCAGTCTTCCTCCCAAAAGCATCCGCGAATTGGGATCCTGTCATCGCCCCGATTATCATTCCCATCATTTGCACGCTTGTTAGGAAGTCAGGCAACCAAGCGCGGTCGCAAATCAATTCCCACTGTAATAAAAAAATGTAAGTGATAGAGTATTTTTTTTTAAATAAATGATTTGAGAATGATCTTACCTCTTGCACTATGGAAACAATGGGCTCCGCAGGATCCAAAACTAAGGTACAATTTCGGTTGCATATCATTGGATCATGTGCTGAGATAATTTCCATCTTAAAATCTGAATCCGTACCAATGCAACCGAACTCTACGTTGTTAGCTCCAGTGAAAATTAGCGCAAGAACATTTGCTGCGACGGGGATTTCTGACATGAGCACAATGAACGTTACGTACAATTGAAACCGGGAGAATCCACCTGAATTGACAATTTTGGATTGTAATTACTGTATTGGTGACACAACCCTTGCTTGGAACTCGATTCTACTTTATATTTTTTCCAAATAAAAAACCAATTTTACCCAATTTTTCCAGAACATCATCGACACTAACTACCGTTTCTTCCACATCAAAGTTTTCCACTCCCATGTCTTCAATTTGGCTGCAGTGAGGTTTTTGCAAAGGTTAACGTTTTAAACTGTCAATCAACGAATGCTTGGCTTTTGGGTTCTGTTACTCATCACCTGAATTCAAATGACACTTTTTCAAGCAACTACCTGAAATTTAATCGGGTAGTTTCAATTTATGCCTTTTTACGTTGAGTACTAACGTTTTATTAACCTTCAAATATCATTAGAATTAAAAGATGCAAATAAATAACTAATCCAATTGGTTGCATTTACAGTCTCATTATTATCCGTTCATTGAAATCGTGTTCATAAACCAAGAATGCACGCAGTTTTGGTTTTAATGGTTGTGTATGTACATGTGAGATTAAATTTTAGCTGTTAAATATTCTAGAAGGTATAATTTTTACTAAGTGTAGATAAAGCTATGCATTCAATAATTTAGAAAGTCAAGATCACAAAACCCACCTTAAAATTGTTTATCACGAACAGCTGAAAACGTATTCACATTTTCCGTTGACATTTGACGACGATTCCAGCCTCACCTTCTTTAAAATTTATGAAATTCATATAACCAAAAAGATCTAATTGTAAGTCCACTTTTTGAAATACAGGAATGTCGTAGAACTTTTAAGGTTGCTGAATTACAAACTGGTAATAAATTTAGTATGAAGAACAATAATCTATACATTTATGTCATTGTTGTCTTAAAATTTGGTTCAATGCTTAGGCAGTAATAAAAAGAACCATAGCCGAAATTAGACTCACAATCAGTTTGATTTACTCGAAAACATTAAATTATAGCAATGGTAGTTATATAGCAAGTAATGCAGTGCAAACTGGGGATTTAGTCAGTTTTGCTCGAAACATTACTTTGGACTTACAATTAGTCTGTTGTGGACCTAGATCGACCTAATTATTACACTAACTTGCAATAACCTTTGATCTCCAGGATTTACCTGGGTTCGACCCTTGCACAGTAACAATTCGCTATGAATTAAAATGAATTTCGAAAAAATGGATTTAAACTGTTTTGATTTTATGCTCTTCATATTTACATTTGTATGTATACATGTCAATCCCATAATATGGCTTTGTGTTACTTTTTGCTTGAGATACTTCTTCCAAGTTATCAAATTGAATAATCAATTTTTAAATGAATCGTTGTTTTCTTTCACAAACACGGATGGCTTAGTGAGTGTAATTTATAATGTGGGATGTCCAATACTAAATGCACTACAATTAATATAGTAACCGCGTATCCCAGCCCCGTATGGTATCCAAAGTTTGATCTCATCCCACCCTAACAATAAGTAAGTACAATAAATTAATTTTCCATCGTACAGAAGCTCTAAATTTGAGAGCACAGTCTATGTATTTGTTTCCTGAGATATCATTCCCTATAACAGCACTAACATTTGCTTACTTTTCAATTTTTTAATTTATAAGTAATTAAATATTAAAAATACGCAATAAATTCTGATCATTCTCTAATCCCTTTTAATCTTTTTGTACCCGGAACAAGGAACATTGCAAAAACTTCATTCATAATATTTTCTGCTTATGCTACTGGTTTTTTTGGGATGTAGTTTGTTTGGGAAGTTGTTGGGAAGTCGTGACGTCACCTCATTCTCAATTTCCTTTGCTATTGACCCTGATAGACCACGATGAAGCATCACAATCAACTCATTAAAATATTTCCAGATATTGGAATATGTTTACGAATTTACCCTAGTTCGTAAATGTCTGCACATAAAATGCAGGTGTGAAACCTGAGCGAGGACTATAAGCACACTCACTATATTGGAGGTGAATTCAATTGGTATGCCTTAAAAGTATCTGCTACATTGCAAATAGTGCTTCATTCTCTTGAGTTTTAGTATACAGAGATGATATAAGGTTGGCAAGATTACACTACGATAGCGTGCAGATGCGAATAAATTACGGAGGGCTGAATATTTTTGTAATTATACGTAATTACATATGTAGCTGGCAGGTGCAGAATTTAAAATGACGTATACGAGAGTTTATGCCAAGATGAGCGTTTAAAACTGACCAAGATAGATTAGAGAGAAATACTAGCAAATGCAAAACCTTGACAATGAGGAATTAAATAAATCCGGAAATAGAATATATACGAATGTTTACATAACTAAGTTGAATAAAAATGATATAGTTTTTCTATCATTTGAATGTGTAATGAAACTTGAAACTCTGCTATTGTATTAATTGATCTAACATCTATAAAAAATAAAGCTGTCATTCCCCTCTTTCTGATTGTTGCCATGTAATGATCAATTTTTCTTACGCTAAACGGTAGCCATTGCAATTACTGAAAAAACCGTGAAGTAAAATGACTAAGCAAACATTTACTTTGAAGACCAAGTGCAGATACCTATATGCATAGCCACCTATACAAATAATGCTAGTAGATATTAAGTTTATTTCCGACTGAAGAGCCCGTCCTCAAATTAAAATGCCAAGGAGGAAGCAATGCTGGGGAAACGTAATCCCTTGAATGTTTCCAAGTCATTTATTTCACATACTTTGAATTGACACTAATAAATGTTTCACTACTTCTCCACCATCCGCCCGTCAATCAATGCTATTTGTTTAAGCTTGTTCCTGACATTAGAATTTGAGACAGAATTCTTCCCCTCGCAATTATTAACACTCCACATTCCACTTCGTTAGTTAAAATCATCTGGGTATGCCTTTCAGTATAGACGTCTACATTCAAGTGAAATGTCTACCAGTGCAGTGTGTGATGGAAGTGTGGATTTTTGCAAATCAGCTATAATCTGTGAGGAGCATATGTATGACAGTAAAAGCAAAAAAACGAAAATTGTTTATGGTACCATAATTTTCCTTTATTAACTTTTTTGTTCAAAGTGTATATACAACAAGAACAATCAGATGTTGGGAATTACATTACGTGGGTAAGCGGGTGTAGAGGCAGAAAGGGTCAAAACTTAAGCATCATTCCTCGGCCTAAATTAACGAGAAGGCGGAAGGAAGCAGTAATTATGATATTTACAAAGTAATGTCAAAACGTGTGTTAGCGAGATTTCTCAAATAATAGTAGTGTAATAAGTAGTATAAAGCTGACTCTAATCTGCCCTCATGGAACTAAGGAGTGGCGAAGTCGTTGAGGGTAATCAAATGCTTAAAAGCAAATTGGTCACCAGCACCCCTCTCAATGGCGGCGGGGTCAGTCAGAAAACGTTCGCAGATCTTGGTGTAAGCATCATAGTCCAAGGTCCCAGTATCTGTTGAAACGAGTTAACATTTTAGCTATTAGTCTGAAATAAAATTAATTAATGTAAAGGATCCGCCAGGAACATCTTTACAGTGAAGTACATAAAGTCAGTATTGTTTCACTTGTAAACATTTGAAAGGGAAAGCACCACTTTTGTGTTTATGCGTAGGTCTCCTACGCGTTCAAAAATAGCCGTCCTCTACAAGAGCAAGAGCATACGCATAAACCTCGTATAAATGAGGTCTGTCAACCCGAGAAAAAAAAAACTAGCCGGGTATACTGCGGCCGTGGTTATGTAACGTGCGTTTCCCCCGCACTTTTCGAGAAAAAAAACTTGGATGCCGCATCGGATGACGCAAGTAGACTCTCTCTCTCTCTATTCCTGAACCGTAACTCGGTATACACGTGGAAAATTCTACATATCCGTTACCACAAATGCGTAGTACACAATGTACGCACAACTCTTACTTGTCTTTCGGCAAGGTCCTAACTCGTCTACCGGCTTTTCCGAAACAAATAGTTATTACAATGTACTTTCCCACAGTTAAAAAAAAATCTCACTCACTGAAACGGTCCAATCGAGCAATCAATCGGTTCAATTCCAACTCGTCCACTTTTTGTCCCATCTGATTAAGAATAGTGGCCATGGCAGAGGCCTTGATCTTGCCCTCCTCCCAAGATGGGGTCAAGCTTGACCGACGGAAAAGCTTGTTCATCACTAAATTTAAGCAAAAATAGCCCCATGAAATTCTTACCCCAAACCAAAGCATAACAAGGTAAACAACCAGCGACTAACAATAAGATGTAGTCGCAAATGAAACAGGAATGAACTCATGTGAAAATATGGTTTCACTAAAAACAATTGAAATGGGTAAATAAAAGTGAATAAAGACAATAATTGAATGTAGAATCAAAAGCAAAATCCACTTACAATTCTGCTTGGCCTCAACATTAACGTTTTCAGAAGGCTGAAAATATAAAAAATGGGTTCAAACAACAGCAATGTATTTCCCTGAAACACAATTTTCTAATGGTTTGGTAATGCTACAAAACGCTAGATTAATAATCTAATCAAGTTGTACTAATTGTAGAATAATAATGATTATTCTTATTGTATATATTGATTTAAATAAAATATAGTTTTTTTTACCATTTTGATATAAATTGATTTTCGAAAAAGGTTTTCGAATTATGAACTGAGTTTGAAACTTATCGAAAAAACTCTTTCTTGACTGTTAGCTGCACTTTCTGTGTAGTTGTTTGGGCTGTACTGGATACCGGAGAGTGGAGTTTATCGGTTTTTATACCCCTGTGAATTCGGTTGCCTTCTGGAAGCCGGATTTCTATTTTTGTCAGTTCTGTAGTCTTGCCTCACAGGGGCAAAAAAAATTAGCTGGAGCTACCAATTCTGAAAAAATGAGGTGTCTTTTTCTACGTTGTACTGAGATACGTACACGTAATACTTCCTAGTAAATATGGGAATGTTGGCAGCCTGAAAATATACTATATGTAGTTCAGATTCCCGATAGTGAACCGATGCAGATAGATGATTAGCCAGAAAAGCCAGGAAGAGGTTGAAGCAATTGGGGAAGGATCCCGCTTACTGAACCCAACCTACGTTGTACTCCAAAACTGACTCAAAGCTACAAGTGTACATAAGTTTGGTGTTTTTTACTGCAATAAACGTAGAGGTTATTCCCATCCACTGTGTAATTACATTTTTAACAACGTATTTCAAAAATAGGCGAAAAAAGTTATAAATATGGAACTCAGCATTTTGGGGTTATGACTATGACATAGTAGGGAGTTAGATGCGGAGAAAGAAGATAACAATAGACAAATTTTTATCTATTCTGTACATAATTTTAGCATCATTTCAATTCTTGAGTATTACCATTTTAACATAAACGTTTTAACGGGTCCGGAAATAAAGAGAGACCGATGATGGAGATGAATTGTATGATTGAGAGCCAAGTTGGCTCCCGCCGTCACAGACGTTGTTCTCTCCAACTTCTCTGGGTTTTGTTCCTCCGTATTGAAACTTCAGCCTTTACGAGGAGCTACAGATGTATTGGATGGAGTGACGTTGATTGATTTCCTTTCCGATCTTACCAACTCACCAGTTAATAATAATTGTAGACTGTTATTTCATTGTAGAGAGTTCATTTACACTTTTATCATCAGCCTTTATTTCTTGACCTCTGATCACCTTTCTTGAGAGAGCTGAATGTAGAACAAGACGGGGGAAGCTAATTCGCGGAAATTGTTTTCGCAGGCTCATTTTTTATTTTTGCCATGAACTTCATTTTTTTTTATCTTCCCTTATCCTGTGAATGTGTAGCTGTAACAGTTTGGGAGGGTGATTCCTGTAACCAAGCCCGGGTGTATAGTTGGGTTCATTTCCCGACTAATTTCCTATGACAGAAGGGGGTTGTCAACTTGTCGGGCTCGTTTTACCTCTCCCTTCTGCCAAACTAAAGTCAGACAGGATTTTCACACATTTTTACGATTTATCTTTGAAGGGTTTGGGAAGAACCGATTCATACGCTTCAACCTCACAAAGTAATGATACACTGCTTAAGTTTCAATTTAAAGCCTACTTTTATTGTTTGTTTTTCAAATGAAATCGGAATTGCATTTGTTTACTCGTGCCCATGTTCTTCAGCTTTATGTTCTGCATCCGTCTTCACAACTACAGATACATTCACGTTCATTCTGCCTGTACAATGCATACATATTCATATAAACGGAGACACTCTGTCTAATAAAAATATTCCGAGCGGAAATATGCATACTCCTGTCAACATTTTCAGCGTAATCATTTTATCTCTTACTTCCACATTCCCTTGTATTTTTAGCTCGTCCCAGCGGTTTACAAGCAAACGGTCTTATTGAAGCAGTTCGCCAAGCATTGTATACATAGTTCGGTACTACGGAGGTGAACCCGAATCATTACATAGTATCAGTATCCGTATCCAAGACAATACATTTACTTACAGGTCGACTTTATATATCTATCTCCATAAAAATATAGATAGGGATACAGAATATAATCAGCTTACAGTGTCATTGGGACGCAGGAAATGCCAAAAAATATTATTCGGAATTTTTTACCCCTGTTTATTTACATAATAATAAAATCAAACTCATTTAATCGACGAATTAATTTTAGGAGCAAGCATAATGCCAAGTAGTACTTGACAAGTGTTGCAGAAATAAAGCTCCCAAGGCAGCTTGTTTAACATGACGAACAACATCCTCTGCTAAACTTACGTTAATTTAAATTCAGACTGAAGTTTTTTCCGCATGCAAAACATACATAATCGTTTTAAGTACTAGTAATGACGTAATCTGGTTTTCCCATTGGATCTCAAATTCATACAAATACATACATACGAACAATTCATACGTCTATGTATAGACACTAAAATGAGAGACGATTTGCATTGAGGATGCTGATAAGTGCGTTACGTACAAAAACGCATACAAATACTCGACTTTACCCTTGATAGCCACTACTGACATTAAGCTAGGCACATACATATGTGGATGAAAGATATGACTGGAACAACATTATGATTACCAATTATTCATCGAGTATAAGCATTACAGTTGTTTGGATGGTAAATCGTAAATCCGAACGAATCGTTAATTTTTCATAACTTTACCAATGCAACAGGCGCTATTACATATGTATGACAATATAGAAAAATATAGTGCCTCATGTGCAAGAAGCGAAAAAAGGACCATTCATGTATTTTTCAGAAACTGTTAGGGAAAAAGTTGCATGTTCTTGAGGCTCAAAGGAAAATGTTTGTACTAATTGAGAGGAGCATTTTGTTTAGTATAATTGAATAGAGGCAGAACGGCGGAACAAAATGTTACTAACCAATTTTATGAATGTATGTATATGTATACGCGTGAAAAATCCCAGCGGATTTTCTTACTTGCTCGTTTAAGTGCTGGGAGTTCAGAAAGATCTATATGGTAACATTCTCACAGACCTTTGTCACTGAAAACTCACAGGGATGTAGGTTTGGAGAGGCATATCAATAATATGTGAGCCAGAGGAGTCTATATCCTTCAGTCGAGTTTATGGAAATACATGTATGGCCTCAGGGATTTAGAGGAGACTTCCTCTCAACTTTCACAAAATTATCAAAAGAACTATGGCTCGAGTCTAACCTCCGTTTCTCAAGAAAAACTTGAGAGATTACAAATATTATTTTTAACTGTAGGCCATATTCCGTGTTAGCCCCAGCCCTATACTATAGGGATCATTAGAAGCAGCTCATTCCTTGCGGAATGACGGTTAAACTCGCCCACATTACTAAAGAATTGGGCCACAACACAAGATTGATTATTGGTTTGGAAATCTAATTTTTTGAATTGGCATCATGGATTTTGATAGTAAACACCTCTACAGATGCATTGGGGATGGATCTCACATGCTGGCATTGCTTTACCTAGCACTGAGTCTCCTATGGACGAGAAGTTCCAGAGGTATGAGGAAATTTTATACCAATTACCTTAATATTTACATTGTGTCATTTTTGAGAAAAAGGATTAAAATATTTCTCGGACTTTTTATATAATAATTAGGGATTTCGGGGAAAACACAAGTCCTGTTTTTGTTGACGTACACATTACGATACATGGACATGTGGCTGGAATGGTCATTTATCTCGTACTACAACACAATTGTCAAACTTTACATCATCTCCATGTGCTCCTTACTCGTTTACTTGATCTACACCACAAATCGGGAGTCATATGATTTTGACAGTGATAATTTTGAGTAAGTTTATTTTCTTTTGTTCGTCTGCAGTAAGTCAATGAACTTTTTAAAGTGAACTCCTCCGGGTCTTCCTCTCATGTAGATTACAAATGTAAATATGTGTGTGGGCAATAACTATCTCTCAATAGTCCCAATGTTTGGCATACTTTTCTCTATCACTCAGACTTAATGCACCGATTGTCATCATATGGACTGCAAATGACTGACAACTTGAAAAGCTAATTATTTCCAGTATTTGTGTTCTTTCAGCTTTGAAATAACTGAAATGAAATTTTGTTTTAGCTTGTACATCCTCATCGTTCCAGTGACTCTCCTGGCATTCCTGGTCAACTATGAACTGACTTTCACGGAGGTATGCTTTGATTTTTCATTACATAGTTCTATAGGAAATGAATTCTCTCAAAAGTTAAGTAGACAAAATACTTTGTCAGTAGAAACAATTTTTGCGGTGGAATAAATTATTGGCACTGTTGCATTTAATTTGAATGGGAATTCGTGTGTAGTTTTGCTGGACTTGGAGTATCTACATGGAAGCCGTTGCATTGATCCCGCAGTTCTACATGATTGCAGTTACTGGTTACGCTGCCAATTCCATCGTTGTTTATGTTTTAATTATGGGAGTGTACCGAGGTATTACTTTCTGTGTAATTATAAATAGAACCATTTAAACTTATGCCAGCTCGAACTTTGTGCACAAGTACATGTTGTGCCAAAGTACTGTGTATGCATGTTTCTGGGATTTGTGCCTCTTGTAATAATTATATAAATGTAAAGACTACATGAATACATATGTAGATATGCTTTGCTTTCCTCTCCGATTCGCTCAATAGGAATGTTATTCTCTAAATCTAATCATATCTATAGGATTAAAATTAATATGATTTTTCAAAACATTAAATTTGACAGGGCTACACGTTGTATACTGGATCATGGCATTCTACGAACAGCCCACCGAAATGGACCTCATTTCAGCGATTTCAGGCGTCGTGGAGACCCTAATTGCTGTCGTGGGCTTCATTATAATCTTCTCATTGAAGCTTCGAAAATGTTCAGATTACACCTCGCGAAATCCGTCAGTCTACACTTTACCGCACATTTTGGAGCAAACTGGCAAGGATTATAAACGAATCTCACCGAACTACCCTCTCCTCCAAGATGATCGTTTGCAAGCCGAGCATGAAAAATTTGTGAACACTGACTTCGTGGGTCACTCTTACGACGTCACAACGAGTGGAGCGAGTGGTTATGTATTGTAAGCAAAGAGTTTGTACTTATGTATCTAAGCCTGACTCACAGCTGAGTATCCTTAGATTACTATGCCAAACTTGGGTGCTATGTACTTCTGATTACTTACAAGTTCTATACCGTGTACCTATATTTAATTAATTTGCTTGTGATAGGACTTACGATGCGTACCACTGTTGTCTGTGTTAACGTAATCCGTATATAATTATTTATGCGATTATGGAGAAGTTATGATATGAGATGAACTGTGTTAGAAATTCCTACTGTTAACTAAATGTATTACAAAACATAGAACCATCCCTGGTTATTTATTTGTTTTATAGCGTTCGTGTGCAATAATATTTTTGGTGGAAAAGTAAATATAACTGAAAAAATATGAATACAAACACTTGAACATACATTGACTTCTATGTACATGTACATAAGTAAGTACACACTGGATCCTGTGATTAGATTGAATTAATACTATTATTCATTTTATCACTTATTTCTAATATTAATTTTTATTAATACTAGTCTTTTCCCTTCTTTTGCTTGTTCCTGAGCAAGATCAATCCGAAACGACTGCGGTTATGTTCAGTTCCGATACATTACTGTGTATTTTAGTGCTTTCTTAAGTTTTTCCTAATTAGACAAAAATTATTTGAAACCATCCAGATAATACTGGAACAAAACAAGAGTAATACGTTTAACTGTAATGTATTACTCAATCTTCTAAATAGGAAACACAAGTCTCATTGGAAACAGTGCGTCCTGCTATTTGTGCATTATTTCTCGTTGGTATTTTATCCCCAGAAATCGTGGATTCGCTTCCCTCGATTTTTGGTTTCACATCATTAGTGACTATCCTTTTGACATTAGAAGACTCGGATCCAACAGAAGGTGTTGGTCGAAGTATTGTAGACCTAACTGAAAATCCGAAGTCTCTGGTTTTTGGGTTCTTGGAGAAAAACTTATCGGCGTAAAGCTGCTTAACTCGTTTGTTCGCTACAAAAGCAGCAAAAATATACATACCTTGGAGAGAGCTCAAAATAATAAACAACATTTCAAAAGTCCGGGACAGAATTTCATTGAAATGTGTAAAGACAGCTAGAAATCCAAAAATCCATGCGAAACATTGTACTGAACTCATTCGTAAATACAGTGTAAACCTTGCTCGGTCTTTTTGACCTAAGTTACTTCTTGTCGCCATGTTTGAAACCTTTTTAATTCCAATGACTGTCAATGTGAAAAATACTATGTTGCAGATTATAGACGTTGCTATAGGAACAGCAAACACATACAGCGCGGCCATTGAATCTCCGATCCAGCAAACGTTCTTCCCATAGTTAATTTCAATATCCGTATGGAACTCTATTATAACACTAGTGAGGACAATCAAGATGGGAACTCCGTAAGCAAATGAGGAGTAACGCCAGAGATACTTTTCTTTAGAACGGGTCACGGGTTGAAATTTAGTGAAAGTACAGAAAAGGTCGAAGGAAATTACGGAGCTCCATGCAAAAAACAGAAGACCAGAGAGGTGGACGAAGATAGAAATAGACGTGCATAAGACCTGATGCTGAGCTGCAGCTTGGTGAGCCCCCACGGTGAACATAAGGAAGAAACTGAATTCGGCGAGGCAGAGATGAATAAGACACCAACCGGGAAGTGTTCGTAATTCCTCGAATAATCCGTAGGTTACAATTGTGAGGAGGAGACCCAGCAGAGACAACACCAGTAGTACTGAAAAGTTGAGAATGAAACAGGTTTTATGTCTTTAATGATCAATAAGTAATTAATGGCAATTTTAAAATTTGAGACCTTACCCATGGAAAGGATGGAAGCCACTTTTTCCAGCAAAGTCACTTCTCTGGCTAGCAGTGACCCAGATTTTGCTTCCAAATAATTTATGCAAACCACAGCGTCGCCATTGGGCTTGAACTCGTACTCAGAACGGTTGTAAACACTACTTACTCCGCGAATTTCATGTTCAAAGACCAAAGTCCCATCGGATTCAATTTTGTATTCTGTTTCATTGAGAACTAGCCGTACACAAGATGGGTCCTCTATTCTAGGCCGATTTTCACAGACTATGACTACCCCAGATACATTGGATGCGTCGGCGTTCATATCTATGCTCTGTAATAATCATATTTGTCTCAATGACGCATATACTTATAATAGTCAAAGTCCTCCAAGGATCTGACCCCAATGTTATTGCTTTCTAACCTGATATAATAAATTAGCAATGTAGGTTCCCTCGTCGTAAGTTACATTTGTGTCTTGAACCTTCACCGCCATTGTTAGCTTCGGCCCTGGACCTTCCTCGGGTTTATCCTTCAGGATAAAAACGACTTGAAATTCCTCATTCCAGTAAGATTGTAAGTCTCCACCTCTGGAATTTGTTATCAGGAACGGATAAGTTTATTATATTTGGGAGGTTGGAAGAGGAAAGGCTGGTGACGCTTTCAAACTTACCGGCACCATTTTTCAAAAAACTTGACCTCCTCTTTTTCAACGCTTCTTTCTACGGCGTTGATTTTCATAGGAACTAAGTATTTCGTTTGCAGGACTGCTCGAATTGCTACGGCCTCGTGCAGAATGGAGAGAATTTGTTCAATTGATAAATCATACGATGAATTCTTTTCCTTTTGATTTAGCTCAAAATTTACTGTTACTGGAAAGCCTTCCTCAGTTAGAATCCAATCATGGACTGAAAATGTTGAATGAAAAAATTATTTGCATATTTAATCTCAACCCAAGGACCCACAACATATCAAAAGTACTATTACATGGGGACTTACAGTCTTTGTATTTTTCAGAAGTGTCGTTTAATTTATTCCGATTCTCTCCAGGTGGTTTTGGAGTAGTCGGTTTGAGCCAAGGATTCTTGACGGAACTAGACGACTAGAATAATTATTGCATAATAAAAGCAGACTGTCTACCTTATACATATGCAAAAGTGATTCATACATTATTTGGATTTCAAGAAATAAATGCAATCTCATTTCTATTTTTAGTACCTCCTCAATCTTCATATTTAGGAAGCGGGTTGGATCAATTCTAATCTTGCTGGAGAGGGTACTTATCATGTCCTTCTTTATGGACAAGAGTCCGAATTTTGCAACCGTGTCTTTCATCAAAATGTTTCCATGAAATGTAATATTAGCCTTTTTAATGGTGTAGCCGACTAATTCATTGCTGGGAGGCTTCCCACTCTCCCCATCCCAGATGCATCTTCCATCTTCCTGTGAAGGGGAATATCAAGCCCTGAAATATGCTATCCATTAAGGTTATGCAGAACAAGTTTTTCTTTATCATACCAAGACATAATCATCTATGCACTCAATAGGTCTGCAGAGTTGAGTGAAAGGGTCCCAAATTTCCCAAATATTTGGGCATCTATTGGGATCATAGAAATCTGAGCTGAACAGTAAGTCGTTGTTCCATCCGTCAGGTCCGAAGTTCAACAAAATCGACAAAGATTGTGGAAAGTCCCATTGTAGAGCAAGTGAAGTCTAAAGGGAAGCCGAAACAACTGTTTAAAATATTTTGCATATAATCTTCTCAAATAAATTGGGTTAATGTTTTAACATTTTACATTGGGATGACACCATGGAGGTACGTCCAAAATGCATCTTCTAGATAACTTCGGTGTTTTCAAGGAGCCATACAGAATTCCATAGAATTTGTTACCAAACCATGCATGACACTGCTCACCCTCAGTATTATCTGAAGCTTTAGATTGAATGTAGTCATCGGGAATGCTTTCCTCCAATTTCTGATTTGATGGGTTGTTTGTCCCACAGTAGTAGTATTGATCAACGCAACAATCTCCATACTCCTGACAGTTGTGATCACATGAGCATAAATAAGGGGGCTTGATGGTATCGCCACATCGAAGAACACACGAGTCCCAGGCTCCACATGTTGAACGGGCTAGGTCAGGGAGGAAATAATCTCCAATGCCGCTAAAAGGCACATCTCGGAGCTCTTTACCTGAACCCCCATTATTTTGGTCTTGGCATTTCAGTTCATTTAGCCGGGTGAGTAAAGAATGTTTTTCAATTATTTCTGAAAATTTTATTTTATTTTAAATTTGTGAAATACACGACGAGTTAAAGTTGAACGTTTATTGTATTTGTAAAAAGTAACCTGTTTCTTGCTGGATTTCATTCACTAGTGATTGAGAGGTGTCTAGAGGTCCAAGAATCAGTAATACACAACAAAATATCAGAAACCTCATGATTAACTAGACTGTCAACATTCCTTACTGAAGTAGTGGCCGATTTTTTAATGACGAGGCCAGTTGTTTATAAGAGTCGGTAAAAATCTTATAAGTAAATAATAAAGTAAGGCCGATTTAATAAACCATTAATAAACTATGATATTGTAAAAATAATGGAGCAAAATGCACTCCAGAAATTCCCACAACTTATTGCACCATTGTCCCTAGCTCATTGCAGGTTAACTAAATGTTTGATTTAATAATCCCTTTCGATATCCCTGCTGATAGAGATATCAGTAGTATTGCTTCAAGTTCATGATTTGATTATGTGACACTTGAGTATTTAATAAAATTATGTAAGTGGTACTATCTCATTAACGTGCATATGATGCTCATGCCAACATAAAATCAATAGCAGCATTAAGTTCGAAAACTTGTTGTGCAGCTAATCAACCTGATGCTGATAAGCCCAGGCATATGAAAATAATCTTGAAAACAACCGTTCCACAGTTACAAGCGTTTTAGTGGGAGACGTTTCAATACCCCCGTGCTCTACTCGTATTAAATGTCCTTAGCACACCAGGTCATGTGCTGGGTTTATAATTTTCAGAGATTTATTTTCCCTTAAATGCTCACTCATTATGCAAAGACAATGATAATTGTTTTAACACCCACAGTATTAAAATAAAATTTTATTACATTGTTCGGTTTTCGATTTAAAATGATTATTTGGCCAGCCTTTCCTGGCAATCTATAATATTTCGCGAAAAACAACTAAGATAATAATTGATTATAAAATTAACGCAAAATCACAAACTAGTCGGAATAATTGGTTTCATTATTGTCCTGGAATTCGGTGACGTCATTGTCACGGTAGTTGGTAAAATCGGGGTAAATGTTACCAAACAGCTTTAAATTCTGCAAATTCGCCAAAATTTCCCATAAATGCAGAACTGTGTTTATACGGAAAGCATTGGTTTTCATGCATGAGTATGCATTAGAAGGAATAATTTTAAAACTTTGTCCTCCAACTTCAATGCTTGTCCAGTTTAAATTACCATTATTTGTTAAACACCTTGAGTTAGGAACTTCGAAAATCTTTTATTGCATTGGCATTTTCCATAGTTAAGGTTAATTTTTAGGAATGTCTTTTACAAAAGTAACTTGCTCCAGTATTTTAGCTTCAAGATTATTTGGCACAAGAAATTCCCCCATGGACTTTGCAAATTGGTTTTCATCGTAGATAACGTTCCCCCGGAGGATCGTTTGTAAAATCTTACCCGTTAATTGTCGGTGCTTGTACGGAGTAAGCTTGTTCCGGTGTAAAATTGAAGACTCCTCGATCTGTATAAGTTGTCTTAAGTTACCTCCAAATCTATTTGTACTAATAATTTGTTAACATATCATTGTGAATTCATGAACATACCAAGGTATCTGCTTCTGGGTCCCAAACAACAAAGTCAGCATCATAGCCCTCTTGAATTTGACCTTTGGTGTTGCCCAACCCCGCCAACTGAGCCGGATTACGACTCATCCACCGAGACACGTCACTAATACTTAGTCCACGATCTTTTGCCGATGTCCATATTATTGGCAGGCCTTAAAATTTAGGACATCGTTGTTATTGACAGTCGAATGTTTGCTTGCTCTTTCAAATACTATCACAACAATAATTTATATTATTGACGTTACCAAACTGAACAGAAGAAATCCCACCCCAAGCGCTCATAAAGTCTTTGACCCCTGGTTGTTTAAGCTCAGCCACACAAGGGGAATGGTCCGATACAATAAGGTCAATTACGCCCTCCTTCAAAGCTTCCCATAGCTTTTCCTAATTATACAACCGAGACCTGTATCAAAATTTAATTCCTAATATGAATCTGAAAGAGAGACGCAAAACCAACCTGGTTTTCGGGATTTCGTATTGGTGGACAGCATTTAAATGTGGTGTCATTGTCAGAAATCGTATCCGCATTGAGTGTGAGATAATGAGGACAAGTTTCCACTGTCAGTGGGTAGCCTTCTGCTTTGAGCTTAGCTATTGTGGGTATCGCATCCGCTGCTGACAAGTGAACAATGTGACAACGAACGTCCCTGCAAAATATAAAATGTACGGTTTTGTCAGTAACAGTTTACAGCCAGCTCAATACTCCAAAACTGGAAATAATTATGTATGTCAACACAAACCCATGCTTTCGACATAGTTTTGCCACAAGCTCAATTGCATCTTTCTCCATTTGCGGGGGGCGAGATTCCAAAAACGTTTTGTATTCATTGGGATTAGCATCATTTTCCGGATTTGAACTGCAATCGACCTCCGCATGAAACTGTCATGCAAGTAATAATTAGTACATAGATAAAGTGGCAATGTAAAATCTAATTTAAAACTAAAGCTGATTATCAATTTTTATATTCTTAAAAAAGACACTACAAACTATCTATAGACTATTTGAGGTCGTCGTTTTTCAGGAAAATTTAACATGTTGTGGCTCACCGCAAGCACACTTCCAGTTCCCTTCAGTTTACTCAGTGCCTCGTCCACATGTGTCTCTTCCACTGACGGAAACTCGTCTACACCACTGTGTATGAGGAAACATTTGAAACCTACTACGCCGTTCTCTACCAGTGGTTGGAGGTCATCCTTCAGAGAAAACAAACAGTTAAATCGTATACAAATGTACTTATTCCCAGTCCAAATATCATACTCACACATTTCAATACATAGAGCCATGATAAAGTAAAATAATGCAGTTTTGTTTATAATATTATATAATTATACATACGTAGGAACTTTATTTTCACTACTTTCAAACGAAAGTCATTATTACTGTCTCAGTAAAAGTCAGTCTTAATGTCATCTAAACTGCAACATCTTAACAAATAAAAAAAACTTGTGTGTAACTTCTTGTAGCATACAACATTGTCAGGAACGACTCCCCCCCAAAAGCCGACGTCAACGTGACATTTCCCATCCGCTGCGTGATGTTTCTCCAAGAGATTTGACACTGTGGTCGTGGGCGGGATAGAATTTCTGTTTTTGAGGTAAGTTTATTATACATACATATGTAGATATTAAATTCCAACTGGGAACACTCGGAAGATACATATTTTCAACGATAAAAAATAAGGAGGGAAAGGACAATAAGTAGTAATAGTAACCGTTTGTGTCATACAATGGCATATCAATCAAAGTAGTGATTCCACCCGCTGCAGCAGCTCGTGTAGCCGTCCAGAAACCCTCCCATTCTGTCCTTCCCGGTTCGTTGACGTGGACATGAGAGTCTACAATTCCAGGCATTACCACCGAATCTCCAGCGTTTATTACCTACACATACGCAATATTACGATAGACTTGTTTTTATGACACAATCAAAAGAATTGGTTTCAAGCTGTGAGTTCTGATAATAGTAAAGGGATAAACTCACATTGCCACAGTCACAGACGGAGATTGGATCTAGAACACCCGGATGAATTTTAGTAATTTTTCCATTGACAACAACTACTGTTGCTGGAATAAGTTCATTCCCGATCAAAATTCGATTTCCTGTTAGGCAAAGTTTTCCAGGCATTTTCAAACTGGTTTATACGAAAGTTACTGTGACTTCGCAGAATAAGAACTTTGCCTGCCTCACTAATGTCTGGTTGACTGAAGTGATTGTGGAGTTAGAAATATTGTAACTGACCAAAGAGCATGCAGGTCACATGTAAATTTAAGGAGATACTTTGCATGATCTTATTCCATAATGGGTTTGGTTACCAGATTCTGGGCGTAAGACTACTTCTGAAAGATTACGTCCACTGCGGTAATAAGTTACATGTGGGTTAACGCTTTTTAGCTGTGTGGAAGTAACGACGAGGGAAATATTTTTACGACTCTGAGAAAATTCTGCAGAGGAGATCACGCTGTGATCGTTGACCAGAGCCTGGGCTCTGAGCGTGTTCGCAGTATGAACTGTGGACTTACGAATGTTAATCATAAGTTGGATAAGGATAAAACGTTTATGTACAATTTATACACACAAAAAGTATGATACCAAATGCTTTATCAGTGTGTACATACACAGCTTGAATAAATAGAGTGCGAGTAAACCCTTAAGAATGATGTAGTGGAAGAATTTCTTCCAGTTTCCATCGGTACGTGAAGTTTGGGCATTAAGACTAGAAAATAATGATTCCATGAGACTTGACTGCAGTTTTCTTCCAGATTTACAGCTCAGTTTTTCTGAGTTTTTTTCGACTAAAATACATGCATTGTTATATCATATCCAGTACATTTATTTCCAAAAGTTTCCACATATGCATGTTCATAAGCCAGTTGTAAGCTTTTTGAGCTCCTTCGTAACATGCATGGAAAATATGATTTGGAACTGAATTAAATTTTCCATTCAGCAAGGATGACGACTATACTTAAACTTAAAATTTTTCCTCGTACTTTTATTTTGACTGAGTATTTGTGCCGCGACGAGTATTAATCCTGCAACTGAATTGACGTCAAAGAGTGACATTAGTGATATGTATGAAATATATGCAAAATACACAAGATGAACTTTAATTTGAGGTCATTAAGGTCTAGCTAAAATCTTACCCCATTTTCCTTTAATGATGTACAATTCACACTTGTATTTGTACAAGAAACATGAATAATGACTAATTTAGATGCGCGCACAAAGTCAATATTACAAACGTGATTATCACTAAAAGTCTTTTACGAAAATCTCCTCAAACCGGTCTAACTTATAGTAAATTGGAATACATGTTTGGTAATTTTGAATTGCTTTTATTCTTTCCCTTAAGTACTTAATTACATGAAAATCCATGTCCTTTTGGAATTCCTATTTTTAGTTATATTTAATAATAATTAATCGTTTTCTCAGTCGTATCACTCATTAATTTTAATGAACCATAAGATTTATTTTTCGGTCTAGCTTTTGGTGAGAATTTTTTAATAAATTATCCAAAATATAGGTTGTTGTGTAGATATAACTGGACACTTCTTATGTTCTACTCTATACTTAATAAGCATTCATTTTATGCTTATATTTATCATTTATTTTTGGTGTATATATGTTTTTCAATAACTCCGAACCTATTTGATAGCCTATATCTATTTATTTCGTAACCTGTCAAATATGGTACATGTACTCTCGTTGTTCACTGTGAGTTTTAGAGACTTCCACATGAAAACATTTTTTCCTAAAATATGCCGACGAATCCCCTTTTGCCATGTTGTTACTTTTTGTCCTGTGACTTTGTACTCCTGTGTCACTTTTGTGACTTTAACCTTTAAGAGTCCAATGTTTCTACTTTTAGGTGTACCTATTCAGCTATAGTCACTGAACATGAAATCAAATAGAACCCATAATAATTATTGCTTATGCAGTAATAATTACCTACTTTCTGGATTTTCTATCAAAATCAAGTGGAAGCCTAAGAGATTGACTCTTGAAGTTGATGAAATTACAATGGTAAAATGAACTTCAACTAATTATAAATAATTTGTACTTATAACAAGCAAGGCTGGGGTTTTGGATGGGAATTGGTATAAGAATCGCTATTTAATTTGGATTTTTTGGCATTCGTATCGAAATTGGTACTTCACATAGATTTTATTTTCTCGAAGTAATAGTATGTATTACAACTGCATTGTTTAAAATTATTAACAATTGTATCCGAATGTTTTTAACCCAATACAAAACCTGCGGTAATGAATATGACATTGACAATGAAAAGCAGATAAGTTCAATTTATATCGTACATATTCATGTTCTATCAGTATTTTTCTTCCCATGAATAATATATAGGTATATTAGTACCAGTGGAAGAAAACGCTTCTTCGTAGCACATTTATTTTAATTGCTTATATATGTACAAATGTAGGTATATGTATGTACATATTTATGTAAGTAAGATAGTTTTGTCATAAATTCAGACACTTTATATTATTATTTTACCAAAACAACTTCAGTATTATAGAGTATAAAGGACATCATCATTAACTTTACGTGTGCATTTTGATTCTCGTTATTTGTGTCACCACAAATAATTTGTGGTTAAGCAGTTCTACATTCGTTGGCTTAGTATTAACGTTTCTTGTATTTGTTCCATTGCCTAGAGTGAGATGAAACAAGCGTTTTAGGTAGAGTTCGACGTACGTTCAAATTTCAAACACTTATTGATAGAAATTGCTGTGTTAAAGCTGAAAGAGCCATTTGGTGAAGTGGTCACGAACTTTCGGAAACATTTTCCAGACCCCAGCCTAAAGAAGTAAATCAGTAGGATTAGGTATAGGAATTTGCATCATTTACATATACATATTAGTGATATTTTAAAACGAGCATGTTTTGACGAGCATGTACTACTTGCAAAATGACACCTGTTCGTTAATTGCATTTGCGTTTATGTACGCAAATATGAGAAAAATTATGAACGTTTCGTATAAAAAAATTGTAAGATTGTGGGGAAAATAATGAAAATGATCCTATTACAAGACGAATGTCTCGGACTGTTCGTAGAAAAGCTGATGGTGATATATTCGGCTATTTGAAGTCCAGTTTGATATAATTAGGGGCAGAGTGAAACGAAGCTCACTGTTGTTATGTATTTCCATACACTCAAAACTAGATGTTATTAATGTTGAATCTCTCCAAATTGAAAATAGTAATAACTTGGGTACTTTGGAGTATTTTAATAGTATAGAACAATTTATTAGTCAGTAAACAAAATTTTAAAAATCAAAATTTTTATTTTTTCAAGTTGGTGCTTCATGAGAATGGAACGTGCAAATCTTGTGCGGAATAAAATTTAATGTAATACATTACTGTAGAACTTCAATAAGCTGATTGTGAGATATCCCCGTTGCTACAGTCGAACTTTCGGCGCGCATATTCTGAGCCTTGTGGGTACTTATATTAAAAATTGCTTGCATTTTCCCCCTGAAACCTTTAATGACCCTTATTCATTGACGATGCTTTAGTAAATTCGTCCTAATTATGACTTACACAACGGTGACAATCAATCATATTCGGACAAATCAGTATCTATACACAATTAAAAAATTTACCTTCGGCCCTCCTTAGCCCGGAAATACTTTAAAAAACAAATGAATCTGAAAAAGGATTGATATTCTTATAGGTATCGTTATTCGGTATCCTTTCATTATTTTAAGATTACCCCAAGCTTTGCAAAAGGAAACATTTCTCAAGGACACATTTAATAAGAACCTAGCGGAAGTGTTGACTTTTAGTGTAACTAGCCCAAGACCCACACCCTTGAATTTGTAATTTCCTGAGAATAATAAAGGGAAATAGAATGCGGTTCTCATCCTATAAAATCCCTATAATCCCTTTAAAAATTGTGACTACATACTCCCTGAATTATATGCTATACATTGTGCCTTATTAAAGACAAAAAAGGAATATCATTGAGTCAGATGCTAAATGACGGTTTTTTTGTGCCCGTCGTAGCATATTATAAAATATAAAGAGTAAGAATGCGCAAGCGAGGCTTTGGTTTCCTGAATCCCATCTCCATGTCAGATCTAAGTATATACTCCTTCAGTCACATGTGTAGCAGTGGAGGCAGAGATACCCGCCCGACTAACACCCGACTCGGTCGGGCTGATCAATACCAAACCCTAGTACGCAAAGGTTATAGGTGAGCCGTGGGCTCTACATGTAGACTTTCCTATACGAACAGGAGCTACTTTTACCCGCCTGTAGCCCCATATAAACCCACTAGCCTACATGTCCCATGTGTAAGTTTTCCTTATGAGTGTAAATTGAATCAACGGGATTGTAGTTTACCCGTGTGTACGTACATTCTGGGGTACGTATTCTTTTGCCACGACTACTCCTTTAATTCAAACTGGGTCAACTTATTCCAGTACTAGTGCTTCAGAGAAAGGCAACAATACATTAATTCCATTGCGCAATCAGGCTTTTGTTTAGCATTCGCTTTTCTCTCAAATTTCTCCCATTACTTTCTAAAACCCACCCAGTAAAGTGTAACGCAACATTTTCAAAACTGCTGCCACTGGAAAATCCTCTTCATCTCCAAATAAAATCAAGTTGAATTCAACCATGGTCAATTCTTAGAACCTAAGTTACATACATTCGTGGAATTCCCAGTGAGCTAGCCCCCATTCAAACAATAACAATTCACTGACACATTTCCATTAGGCATTTATTCCATTCCATGAATAAAAGATCCCAACTAAAAAATACTGTGTTTTGTTAGGGCCGTGACGGTAGTTGTGAGTGAAGTGAAGGGAAATCAAAATTGAGGCCAATGGTCCGGCCAGAATGGTCCCCCAATGAGAGTTACCTCAAGAAATTTGAGCGACTAGCATTCGCGCTGGTTCGAACAAGGCCAGCGAAGGAGGTTATAATTAATTCCTTGTTTGACCATTGCCTTTGGAAATATTTAATACTTTTATTTTACTAAAGTATGTGGGCAATGTCTTCGTAATGTAAATTCAAAATAAACGTTGTTTACATATTTAATTAATTATTTGAATTTCAGCCCGCAAGTAGCGAGCCGCGGGGGAAGAATTTATGGATCCAAAAATCGGCGGGATTGGCGGGGCCCTTTGCTCTAGCCCTTCTCGTTGCAATTCCATATGTCGCGGAAAATTCTTCAGGGCCGATCATTGTTGCCTCTTTGTTGCTGTCTGCAGTTGATGCTGCCGTTACGGGTACGTTATCTCGTAGGAAAATTATGATTTGGGGAAAATCTCATTCATCAGTAAACAAGATGAAGGGAGATTATGAGGACTGGGTGAGTGGATTGAATACAAATTGGGAAATTTAAGCAATTTAATTTATTTGGATGGTAGTTTGGTGTTACACGGACTTTGAGACCAAGCATGGTCACTGCTCCGGTGATGTATTTACCTGCCTTTTCAACTCTGTTGGAGAATTCCCAGCTTTTCTCGCGGGCTGGATGTGGATTCAAGCTCAAGCTGCGGCTTTCGCTGCCTGTGCCAGAACATTAAGCTCAATTATGGAGTCTGTCACAGGTCATCATGTTGGGAAACTCATGGAGAATATATTAGGTGCTTTTACTCCACTTGGAGCTCCAATGGACATTTTGGCTGTAGGCGTTACGACCGTTCCAACAATCATGTGCTCACTTGGCATGGAGGTAATTATGTATTCAAAAAGTACTTCCAAACAAATATCTACTTTCCTTAGAAAATGTTATTGAGACATCAATTTATCTCTGTTTAGTAAAATATAGTTATCTCCCAGCATTATGGTAATGGAAGCAGTAAATGTGTACATTATGTAGAAGAGTCTCACATAAAGTCATACATTTTAAATGTATTTTTTTTACAACTTTTCCAGGAAAGTCGCTTCCTTCGGTTTGCTCTCTTTGTCCTATCGACGTTGACGTCACTGACAATTTTTGGATCTGCCTTGAGCAGTAATCAACTGTTTCCTTCCGAGGCGGACAGTATTCCAATCAGTCCGGATCAGAATCTGTATGCCAAAGTAAAGAAAAATAATTAGTATTGCAATGAACAAACGATGACGAAGTAATCTTCTGAATTCTTACAATTAGTAATGTCACTGCATTAATTTTGTCAGCGTATTACAATGCTATAGAATCACATGTGGGTTTTGCATGAATGCATTTCCTAGCAATAGTACCGTATTTTTAAGGATAATGTGTAGGTTGCTATTACGATTCATGCACTTAAGCTGATTACTGTGTTGATGTGTAATAGATACTGTCAGGCTCTTCCCTTGCATCTATTGGTTTCCTCGGTTTGTATTCCATGTGTGGTCCGGACAATTTGACTTTGACTCAGCACCAGCATTTTCAAGTGATAAAGCGATTTTCTCTAACCGGATGCGTCGTGTCAAGCGTTGCGTTCCTTTTCTATTTTATTGAATCTACTGTTCTTAACAAAGTTCAACCTAGCAAGTATGTACTTGTTTTATTGTATGTTATACTTTTTTTATTACAGGATAAATCTATCCTTCACATATTCTTGACAGCGCAATGTATTGATTGATTGGTATTCTTTTATTGTAGAGTATGGGACGGTGACCCGCCGCTTTTGTGGCCGTTGGAAGGAGGATGGAGGCTTGCAGTCGCTTCGTTTGGAATAGCAGCCTTAGCTATCGCAACTTTCGAATTCCTTATACCAATGTCGATCATGGTGACGAGAATGGCAAACGATGGCCTTTTATATCGAAATCTACGGAAGGAAGTATGTCTTTCGTATAAAAAATCTTGTTTGTTATTTCGAGTGTTTTTTCTTACTTTTGGGTTTATTGTATTTTATTTTCATACATGTATTTGTTACTTGAGCATTCTTTTGTAAATCTTATTGTAGTGTATGTGTATAGTCATTGCAAGGGTGTATATACTTACATTTATTTGTTTTACAAACAGCACACACTGGAGAGTACAGCCCGATGGAACTCTTTGACGCCGTTGGTATTTGGTGGAATAGCAACATTAGAAGCTTTGCTGATTGACACCAAAGTGCTCCTAGGCTTGTCAGTGAGCAGCCTCATGTGTATTCACATTATCATCTGTTCTTCAATGCTGGCTCTTCGCTACCAAGCCAAATCATGTCACGGAATGCCCCACAAGAGGTACGGACATTCCCGAACCCGACCAAGACTACGGACCAATGGAGGAACCGGTTCTTCCGCCCCCACTAGACGATTGCTAACCGTGAGCTTTCTCAAAAGTGGAATGTCCAAGATCCCCAGGGACATCACCGATGAGATGGATATCGATGCTTCGAGGTCCAGTGGAACTAGTGGAGGGCATTCCGGTAGCACTAGTGACCGAACCTTTCTAATGGATGATGTTGGCATTGAGCCTATTGAGCCGTACGTACACTTTGTTCAAATTATGAAGTACAGTCATTTCTCATATAAAACCCATGTTATATAAACAATACTTGGTATTTCAAGGCGGGAATCCACAAGTGACTTCAGCATGGGAAGTGGGGTGTCCGGATACGAATCCGATAGCGACCCCTATCGGTCTGAAGCCACGGATGATACCGATATAGACGCTGTTGTTTCGGAATACCAAGTGAGTAGATCAAACATCTATATAGTGAGCAGAACCAACAACTAGATCCTAAAAGTACACTTTCGGAGGTTAAAATAATTTTTGTTTGTTACTCAGGAACGTATTCGTGTCGCCACCCTTAACGGTGCACTGCCAATGAATCCTACTTCGGCCACAGGCCGCAGAGTAGCATTAGCAATAGCTGTCCTGATACCTTGCTGCATAGCAATGGCGGCCTCGCTAAACCGCGCCCCACGGGGTCACGTCACCGGGATCATGCTAGCAGCCTCCTCCGCTCTGTTAGCATTCCTCCTTTTAGTCATGATTAGTCGTCAACCTCAACAGAAACGTCCACTCCGGTCATCCACCACTGGGTCCAATAACCCTGAATATGAAACGGCTACAACCCAGTTTTTTCAATATTCCATTGTTCCTTGGGTCCCCGCTGCTGCCATCTTCCTTCATTGTTGTTTACTTCTTGAGGCCTTGGATTTGGCTGGTTCTGTCTTCGCCATTTGGTTATCCTTCGGTAATGGATTTTTCATGCGAATTTCATTATTATATTTTAGCCCAAGTGTGAAAAATCACAATTCCTAACAACTCTGTACCATGTTCTTTCCATGTTTTCCAGGTTTAATAATTTACTTCGGCTATAGCGTGGTAAAGAGTGTGGCCGCTCCCGCCTTAATTATTCCTAATGAGCGTGTCCGGCTGAGTGGTACCCCTCGTCAGTCAGTTTTGTCGACGGTGGTGTGTGGTAATGACCCTTCTACAGCCACGACCTCAACGAGTACATCAGAGCCCTACGCTCATATTGATACCGTTCTCATATCTTAGCCTTTAGTAGCTGTAAGATTGTCCAATCCAATTCGCATGCGTTAACAGTACTTTCATTTCTCTACCGCATTAGGGAGTAGGTACCGAAATGACTATTCCCAACGTACATTAAATGAAAACCAAGTAAATTAAGGCAGACCGATTCAAAGGATACCTATACAAAAATTAGTATGTAGAGGAAAAAGTAATCAAATGTGCCCATGTACATATACATACATTATAGCGACGATAAAGTAGCAGGTTGAAAATAGTTTATAACCCGTTGCTATTGTAGCTTCCAAATAAGTAGAATTTCGAAATGTAAAAAATTGAATTAGGCTGTATTAGTTATTAGTTTGATCTGTAACTGTTGAATCTTGATAGGTAAGTACTATTACAATAGAATGTACAAATCCCTTAAATGAGATTCTGACGATGTAGTAACTATGATGAAACCTTTTTCACTTACATCTAGAATTAATTAAACTTGCCGAGCCCTATATCATTACTGCTATGCCTAAATATAAGTGAACCTCGGATTTTTTCCAAAGTTATTATGAGCTATTTGTTATAAGGAATTATTTGGTAATTGATTGATACTCTTGTATATTATGTATATTGTACATTGTGAAACCTACTGTATTACGTGAATTGTGAGTATTTACATCATCAGTAATGTTAATTTTATTCATGTTAACTTGATATAAGTCTACCGCTTGCTGAACAATACGACCAGTTTACATAAGAATCTTTGTGAATGTTGCGCAATTGTAAAAAAAAGTATGTTCAACCGAGTTACACCAAGGAAATGTTCAACTTTTATCTAAGAATTAAATAGATGCGAATGAGCCAATAATATTGTCATGGTGAAATGTCTTTGGTCAATGCATTCCTGGCTTTTTCATGAGGGATTTCACGCTTAATAACAAACAATGCGTATTGATAGCTCAGTACTTAACGTGACAAATGAAAACCAAGATGTTTGGGACTTCTTGCGCTTTAAGAAGCTTACAATTAGATTGCAGAATTTGGACTGCATTTCTGGGTCTCATTAAGGCGAGTATATACACTGTAACGAATATTTTTATTCGTTACTACTTCTAAAACTAATTGCATTGGGAACCAACTGTCAACCATTCCAGTGCCTCAATATTAACTGACATCATTCTGATGCTTATAATTCTGATCAAAACCTATTTTATTTCTGATCGTCACTCCTAAACTGATCTTGAAACTGATCCCGGTTGAGCTTTGTAAGGAACTATTTAGCGGCTCAATGAATAGTTCCCAACTCAAATTATAAAATAATGACTCCCAAAGATTAGCAAAAGATTTGCGTGTTTATTGTTTCAAGATCAGTTTAGGAGTGACGATCAGAAATAAAATAGATTTTGATCAGAATTATAAGCATCAGAATGATTGGTTTATATCACAATTATAAATTCTACAAAATAACAATGTCAGTTAATATTGAGGCACTGGACTGGTTGACAGTTGGTTCCCAATGCAATTAGTTTTAGAAGTAATAACGAATAAAAATATTCGTTACAACACACATTAGAAATTCGGATTGCGAGCACATGTAAGAAGTATCTCATGAGCACATGTAATAAGCATCTCAAAAGTTTTCGTCAACACTATTCGACAGTAGAACGGGCTATTCTGTACTGCTTTAACAACATTCCCGTGTGGTCTAGTGGCTAGGATACCTGGCTCTCACCCAGGAGGCCCGGGTTCGATTCCCGGCACGGGAAAAATTTTGCTTTCTTTTTTCAGTATTATTTTTACGAGGAAGTGAAGTTGAAAGTTTTTATTGTGAACGCTGTCGTGCTAACTTGCTCGAACAAGATAATTACCGACGACTGACACCAAGTAATTTGAAAGATAATAGCGGAGAAAATATATATGAAAACTTTTGTTTTCGGAGGCGTTCAGGTCATCCGTCCGACCTCAAGAAATTAACTGACGTTATGTGCAACCAACCACATGCAAATACA
Organism: Allacma fusca; assembly: GCA_947179485.1. Classification (NCBI taxonomy): domain Eukaryota; kingdom Metazoa; phylum Arthropoda; class Collembola; order Symphypleona; family Sminthuridae; genus Allacma; species Allacma fusca. Next base: position 47,948,391 of record OX359246.1, read on the forward strand.
CATGAATAAATAGGTAAAGGGGAGGTAAAGGGAAGGTAGGTATAGGGAAGGTAAAGCTAGTGCCACCCATTTTCTGATTTGTTGTTTATATTAAAAATTTCTTTTGGTTTAATCGGTTCTAGTTATTGAGTTGTAATATATTTAGTTACTATATTTCGAAAATCTTTTCATAACAGATAATATTTGGAAATAATTGCACCAAGCAAGTTATCACTTGGTGTAATTACGTCACTCGTCTTGTATTATTGTACGTGTTTAAAATCTGGGTGAATGTACCGTCTAATTGTACGTGCAAATACATGCAAGGTAAATAATTAACCAAAATTTTTCCCGTGCCGGGAATCGAACCCGGGCCTCCTGGGTGAGAGCCAGGTATCCTAGCCACTAGACCACACGGGAATTGTTGAATACAAGTAATTTTTAAGTCCTCCAATTTTAAAGGCAGTCTAATTTTGGAGTTGCTCCAATATAAAAAAAACAGTGCAATGAGGTTATTACCAACTATTTTAGCACATCATTGCCCCTTTTGCGCTGTTGTAAACTGTGATTGAAACATCCCGATAGATTGGAATTTTATTCCAAATCTACAATATTTTAAGAATGACGAACAAAAATATAAAATGAAAATTTATATTTTTATACCTTATGGCAAATACGTCATTTGGTCATTTTCGAGTTTATTCTCATCATAGATGAGAGCACGTTTCCATTCTGGATTAGCACTGACAGCCTTTTCCGCCGTTGACGGTTTCTTTGCTTGTATTTTTGATTTATCCTCAGATTTATTAAAATTTTCATCAGTTTGAACTGCCTTTGACTTTCTTGGAAAGGCTCTTTGCCAAAAAGACGGTTGACTGGTTTTAATTAGAGTTTGCTGATCTGCAGGAGGGATTAAAACAATTTTGCTAGAATGCCTTACCATTTCATCGACAGCCTCGGTTTGTATGCGAACATTCTTTTTATTTTCGTCTTGCAAACTCTCTGTACTGTCTTTGAGTGGTGAGGAGTACTCATCGAATATATACTGACGATCTCTTGGGGTAATACGATTCCCTTTAGCCTGCAGCTTCTTGAAAGCCAGTGCAAACATTGCAGCATTTTTAAACTTCATGATCTTCTTTTTCGTCTTCGGTCTTGCGGGATGCAGGTCACGGAGCGTTTGTGTTATTTTTTCATGGGCTTGAAAGTAAATTCAAAAATAAATGAAAATAGAACGAAATGTGTTAGTTATAGTAACATCAGTATTCACTCTACTTAAAAATACTGGGTAACTATTATACTTTTAATGTGTCGAACATACCAGGATTATTTTGCCCAGTAAAACCAATAATTCCATGCTGAATTTCTGCTACTTCAAGATTGGAACCGAACAGCGAAATGGCTGGTGATGTCCCAATTTGCTTCCGTCGAATTCCGTGTTCACTGAAGTCTAAACCAGTGAGTTCCTCATGAGCAGATACTCGTAAGGGTACAATGAAATTGATGAGCTTTAACAAATAAAGTCGTATCACAACAATTTATCATCCTTGAGAAAATAATAATTTCAAATAAAAAATTATTAAATAAAAAGAGCTGGGATTTCATTACTTATGGTCTTATGAATTTCCTTACAAATAAAATCACGAACGTCGATACAATCGCCCAGGAAGCAATGCAAACGGCCGTTAAGGTCTGAACTCCTAAAAGGTACCAACCCCCAGCTGCCGAAAACAATTTGTACCATCCAATTGAAAGATTCCATTTAATTTCCGGCGAAATCTCTGTGATGATTTCCAACATTAACTGAATTTGCTACACAATAACTAAAATTTACCTCGAACTAAACCATAGCGACCCTTTGTGACCCCCAAAATCCCGAAATCATCTTCGGCGAATACCCCTACAGCAAGCAAGCCCCAGATCCCTCCGAAACCTGTCAAATAAATCCCCAAACAAGTCGTACCTGGAGTTCGGGATGAAAAATAATGTATACTAATTATGTTTAAACAACTGTTCTTGGTTTGTTTTAAGAATTTTACCATGAACTGCAGTGGCTCCTACCGGATCGTCCACCTTCAACAAATCAGGAATATACGCAGCTAACAAAACGACACAGGCGCCGATTACACCAGTGGAAAAGGCTTCTACACTGTGCATTACAGCGCATCCAGCTGTGATGCCTACCAGTGCTCCCAAAACTGCATTGATAACAGCGACGGCATCAAAAACCTTTGTGCCGGGTTTTACAAACCCCCAGAACATCCCTACCAGACCCCCACCAATGGAAGCTATCATTGTAGTAGAGGCAGCCCTCGCAGCAAACTGCCATTTATTTGCAGTAATTCCATATGTACTTCCAGCATTGAAAGCAATCCAGCCCCACCAGAGTAAGAAAAGACCAACTAGTGCGTTGTTATGATTGCCCATAGGTGGCGGACCCGTATTAGTATCAAATCGTCCTAGTCTGGGTCCAACCATCCAAGCTGCTACAAATGCGGATGCTCCCCCAACCAAATGCACACAGCCTGACCCAGCTATGTCAACTGCCCCTAGTTCCGCTAAGAATCCCCCAGGACCCCAGACCCACCTAGCTTGCACACTGTATGTGAAGGTGGCAACCAAGGAGAATAGACAGTAGGCTTTAAAATTCGTCCGTTCTGCCAATGCTCCGGAAACAATTGTTGTGGCTGTTGTGGCAAAAGATAGTTGGAAGAAAAAGGAAGTGAATACATCTCCCATCAATGGGTAGCTTTCGTCGACGAAGTAGAAACCCAGGCCGAAAAAGGAAACCGATCCGTACCAAGTCCCGAAAGTTATTCCGTAACCGAATGCCCAGTACGTAAAACCGCCTAACACTACGTCAGCTACATTCTTCAGCATGATGTTTGTTTCATTTTTCTGGGAGACGATTCCGCCTTCGAGCAGACCAAAACCTTTTGAACACATAACATACCTCAATATGTACAAATTAATGCTAATTAAATAAGTAGATCACCATACAATACGAAAGCTTTATCATTAAAAAAAATTACAAAAATAAAATGTCATGAGGAGAGACCAGTTTGCATTGTGAAAATGATTATCCCGCAGAGGAGAATCCAAACAGCATCTACTGGTTTTAAGCCGGAACTGCTTTGGGTTGTAATTGACGGAGTTAATGTTGTTACTTTTTTCCGTGTGGTCATTCTTGGTGTTTTGGTTGGTTTTGGACGCTTGCTGGTACGCCTGCCTGGTTCTAAGAAAATAAGCAATTTTATAAAAAGGATTATTCTGAATGCAGAGATTTTTGTTTCAAGTATACGTAACTGATAATTATGTCAAAATAATTGTGCTTAATTACTTCCAGCAGACGGATTTGCAGTAGCAGTTCCTAGGTCTGCACGATCTTCGTTACCATCACTTTGGTTATTATTACTGTTGTTACTACCACTGGCATTCTTGTTGTTGCTACTGATAGCCTTAGAATTGTTTTGACTCTGGAAATTCACTTTCGAAGTATTAATAACAGCCATTTTAGTACCTTTTTGTTTCTCGTCATTCTGAAGGCTGTCGAAAAATTCCTGCAAATTTTCTAAATTTTTCTTCGAATACTTCAGTTCGTCGTGACTGCCTTTTTTTGAATACTGTGGTAACTGGTATTTGAGCGAGGAATTAAATTTTGACACCAAATTGAGAAGAAATAATGCTGATAGTAAAGTTTGGTTGAACCCACTGGAGAAATCACTCCTAGATTCAGCTGCCAACAGTTTTGACATCTTCACCTCAACATTAGTCTTTAATTGGATTTTGAATAGGACAGAGTATTTTAAAGGTCGTTATAGTTGATCGTGAATACATTTTGCACGAGTTATAATTGGGTGGATACAACTCTTTTTACAAGTAAACCACGTTTGGAGTATAATTACCTCTAACCGCAACCGCAAACACAAGTTGATCTGTGGAAGTAAAAAGTAACAGTCTGGAACACTAACAAATGAAGTCATTGTGCTTCAGCGGATTGATGACAGTAGCAAAATGGTTCAAATACAAGTGCTTTCAGGGGGAGATCACAACTGGGTATTTCAGCTTCAGGCTAAGCAGTGGCAGTGGCATATTATAAAGGAGAACAATTGTGACAAAATCGTAATAATAGATTAATTTATACGAAGAGCATATCAAGGTTCTGTTCAAATGTTACTTGTGCCAAACTAGTGTTAAATTGTGTCCCTAGCGTCGAAGCAATTCATGCACGCAATGTCATTTTGTCAGCCTTTACAGGTGTATGTAATGCATACGTAATTATATCAATTCAAATGCGAAAGTACAAGGCATAACTGACACTGGACTAGATTAGATGCTACGTGGCTTACATGCATATTGAGTTCCAGAGAAGTATCTACAAAATTGACAATTTTAGGTGGAATCAATACTAAAATATACATCTTTGTTTTTTGAGCACATTGAGGTTAAGCGTTCACAGAACTTTGTCTTAGGTTACTAGCCATGGGGAATCTACAAAGCGACACCGGTTGCGTGATAACCAATAAAGTAAACCTTGTTTTCTGCTCCGATTCTGAGAAATGCAGGTCGGTGATGCGACATGTCTAAAAAGAAATTATTGCACTAGACTTGAATTACGAATCATGACAAATAAAATTTTAAAAGAGAAACGAAGGTAAAAGTGATCCAAATGCCAGTATTTTTACACAAGGAAACATCTTAATAAAGGATGAGATTTTGAGTTTAAAATGAGAAGTGCACTTTCTCCTTAATCATATAATTTGCAAAATATCCATGAAGTGATTGTATAACCTCCCAGTCCATAGGTTAAGTTTAAACATTTTTGAAACTTATCTTAATTCAGATTAAGACGCTTCATTGAAGCCACTGTGAATTTCTGTGGTTGAACGAACCGGCAAAGAAAAGATGAATGAAAGCCGCTATAAAGTAGCACTGATTTGATTATTTTGTAGTCAAATATGATTTTAATGTATGTATGTACATAGGTGTTGCCAGAATACCATATATGCATGTGTAAGAACATGTTTTAATCTAGGGGTAAAAAGAGAATTCATAGTCATAGGATAATCATTCATTTTGTGAAAACTTAAAGCATGTCGTTTTCCCCAGTAACCTGATGAATTATTAACTTAAATTAAGTTGCCCAGCTGTCCGAAGCATTACAAATCTGTGTTAAACCTTCAAAATGTAATCTGTTCTCCAAAATTTAGATTATTGGTTGCTTTTGATGTATAACACAAATTCATGTCTATACTTACATATATTACTGTTCAATTAATTTTAAATCATAAAAGTTGAAATTATTGTGCTAAAAATTGACAGATGAATATTAAAATTGACCAACATAAAGTATTTAGCTTAACACAAAGCAATTTTTCCTTTTATTTATTCCTTTATAAATAGTTATTACATTGCATGAATCCAGTTCCTTACAATACTAGTTACTGTAGATACTTAAATTGTAATTAAATACTTAAAATGCAAACACTGCCTATTAACATTAGTCCTATTTATAAACAGTGTGGCTCAAAACCATTGCCCCCTAGCGCACATAAATGAGTAACTCATAAAGTAATTGATTTCCTCAGTTTCTTGCAACTTTTTTTGTCAGATGTGCTAACACTAGTTTCATAGACCTAAGTCAATATTTGGGGACTTGGGGACGCAGTATTTATTTTGTATATTCCTAAAGGATGGGGAGCAATTATTGTAGTTTACAGATATTCTCTGTCGCGAGTAAGGACATGGAAAATTCTCTGAGATCATCCTTTTATTGTGCTAACAATAATTGACTAATAATTTATAGTAATTTTAATGGGAATTCGACAGTACTTTAATTTCATGCTTCTAAGTCCAAAATTGGTGAGGCAAGAGAAAATACTGTCAAATCACTCAAAAAGTTTGCATGTCTCGTTATCGAATGATTTATTACCCACGGCTCCTCCCGTAAAAAATTGACCCATCCATACGCGCGAAAATCGTATTGCAAAGTTTTTCCATTGCGATAGAAGGATAGAAATCTATCGATCTAGAAATCCTTTGCTCTCGCAATGGAAAAACATTGCGATACGATTTTCGCGTGAATTGATGGGTCAATTTTTTACGGGATAACGAGACATGCAAACTTTTTGAGTGATTTGACAGTACTGTGTCACGAAGGTGAATGCAAACGTGCAAATGTGTGGATGGCAAGTTTTTAAAATAATTCCTGCGTCACCTTTGCGGTTATACTGTAGCTGCAATTAATTTAGAGAATCGTTTGTAAATAAAAGAGAAGCGGGAATAAACATTGTAACATTTAAAACCCTTAAAGAGTTCCGATTTTATTTCACATTTTTGATCTCTGCGATCCCATATACAATATTGACATAAGTCTACGAAACCTTCTAAACATTATACAGTAGTTAAAGTGTACAGTGATTGAAAAACAGAGAAGTTAATCAGCAGATAGCCACATAATATGCAGCTAAAGCTACCGAACATCCTACTATGACAATATACGTGACATGGCATGAGATTCAGGTCGTACAAATCACATTAATAAATACCGAGCAATCAAGAACATGAAGTTGCAAGATCTACTGCTGTGACGTTGAGGTTTGAGGAAGCCAACAAGGTCTCATCATAAGTTAGTCCGACATCATCTGAGACATACATACATAGATACATGGAACTCATTGTATAACTGAATTTTTATATCGACACACAAAAACACCTCCATTCCATCGTGCCACACACGTCAATGACCATATTGCATACATAAATACAACTGACAGTGAGCTTGCTTTTCAGTCTTTAACGAATGAAATTGTAATCATTAATGCACATGGGAAATCTTAATACAGATACTATTCTGGAATAATTGAATTTCCTGTTTGTATTAATAAAGGAAACAATAAAATTAATCAACTCCTTTCTTTCCCTGCTACTATATTATTAAGATGAGATATGCAAAACTCGATATACAGTAAATCCAGAAATACTAAGAGTAAAATAAATAACATTAAAGTACAAAACCTTGTTAGAACCGTTGTGGTAATTTTGCTACAGATCTTCATACTAGTTTACAGATTTTCAAAAATATGGAATTTTTGAAATACCCGTGAATTTTGACCTGTTTTTTTTATATGATATTCTTTTTGGTCTACACGGACCTTCCTTTCCCCCATCAGGACTAATCGTTTTATTACGGAGTTTTTAAATAAATGAAAAAATTAATGCATGCCGACTGGGCAACTGGGATTCAAAATTTCGAAAAAACCGATTTGTGAGGCCTCGAAGAACTTTAAAAAAACTGGAATAACAGTGATGTCGCAAGGCTTATCTCGGTCAATATGAACTCATTGAAAAGGTATTTAATTGCTCTACTAGTTTAAGTATTGTCAACCGAAATTTCGAAATCGTAGTCTAAATTTTGCCGGGGTATTTAAATTCAACAATTATTCTACCGAAATTCGTTAAGAAGGAATCATCTCAGACTTGCCCTCCAACTAAAAAAAAGTGTCTATTAAGGAAGGTTTTGAATAAATTAAAAAACTACAAATTCACATTCACTAGTGTTCAAAATTTCGAAAAAAACAAATATTGGGGCGTCGTAAGACTCTTGAAAAATTGAAATAACTTTTGACAGGGATGCTGTACTTCGTTTAATGATACCTCATTTAAAAGCTATTTATAATTTAGACATGTTCATACCGTTCTTGTTTAAAATACCGTAATTACCGTTACCGTAAAGTGGAAAAACTCCGGTAATATTTTTAAGGTACGGTATCGTAAATTAATCCGATTATGGTAAAAACACGAATATAAGTCGATTTTTATGGCATGTGTGTAAAGATATGAAGTAAAAAATCCAACATCAGTTATTCAACAATCAGTTTAGCGTCTTTGATGTCAATTAATGTGAGAGTATTAAATGTGCAGAAATTCCTTATAAAATAAGCTAGTTTGAAAAAAATCAAATTTCCTTTTTTACATTCGTATGAAAAATATGAAAATCTTAAAATATAGAAAACGATACTGAATTCTTCGATCTATCTTCTAGTAATTTTTCCTACACTAAATCTTTACCGAATTCGGTCGTACTTATATTAATTTAGGAAGTGACCTCCCATCTCTTTCTCATAACAGGTGCCATCATGCCGTCAGACCGACTCAAAAAATGACTCCAAACACTTGAATTACTAGACGCACGACTTGGTTTTCCATATTGACACTACACACAATCTTTATTGTCGAACGAATTCCTTTCATTTTTGAGCTTAACTCTTTTTAATGAAAATTCGAGCATGTAACACCACAATTTTATGAGCCTTCCGCTGGATTGACGATATCGTATGGAGTTACGATATCGCTTCAAAAAACCGATAATTATCGTACCTAAACCGTACCTAAATTTTTTACGGTAATTACGGTATTACCGTACTACGATACCGTAGTTGACATGTCTAATTTATATACTCTACAAGCTAAATCAATACCAACGGAAATTTCAAAATCCTGTTGAATATTTTGGCGGTATATTCAAATTCATCAATTTTTACTAAAATTTCAAAATTGTATTTTGCCAAGAAGGCGTTTTCTGAGACGTCCCCCCAGGACAAATTGTCTATAGTTGAAGTTTCCAAATAAATCTTTAAAAAATTAAATTTATACCAACTGGTGTTCAATTGTTTGAAGAAAAACAATTTCTGAAGCCATGATGAAATCCGAAAAAGTACAATCAGTTTTGACTCGAATGTCGTATCTAAGACTAGGAGTGACAATATCACTAGATAGGCACATTTGGGGCGACGGTACACTTTTCCAATCTGAACTAACCTAACCAGATAGCCCGAAAAGACGGGCCAGCTTTTTAATAGGCAGTGATTTTATATGAATGTCAAGTTTTTTATTTCCCATCTCTTAGTGCTACTTGCCATTTGTTAAGATGGAATTTTGAAAGAATTTAACTGTTGTACAACAAAACTGCTAATTTAAAATCGTAGTTAAATGTTGCCTGGGCATTCAAAAGTACTGATGTCTCTATAAATATTCCTGCAATAAGAAAAGAAGCCACGAAGGGGCGTGTTTTAATGAATATAATTTTCTAAATAGATATGGATAAACAGCCTAATTGTTTCAAAATATTGTTTCGCTCATAAAGCTATGCACTTGAAAACAACATGATTATTCCAGATTGATTACTGTTCAACGACAAAATCTTAAAGTTTAAAGGCAATCCGAGTGGGGTAGAACATCTATTTTTTTAAGACACAACAGAACCAATTTTTTCTGTCAATAACTCTGGGATTTCTTGGAGTTTAGAGAAAATATACACAGGTGTTGAGGAAAACGGATGCTCATGAAATGTTGTATGGATTTTGTGCCAAAGGAAATAGTCCCAAATGAGTAAAAGGTTGAATTCAATAATTACAACAATTACTACTTTAATTCATTCAAACAATTTAGGATAGGAAAATTAGAAGGCAAAAGTAAGACAGATTAGTGCGACTGTTGTCGTTCAATGTCTGTGAGCGAGTAAAAATAGAGCAAATGATAAATGCATCTATTCCTTCCGGTGGTTGGATGGCAACTCCTCGCATAATTCAATATTGTAACTATACTGTCATTACTTACTCATTAACAACATTCTGATTGGAAGTAGTAATAATGAAAACCATAAAATGTTAGATATTTCATAACCAACAATGAAGCTCCATTACTGCTTCATTGTATTGTGGCAATCCCTATAGTAACCCATACGGCATTACTTTACATTGAAATACATATATAGCCGTAGTCCATAAGCGCCTCATAGAGGGCGCCCATGCATTATCCTATACTCAATACCCGAACACTATAACATCCGATTCCCGGGTAGTAGTACCTAATGTCAACATATGCCACTACCACCAAAAGTCCCTCCAATATATAATACTTGAGTTTAGTAGGTATAAATGAAAATGTTGGTGATCATTTTCCCAATAAATTAGCATTAAGACAAACTGAACATAAAATGAGTAACTACTACTATGGAACAGTCTCCAACAGTATGTATTTAAAAGTAATCTAATGCCTTAAGACTAATATAATTCAGCACTGAACATCCCGCACCCATTGAAACACAGTTTCAAAATCTACTGTCCAGTGGTTGTCTCAATAGGTAGAGGACTCAGCTTCACTAGGGGGCGCTTGTAGGTCCCGTCAGCAGTCTTGATGGTGTAGACTCTGGTCATGCCATCTGGTCCTGGATGACCCTTAACAATTCTGGCAAGTTTCCATTTTAGAGGTGGTACTCGTTCATCCTTCACAAGGACCAACTCTCCAACCTGTAGTTCCTTCTTTGGGCCTAACCACTTCGGTCTCTGTTGTAACCTAGATAGGTATTCCCTACTCCAGCGTGTCCAGAAATGCTGGGTAATCCTCTGCATTCTCTTCCATTTGTTGAGATGGCTGATGGGTTCTTCTGAGTTGCTTGGCTCCGGGATGGCTGTTAAGGCATCTCCAATCAAGAAATGTCCCGGAGTAAGTGCGGCTAAATCGCTCGGATCTGGGGAAAGTGGTGTTAAAGGTCTAGAATTAAGGCATGCCTCAATTTGTACCAACACTGTGGCCATATCTTCATAATTAAAAATCTCGGAGGCCACGGTACGCTGCAAATGAAATTTGATTGATCGAATGCCTGCTTCCCATAGAAATTGTCCGACTTCTCCAACTACTGCAACGTCCTTCCAGAACTTCCGCAATTCCTTGTCGGTACCTACAAAGGTTCTGCCGCAATCTGAATAAATGTCAGTAGGAAGTCCTCGTCGTGCGACGAATCTCTTGAGAACTGCTATAAACGCCTGGGTAGAAAGACTTGTCACAACTTCCAAATGCATGGCCCGAGTGACCATACAAATAAATATGGTGATGTATCCCTTTTGTCGAACAGTTCCCTTTCCTTTACGCAGCGTCAACGGTCCTGCAAAATCAACCCCCACTTTCAGAAATGCCCGGGTAGGAGTCACTCGTACTGATGGAAGGTCGCTCATCATTTGGGTTGCTGTTTCTGCTCGGAACCTATGACATCTGACACACTTGCGAATTTCCTGGCGGACTGCATCTCTACCGTTAATGATCCAGAAACGCCTCTGAATTGCGGCTAAAACAAGTTGACAACCTCCATGCAAATTAATCACGTGCTCATAGTTAATGATAAGTGAGGTCAACTTATGGTTCTTTGGCAAGATGTAAGGATGTTTCCTTCCTTCAGAAATTTTAGCTCTCTCAAGTCTTCCCCCCACCCTGAGAAGTCCGGCACTATCCAGAAATGGATTAAGACTTCTCAGTCTACTTTTAACTGAGATGGGTTTCTTCTCTGAGAGCAGATGCACCTCCTCAGCAAAGGTGCTCCTTTGCACTAAGTGTATCCAGGTTTGCAATGCCTGCTGAAGCTCTTCCGTACTGAGAAAAGTAAAATTCCGTGTTTCCTTTGGATTTTTACAATTGGATGCAAAACGGAAGCAGAATGCGGTGACTCGCTGCAACCTTGCAAGAGAAGAGAATTTATGAAGTAAGCTAGTGTCAGAACTAGTGTGATTAACGGTGACTGCTTTCTTCCTCTTCTCCAGCAATGCCTCTTGAGGGGTTATACATGGTTTGCTGAACTCGTATTCTGGATCCTTCAGATATCCAGGACCTTCCCACCAGAGTGCGTGATTGACCAATTCCGACGGTTGGATGCCACGGGATGCACAATCAGCTGGGTTCAGGGTACCTGGTACATGATGCCAATGCTCATACGCTATGATATCCTGGATGGATGAAACCCTGTTGGCTACGTACGTGTCCCAATGTTTTGGATGTTCCTTCAGCCAAGCTAACACAACAGTAGAATCAGTAAATGCATGTTGAGTCTGTGGTTTCCTTATAAAAGCCTCTGATACAGACTTCATTAAATTGGCCAAAAGTACAGCACCATTTAGCTCCAGCCGAGGAAGTGATTTCTGTTGCAACGGAGCCACTTTTGTTTTCGCTGCTACAATCCGGACTATTAAATTACCACATGAGTCCTTGGAACGTGTGTAAACCACGGCTGCAATGGCAACTTCCGATGCATCGGAAAACCCTATAATTTCGTAGGGTGATTCAAACAATGTAATAATGCATCGTGGTATCTTAATACTCTCGAGGTCCAATAATGAGTCCCTGTACTTGACCCACTCGTCATGGATTGTATTGGGAACTGGTTCATCCCAATCCTGCTTTAGGGACCATAACCTCTGAAGCATTATCTTCCCAAGAATTGTGACTGGTCCAAGTAATCCCAATGGGTCAAATAACCTGGCCGTGTCGGAAGAAATGGACCGCTTGGTGATTCCACTACGCTTTGGAAATAATGTTACCTTGAACCAAAATGTGTCGGGGCCTGGTAACCAATAAAGACCCAACGTCTTTATAACATCATCTTCATCGATACAGAATGGAGTTTGCATCGCCCGCATCGATGGTTCAATTTTCTGCAATAACTCTGCACTGCACGATGACCATTTGCGAAGATCCATTTTTGCACTTTGCATAAGGTTGTGCGTTTCATTTTGCAGTTCCATGGCCTTCTTTACATTGAACTCACCAGACATGAGGTCGTCCATATAGTAGTCACGTCCGACTGCTACACTGGCTATTGGATGACTCATTCTGCTAGTTTCGGAAAGCATCTGCAAACAACGTTTTGATAAATACGGAGCAGAGGACGTACCATATGTGACTGTAGTCAAACGAAAATCTTGAATCGGTTGATCTGGCGATTCTCTCCATACAATGCGCTGAAAGTCGCGGTGCTTCTGTGCAATCCATATCTGCCGGAACATTTTGACGATATCAGCTGTGAAAGCAATGACATACATCCGGAATCTGACCAATATTACGAATAAATCGTCCTGAAGTTTGGGTCCGATCATAAGTACATCATTAAGTGAACATCCTGTCGACGTCTTAGCCGATGCATCGAAGACTACTCTGAATTTCGAATTTACAACTGCGTGATGTGGGATGTAACATGTCTCTTCGTCTGGTTTTAGGAGGTCCTCTGGTGGTACTAACTCCATATGACCTAGAGACAGGTATTCATTCATAAACTCCACATACTTTTGTTTGAGTTCTGGCTTGCGCTGTATCATTCGCTCCATCTGTTTTAGTCGCCTGACTGCAATATCACGAGAGGCTCCAAGAGGTGGATGAGTTAACTTGAAAGGAAGCTCCACCACAAATCTTCCCTCCTCATCTCGAATGGTTGTCTTAATGAAAAGGTTTTCGCAGATCCTCTCTTCGGCTGTGAGAATGTGCTTAGATGGAAGCTCTTCAATACTCCAGAACCTAGTCAGCAATTCATCAAGTTTAGATTCCTCGCATCGAATGTGATTAACCGATGCAGAATTAATTCCTTGTGATGGACAAGTTCCTCCTATGATCCATCCCCAAGCTGTCTCGGTGGCTACTGGTAAACCTTTTCCTACTGTCATTTTTCCTGGTCTAAGCGATTCGAAAAATACATCAGATCCAAGGAGTAAATCTACTGCTCCAGGTGTAAAGAAACTAGGATCAGCCAGTGGTAATTTCAAATATGCTGAAATCTCATCGGATCTGCAAGGTAGTTTCGGAAGATCTCCAGTCACACGATGTAGGATGAATGCATCCACTTCGATGATAAAATCCTCATTACATCGCGACCTTAAGGAAAGCTTCATCACTCCCCTTGGTTTACCTAATGAGCTTGAACCAAGACCGGTAAACTCCACGTCGGATTTCGTTCTCGCTATCCCCAATTGCTGAGCGCATTTCTCAGAAACGCAGCTTACGTCAGCTCCGGGATCTAGCAAAGCCCTGTAAATCTGTACTTGTCCAAATGCATCTGTTATGTTTACTAGTACAGTCGCTAATAATGCTCGTTTCGTCCCTCCTGAAGACTGGGCAGTATTGGCCGATACACCTGTGTTCTCCTTTTGAACAATAGCTAGTTGCTCCAGATGGAGTAAAGTATTGTGCTTTCCCTTGCACTGCTTGCAGGTACTCTTGGAGAAGCATTTCTGACAATTGTGCCCCGTACGTAAGCAGTTGAAGCAGAGTGACAGCTTCTTGGCATAATTTCTCCTTTCAGAAACTGGTAGTTCTAGAAACTCCTTACAGCTGAATGTGGGATGACTTCCTTTCTTGCAAATTGTACAAATACCATCGGTAGATGTCTGGAGCACAGCAGCTTTCTTGTTGGCTCCACTCAGCTTCTGATGAAGTTGATTGGAACTTGTCTTGCCTGACTCTGATGAACTCAAGATACCCGCACGTTCGTCCAGAAAATCCAAAAGCTCTATTAAAGTTGGAATTCGATCTCTGCCGACTTTTGTTTCCCATAACTTAGTTGTTTCAACGTCCAACCTAGTGCTAATTATGTGCATAGCCAAATCGCAATCATCAGAAATAGGAAGCTTGAGTGCCTTTAGAGCTCTTACCACAGATGTAGAAGTATCAACTAACTTCCTCAGTTCTGCTCCGGACTCACCCTTGAGTGTTGGCATTTCCAAAAATCTGGAAATCTGTGACTTGACCAACTCCCGCAGGTTCTGGTAACGTTTCCGCAAAGTGTCCCAGGCCTCGGCATAGTTGGCGTCAGATATTTGAAAGGAATCCAGGAGGGCTGCTGCTTCCCCAGATAATGCGCTCTTCAAATATTGCAATTTTTGTGAACCTTTTAGAGTAGGATGGTTGTGGATGCTCGACGTGTAAAGGTCATTGAAAGTTGTCCACAGCAGCATATTCCCATCAAAGGTTGGTATGTTCAATTTCGGCAGCTTCATGTTAAGCTCCGCTTGAACATTAGTTGGTGTCGACGATCCTCGTGATTGTCGTCGAGTTGTGACAGGTGGTGATGCTCTCGTCAATTCCTCCAGAATAAACCGAATCTGCACCTTGATGTCATCAAATCTCTCCGCAAGCTCTGCATACTGCGCCTCATATAACTCATCTTCGTCTACCGCACAGGTTGACAAAATTTCGTCAAAAAGAGAGTTATGCTCCATCCACATCTCCTGAATCTGCTCATCAAATACCTTTGCCTTTTGTAAATTCATAGGCACTTCTAAATGAGTATCTAACTTGGTTTTTATCCTGGTGAGCTTAGATTTCAAAAGCTTTCGTCTTGACATGAGGGAATCCATAACGCTGGTTGTAACTCGTTAGCAACGATAAAATGTTTTCTCCAGTACAATAAGTATCCGGCTCGAAGGACCAATGAAATGTTGAGGAATTATTCTCCAGCAAAAAACGGATGCTCATGAAATGTTGTATGGATTTTGTGCCAAAGGAAATAGTCCCAAATGAGTAAAAGGTTGAATTCAATAATTACAACAATTACTACTTTAATTCATTCAAACAATTTAGGATAGGAAAATTAGAAGGCAAAAGTAGGACAGATTAGTGCGACTGTTGTCGTTCAATGTCTGTGAGCGAGTAAAAATAGAGCAAATGATAAATGCATCTATTCCTTCCGGTGGTTGGATGGCAACTCCTCGCATAATTCAATATTGTAACTATACTGTCATTACTTACTCATTAACAACATTCTGATTGGAAGTAGTAATAATGAAAACCATAAAATGTTAGATATTTCATAACCAACAATGAAGCTCCATTACTGCTTCATTGTATTGTGGCAATCCCTATAGTAACCCATACGGCATTACTTTACATTGAAATACATATATAGCCGTAGTCCATAAGCGCCTCATAGAGGGCGCCCATGCATTATCCTATACTCAATACCCGAACACTATAACATCCGATTCCCGGGTAGTAGTACCTAATGTCAACATATGCCACTACCACCAAAAGTCCCTCCAATATATAATACTTGAGTTTAGTAGGTATAAATGAAAATGTTGGTGATCATTTTCCCAATAAATTAGCATTAAGACAAACTGAACATAAAATGAGTAACTACTACTATGGAACAGTCTCCAACAGTATGTATTTAAAAGTAATCTAATGCCTTAAGACTAATATAATTCAGCACTGAACAACAGGAATAGAGTCCCGCAAAACCTGTTTCACCCTCCCCCTACTCGATGGGACAATTGCAAAAAATATCCAATTCCCCAATTTTTTTAGCTTTTCTTCCAGATTGATCCGAATTTGTTTCCACCAAGTTGAGCAAAGATGAATTTATTTTTCGGTAACAGGAAATCTTAAATAGTTTTAAATTTTATTTAAATTTTGTCTTGTATGAAGATATATTTGGCGATGTCAAACATTTTCCAACAATTCAGTCAATTTTACCTATTTTTTTAATTCAGTTAGTGAACGTTTTTATCAAACACTCTGGGCAGTCATCGTATTTCAAGTTTCTTAAAAAATCTAACTTTAGAAAAAGACATAGTGGAGCAGTCTTTTTAGAAGAGAAAAGAAAGACAAAAGTTCCCTTGCACTATACGACCTCACATTTATGACCGTCAAAACCAGTAATAATTAGTTGTCGGAACCCTCAACAATTTCTACTTAAGAGAAAAATGCTAAAGCCTTCAACCAAATTGTCAACCACTCTACTTCAAATCAGTTGTACAATTCATGCATGAGGGCTTTCAATAGTCTACCCTTCCTTGCACATATATATAGATACTTTCAATTAAAAAAAAATTCGAATGCCCAAAGAGCAGAGTTCAAGTATCTTTAATCGACTTCCTCCAATTTGCTGCTTTTAAAATTGCAAATACAGTATATGCAGTAGGATGAAGCCAAAATTTCCTTGAAACGGCAAGTAAGCTTTATAATACGACTTTTTCAAAGGTTAGATACCGGAAGAACTGACGGGATTCTTTTCCTTTTTGATTTGAAATTACGCACATGCAAACGTATTTAGATCATATAGAAAATGGATTGTTAAATCAAAATTTTAAAAGAGTTGTAGCTCTCCATCAATAAACTCCTTTCCTACCTGTTTACGTGTCTTCAACCTAATTACATACTGCTGATTTAACCCGACGATTAAACTAATCGCATAAAATCGATCAAGAGTGTCCTAAATGAAGTAAGTATTCATTTTATGACAAATTGAATTATCTCATGGATGAAATTCGAAACGCATGATAGTTACAAAATGCATAGTATTAATTAGAATAAGTATATATTACCATTTTTGCGTGGAGCGTAAGTGTGAATTGGAAGCAGTTTAGGAAGGAATAAACTATAAGTTTTAGTGACTTGAACAACTGCACATTAATATCAAGAAAGAGTCAATCTTGATAACCTTGGAGGTTACAATTTTCGTAACAACACTCGCCGTCTCCTCTACTCATTTCTGCTTATCAATTCCTCCAGAGATTTACTTTCCGCGTTAATTCTTCCTTTATCCCCTAGATACATTTGATGGATTCATACAGCCACAGAGTACGAGTAAGAATAATTTAAGGAGAACAGGTCATGCTGAATAGAATACCTTGTTATTCATCAGAACTCAATTTTTCAACTCGACCACTAACGTCACTAGTACGTCTTGTGGATAGTAGGCTAATACTTGTGCAAATATCAATACAGTGTCCTCTCTCTATCAGGGTACCCCTAAAAGCAGGGAAATTTATTCGTGAGAACCCAAACGACATGAGACAAAATTGCCTTTGGATGAATGTGAATGCGTCCTATTATTTTTATCCTTATTACAGGACACTAGCTCTTATTAAGGGTCTATTAAAAAGAGAGTGTACGGCACATATGTACTTACATATCTATATTTGCAGAAGCTAACTATGTCAGGAATAATTTTTTACTGACAGCGAAATAAATTTTTACAATGTCATCCCAAATTTTTTACAACGCTCATCTTCACATTTTATTAATGCGTTATAATCATGATTACTGCAAGCTCCGAAAAGAATACGAAAGCAGTAAACCCTGAGTGCCACACGATCGCTTTCAGCACATTTCAGACCCGACATTGTAAAGCCTCACTATTGAGCCCATGGAAGACGTTTAAATTACACTGGTTATGCAACTTGGCATGGTGTACACAGGATTGAACGCATTTTATGACTATACATGTCAGTAGGGTCAAGTTTTGTCTCTCGTGAGATTCAGGCTTCACTTGATTCCATACCTCGAGCTAAATAGTATCTAAGTGAATAAAAAACTGGATTCAAATATCTACATAGTAGCTGCGGTAGCTGTATAACTACGACGGGCAGTATTAATAGCCTACTAAGATACTGTGTAATGTATGTGAGAAAAGTCTACCTGATAGCTAATATGGATAAAAATTACAGAGGAACGAAGTTTAAGTATACACAAGTTCATGGTTGATATTGTAGATACTTATGGCTTTGAAAGGCTGGAGATGGGAAACGAAGGTTGTTTTGTTGCTTCATGAGATCCACGTTAATAGGTCCTTCTGTTGTACTTGAACTCTGTAATATAAGGATGTACTCATTTGAAGGTATGTATATAGTGTTCAAGTCGAACCCCAGTGCTGGCTGACACTTAAAAAAAAATCTTTAACTGCTATGACTTTCTCGTTGTCTTGCATACATTGATCCGTATATAATTTCCAGAAGAAATATGCACAAGGATGAAATGAGGAGAGACGTTGTTTGAGCAAGTGGTCTGCCTCGTTCTTTCCAGTTGGAGCTGTCTACAGCGAAGGCCGCAAGCTACTCTCGATCCATATCATTTTTATTATTTCCATAAAACTATTTCAACAGTTGTTGAGTTTGAAAATTTTTCTAAATCAGCAACTGTGATTATGGCAAACTCGGGTCGGGCGGGTGAGACTCCGGAAGTTGCCGTGAAAGTTCTTTTAATTGGCAGTGGCGGGCGAGAGCACGCGATTGCTTGGAAATTGGCACAGTCTCCGAGGGTATGTTTTTTGCACCTTCTCACAATAATAATAATTTTTACATTACTTGTATCTATGTATACATTGTTGAAAATTTTAACGCTGCAAATTCATATAATCCTGGGATCTATTATTTTAGAAACGTTTCGCTAATACTCATTCACATGTATCTATTCATCTTTAAAAATCCTAGCACAAATATATTTAAATTATTTTAGGAAATATTCATTTAAAGGCATTATCAATATCCATTAAAATGTTTTTAGCTATTATTGGCTCATGAAGTCTGAATAGGCCACGTGGGGGATAAATTTGATTTGCGTCTCAAATCTAATGTTACTGTATAAGAGGGATTTAAACTGATATTCTTCTATTCCATGACTCAGGTTATTTGGTTGACTATCACTTGACTATGGCTGCAGAAGCCCCTGTAAACTTGTCGTCTATGGCTTATCACAAGTTCTCACTTGGCTTTGTAAATTTGATCTTTGACAGCTGTGGATGTTGCTCAAGTCTTTGAGAGTAACTATTAGTTTACGGATTCTGTGATACTGTGACATCGTCAATGCAATATAATAATTTATACGCTGTCGCCACATAAATGCACGACTTGGACACTAAATATGTTTTACTCTTATGTAATAACATAATCGAAAAATAGGCTAAGAACCGCGAAGCGTGTAAATTGCAACGTTTTTTCCATTTTCCCCATTATCACATATTCGTTAGCACATCTTCTGCTGTAGATGAAATTATTATCGGAAGATTAAGATTGTAAGGTCAAGGTGGCTGGGAACGATAACCATTTTGTCCATTTGTGTGTAACTGGGTGTTGAAATGACACAATCAATGCGAATAATTGATATGAATGGAACGGGTTTGAACTTTTAGGTGGCACATGTCTATGTCGCTCCGGGCAATGCCGGGATTGCGTTGGAAGCCAAAGTATCTCTGGTTCAATTGGACATCACGGACTTCAAGGTATTCCTACAAAAATAATGGGTATAAATGTTTGTACATTTTATGAGCTATAACGTTTCAATGACATTCGGAATTTTGTAATATGTAAACGGAATGTTATGCAATTATGCCATGAAATGTATGTTTGACTTACACTTATACGATATGCTCTACTTTCATTCAGGTAGTGGCACAATGGTGTCTTTCGAACCGTATTGGTATGTGCGTTGTGGGTCCGGAAGATCCATTGGCACAGGGAATCGTCGATGAGTTGAGCAGCCATGGAATTCCAACCTTTGGCCCGAGGAGATTAGCTGCCCAAATAGAAGCCAGTAAACATTTTGCCAAGTCCTTTATGGACCGGCATAATATTCCTTCGGCAAGATGGAAGGCATTCCAGAAACCAAAGGATGCGAAAGTTTTTATCGAGAAGTCTGACTTCCCAGCTTTGGTAGTCAAGGCTTCAGGTCTTGCAGCAGGGAAAGGTGTCATTGTGGCTGGTAGCCGACGAGAAGCTGTGAACGCTGTTGACGAAATTGCTGGAAGTTTTGGATCTGCAAGCGAAACGATTATTGTGGAAGAGCTGTTGGAAGGAGAGGAAGTTTCAGTTTTGGCATTTTCTGACGGAGTCTCGGTTGCTGTAATGTTACCTTCTCAGGATCACAAAAGGTTGCTGGATGGGGACATTGGTCCAAACACTGGAGGGATGGGAGCATACTGCCCTTGTCCATTACTGTCAGATAAAGATGTGGAATTTGTGAAAGATAAAATTATGAAGAAAACAGTTCAAGGATTGAAATCAGAGGGGATCAAGTACGTTGGAGTTTTGTATGCAGGATTAATGATTACTAAAGATGGGCCTAAAGTTCTGGAATTCAACTGTCGGTTTGGAGACCCAGAGACGCAGGTTGTCTTGCCTTTGTTGGAGTCGGACCTGTTCGACGCTTTTGAGGCTTGTATCAACGGTAACTTGGGCAATCTGGAAATGAAGTGGAGGCAGAACACTTACACCGCTGGGGTTGTAATGGCTAGTGCGGGATACCCTGGATCTTATGCCAAAGGCAAGGAGATTACTCATTTGGAAGATGTCATTAGTCAACCTGGTCACATGGTTTTCCATGCTGGAACTACTTTCAGGGATCAGAAGGTTGTTACTAGTGGTGGTCGGGTTTTGATTGCGGTGGCTCTTGGTCAGGAACTAGCTGTAGCTGCTGCTAAGGCTTTGGGCGCTGTGCAAACCATTAAGTTTGAGGGTGCTCAGTATCGAAGGGATATTGCTAAGAAAGGAATTGCCAGGTAGTCTTTAAATATTAATCATTATAATTTTTACGAATGCCATAAACTGAAAATATTTCACGTATCCCTTATTTGGGGGAGATTTATTAACAGTTATAAAAACCAATATCAATTTTGTTCATTTTTCAAGGTCACTTCTGGTGCGAGGCAACATGACTTACAAAGGGAGTGGTGTGGATATAGATGCGGGTGACAGTCTCGTCAAGAACATCTTGGCTCTTACCAATACTACCAAACGATCAGGCGTTGCTGGTTCAATCGGAGACTTTGGCGGATTTTTTGACCTCAAAGAAGCTGGATACAAAGACCCGTTCCTAGTTTCTGGCACAGATGGTGTGGGAACCAAATTGAAGGTAAACTTACTTGAAATCATGCGAACAAAAGCTATAAAAGAATGTAAACAATTTTTGCTTACGCATATTACTTCTTACAGATTGCGGAAGTTACTGGAATCCATGATACTATTGGAATTGACTTGGTTGCCATGTGCGTCAACGATATTTTAGCACATGCTGCAGAACCCCTCTACTTCCTTGACTATTTTGCTTGCGGGAAACTAGATGTAGAAACTGCGACTAAAATTATTATTGGTGTTTCTGAAGGATGTCGTCAGGCCGGTTGTGCTCTCATAGGTAACTATTAAAAGCCCAGTATACAAATTTGAGTCTCATTGCAATTTGTGATCGCTTGAATAAAAATGAACCAAGAGACGTTTGGATGCAGTCAAACAGTAAACAGATTCTCTTGTAAAATATACCTGCAATTTTTTTTCCTATTTAACCCTCAGGTGGTGAAACTGCAGAAATGCCGGGTCACTACGGCCCAGGAGTATATGACCTCGCGGGGTTTGCAGTCGGTGCGGTTGAGCGTGGGAAGCAGCTACCTCACAAGGACCAAATAAAGGCCGGAGATGTTGTCATTGCCCTATCATCCACCGGACCTCACAGCAATGGATACAGTTTAATCCGAAGAATCGTGACCAAAAATGACTTCAAGTACTCAGACCCTGCAAATTTCGGTGACAATAAGCAAACTTTAGGAGAGGCTCTTTTAACCCCAACAAAAATTTACGTTAAGTCAGTACTACCCGTTTTGCGAAGTGGGAAAGTTAAAGCGTTTGCTCATATCACCGGAGGTGGCCTAACAGAAAATATTCCTCGGGTTTTACGCAAGGATTTGGCTGTTGAGCTCAATGCTAACAACTGGCCCATTCCTCCAGTTTTTGGTTGGATTGCAGGAGCCGGTGGCGTTAACGAGACTGAAATGCTCCGTACCTTCAATTGTGGTGTTGGGGCCGTGCTCATTGTCTCCCCTCAAGACCAGCAGTATGTTCTCAGTATGATATCTGATGACCAAGCGTATGTTGTTGGGAATGTAAAGGATAAGTTCGGGGACGAGCCATCTGTAAATGTTAAGAATTTTGCTGATGCCATTGCACCTCTAATGAAACCCCATATGCAACTTGCAAACGGAATTAAATCGAAACGACGGGTCGGGGTCTTGATATCTGGAAGTGGGACCAATTTACAAGCTTTAATTGATCATACTCAAGATCCTAATATTGGAAGTGTGGCCGATATTGTGGTAGTAATTTCTAACAAGGATGGCGTTGAGGGTCTAAAACGGGCTGAGAATGCTGGAATTCCTACTGTTGTTATCTCTCACAAGAACTTTCCCGACCGTGAGTCCTTTGATGCTCAAGTCACCGCCACGTTGGATAAATATGGAGTTGAATTAGTGACACTGGCAGGATTCATGAGAATTTTGACTGGAAATTTTGTCAAGTATTGGCGAGGCCGTTTGATTAATATTCATCCTTCCCTTTTACCAAGTTTTAAGGGTACTCATGCTCAACAACAAGCTTTGGATGCTGGGGTTAAAATTTCAGGATGCACCGTTCATTACGTGGAGGTTTGTCTTTCCGTTATTTTTAATTCCTCTTTTGCATTAAACCGCGATTTAAGAGATCGGAGACATTGTGGGCTTGATCGTAATGTCGTGTTTGTAAAACCCGCAGGAGGAGGTAGATGCAGGGGGGATCATTGTTCAAGAAGCTGTTCCTATTGAATCCGGTGATACTGCTGAAGAACTACAGGAACGAATTAAGCGAGCGGAACATCAGGCATACCCTAAAGCTCTGGAACTCATCGTGCGAAATCGAGTGTCTTTGGGAGCTGATGGAAAAGTCGTGTGGAATTTGTAGATACATACCCTTAGAGATCTAAAATTAGCTTTTATGGCAGTTTCTCTCTTTCATGCTTTTTCAGTTTTATAGGTTTAGTATTGTATAAAAGCATGATTTTGGTGAAAATTCGTTTTGTTTATTCTTGATCTTACTTTCAATTGTACCAGAATTCGTAGAAACGCATTCAAAGGTTTCAGTGCTACTTAATAAAAGAAATTAGGCTGTCAATTTTCAAATGGTTTGATTCGTTTTTGAAACATCGGTGTTTTCATATAAGAGGAGCTCCAGCTTGCAAAGGTATTCAACCAATTTATAAATAATAATTTAGACATGGCAATATACTGTGTTGTCAGTTGTCACGCACATCAAAAACTTTTCATCATTTATTATTGTTGGAATAATATTATTCACAAAATTTAAAAATGCAATCTATTGGTCAGGATTGCATTTGGGTTTTGGAAGCGAATAAAGCTAGTGACTATTTAAATTGCATTCTTTCAGAGACACTTACATACATATATTCACTTTATTTTTGAGTTATTGAAAATCAAAGCTAGTTGCGCTTTGAACCTTCAGCAACTTACTGGGTAATACAAGCATTTAAACTCACCATCACCAACAATCACCTGTACACATTCCGAGCACATAAACTTTATAGCTTCGGTAAGTGTAACACGTTCTTTTCTAGAATTTATGCGTAGATGATGTATGTATATCTACTTTCTTAAGATTAGCCAATAATTAAATGAGTACAAGTAACTGTAATTAATCCTACGGAAATATTTTAATTTCCTTACTACTATATGATTTGGATAAGATATGAAAAAATCGATTTAAATCCAGAAGTACTAAGGGTAAAATTAAGTGAAGTACATCTTTCGAACCGTCGTGGTAACCCCGAATTCAGTTTGATTTTAATTTATCGGTTTTCAAAATGATTATACAAATTTTGGTGGGGTTTTCAAAATCACCAATTTTTCGAAGTTTATTTTCGTTAAGAAGAAATCATCTGAGACTTGGTCCTCCCACTCAGAACAGATTTACCATTAAGGAAGTTTTTGAATAAATTAAAAAATTGCAAATTTAAGTAGTGTTGAAAATGCCGAAAAAACTGATTTTGGGGCGCCGTGAGACCCTCCAAGAATCACGATAACTTTTGATTGAGGTGTTCTCTTCATCTGGTTCACTGATAACTCATTTAAAATAAATGTGCTCATATGCTCTATAAGTTAAAATAATACCAACCGAAATTTCGAAATACTACATAGTAGAAGTTTTGGCGGAATATATTCGCCAATTCTTTAACTAAAATTTTAACATTTTGTCGTCAAGAAGCAATCATCTGAGATATGGCCCTTCCTCCTCAGAACAAATTTTATTTCGATAAAGTTGTTGAATAAATTTAAAAAATAAAATTGCTATTCATTGGTCTTCGTAGTTTCTAAAAAGCACATTTTGGAATTGTGGAATTTGAAAAACTGCAATACATTTACTTGACTTAGATGTCGCACCTCTGTCAATAATATCTCATTAAAAAGATGTTTAATAATAATTGCTTTCAAATCTAAAATCGTTTACACTGAAATTTCAAATCCCTAGTCGAAACTTGGAAGGGATATTCTTCACCAATTTTTTACCAAAATTTCACCTTGATTTTGCCGAGAAGAAATTATCTGAGACTTAGCCACTCTCAGGTTATTTGTGGCTAGTTAAGAGCTCATTTGCAAGAAATTTAATTACAAAACAACAAGAATAGAAAATTTCATAACGTATATAGTTAAATTTTGATGGAATATTAAAAAACATGGACGTCACGACACATAAGTCTTCCCACAATCTGAACGTGGGCTGTAGGTCAGAAAACAAGCCACGAAGGGGCATGTTTTGCATATTTATCACATAGGTTCTCATACTTCTCATGTTGTCAAAAAGCAACAGTTTGTAACAATGAACACGAATTTTACGATCCCGGTACAAATATTTTAAATCCATACAAACTACAAGCTAACAATAAGTATGCAGGTGGTATGGATTAAATATACATGATTATTTTGTTTGTATAGATTATGTACTTTTAGGCTCATAGTCTCAATGAATTTAAACTTCACGATCCACAACTTACTCCTTCGGGTGTTGAAATGAAATCGGAATCATTCTCATGGTCAGTTCGGAAAAACACTGTTTATCAAGATTTTACCCTTATACATTGTATTTATAAAATACATAGTTGCATATTTCTGTGCATCCCGTAATTGTATTTAGTAGTGTTAATCTTTATGTTATCTATGTATGTTATCTATATGTATGTACGTATGCATGTTTCAATGTATTAAATCTAGGTCAACTAACTGCATTAAAGGTGAATCTGAAGTTGGTACTATTGTTTGTTTTATCTATGATTTTTGAAAATGGATTGAGATATAAATTGCACTAAATAGGTACGAATTTCTTTCCTTCTGTGATTACAGCTTTTGTATTAATAGGTAATTAAAGTTGATATGTAATATTCCAAGTAGAAATCCAAGTACCTTTTAACAGAATACTGGAATATTTTAAAATGTTAAAGAAACTTGGAATTTTCTCAATCACAACTGTACTTTTTAGCATTTATTTACACTCGAGTTCCAGGGAGGGTAAAGTTGTGGAAACAAAGTCAGGAATTGTCAAAGGTGTGATTTCGTGGTCTAGAGGTGGCCGTGAGTTCCACGAATGGTTAGGTATTCCGTATGCACAGCCCCCAGTTGGAAATCTAAGATTTGCTGTAAGTTTTGTAGATATTAACTATTTAGGATTTTTAAACAGAAAAGATCTCTGTATAAAAAAAATAACGCCTTTTTTCAGAGCCCCGTTCCAATTGAAAAATGGACTGGAGTTTTGGATGGCAGCCAGTACGGTCACAGTTGTATACAATTGGAGCTCATAACGTTATTCAGTTTTGGAAGAGAGGTTTCGATGCTTACTTTATTTATTTACTGAGAACATTTTTGATTTCAAAGTTAATCAAACATGTAATAATAAAATTTGAACATAGGATTGTCTCACGCTCAACATTCACTCCCCCAAAGTGAGTGCCAAAGCTATTAATTACATCTGATTACCTACATAAAAGTATCACCAGTTGCACTTTTCGAATTGAATTGATAGGAAGAAGATTTTCTATTTTTCTATTCAATTTCTTGTATAGCATGCCAACAATACAAAACTCCCAGTAATGGTTTATATTCATGGAGGAGGGTACAATTTAATGGGATCCGTGGATTATAAACCACATTTTTTCATGGATGAAGATATAGTTCTCGTTGTTATTAATTATCGACTTGGAATTTTTGGTAGGTTTTATAAAAGCAATTACAGCATTAGAACGATTTAAAAACAACTATTCTTCAAGTAAGGAGAAGTAAACGAGTGCGAGTTGAGTATCTGATGGAAAGCTTTAAGAAACATTAATGGCACTACAGGGTTCTTAAGCACTGGGGATCAATCCATCAGAGGAAATATGGGACTTAAAGATCAAGCTTTGGCTCTAAAATGGGTGAAAAATAATATTGAATATTTTGGTGGGGATTCCGGCCAAATTACTATTTTTGGGGAATCGGCCGGGTAAGTAGTACAATACCAAAAACAATTTCTAGACAATAACTTCACGAAGCTCGACAAAAAGCTATTTTTATTACAAATTTAAAAAAATAAACATACATACATATATATTGTATATACAGTGCAGCCAGTGTGCATTACCAGTTATTGTCACCAACTACCGAAGGACTTTTCCAACGTGCAATATCGTTAAGTGGAGTAGCGACAAATCCTTGGAGCTACGATACGACGGAAGTCGCTAGAAAACGCACTGAAGACTTCGCTAGGAAAGTTAATTGTCCCATTCATGATTCTCAGGAGCTTGCTAATTGCTTAAGAGATAGGAGCTCAAGGGAATTAATAACAGCAGGTTTAGACGACCTGGTAATCTCAACCAATAACTTTCCTTTCCAGCAAACTTTATAATTTATTTCCTGGTTAATGTAAATCCGGAAACTGCATCAAAATATTACCATTGGATTATGTTCGCAGACAACATTTAGTATGTTACTTCCTCACAAAAGTGGTACTCTATTTCGTCCAACTGTAGAAGCCGGGAATGATTCAGAAACATTTTTAGCCCAGGACCCTCTGGATGTTGTGAAACAAGGCAAGGCTCATAGAGTACCTTGGATTACAGGGGTTACTGGTGATGAGGGTTTAATAACTTCATCCTGTAAGTCAAGGAGCTACGTACAGCTTCAAGTTGTACAAAATGTGTGTAAACTTGAACGAATGAATGAAATCGTATAATATGAGTTTAATTCAATTTCTTTTAGGTTTTTACTCAAAGCCGGAGACGGTAGAATCATATGAATCAAAATGGGAAGAAAATACTCTACGAGCATTCGGAATTCCTTCAAAGTTTCCAAATGCAACTAAAATATCAAAGAAACTTCGGGAGTATTATTTGCAATCGAATTCGACAGTTGCTATAACAAAATCCAAAATGCTTCAATTTACTGAAATGTTTTCAGATAGCTACTTTAATTTTCACATGCACCATACTGTGAAATTCCAAAGAAAGTTTTCACCAGTTTATCTTTACCTTTTCAGTAAAACAGGAGGATTCTCATTGAGGTCATTGTACTTCGCATTGACACAAACCAGTAACCAGTTTTTACCCGTTAAAATTTTTAATGTTTTGAATCATTTCTTCCAAACATTTTTGAATAAGTTGGGTTTCGGATATGATCCCATACCAAAAGGTAGGAGTACTTATGAAAAGGAGTTATAGAGGACTGACATAAAGGTTAGGTTCCAATACCTTTACTATTCCTTTTCATGTTACTGTAGGAACTGCTCACGCAGATGACCTACTTCTGATGTTTCCTTTTCCAATGGTCTCCCTTTTATCCAAAGACGCAGCAGAAGATTTTGAGTTTTCGAAGGACTTTATTAAATTGTGGGCAGCATTTGCCAAGAATGAGTAAGTTCGTGTTATTTAATAATGAATAATTATTATTGTCGTGTAGATAACGGAAGTTGAATGTTTTCAGACCTATGCAATTTCGAGGCCAACAGTTTTTACCAATTGGGAAAACAGGACCGTTGAAATACTTGGAGCTGAATGACTCTCCTCAGTTAGTAGAGGATCCGTTTCTGGATCGCATGACATTTTTGGAGTCCCTCAACTTTATAAAGTAGCTAAATAAAGCTAGGAAAGAAGAGTGTCCACCGTTATTCGGAATTATTCGAAAACATGTATCCAACCAGCTCATTGTAACATTTACCAAGTAACTCTGACAATAGCAGCATAATGATATTAAAGGATTCAGTTTTAATATTGATCTGCTAATTTACTTTTACTCCGACATGAAGTGCCACTTTACCACAACCTGTCATGCTAATTTATTTACAATATTAAGTAAATTCAAAAGCAAATAAAGCAAGTATATCACATGCACTCTAGAAAAAATCAAGCAACTGAATCTTCCTCCGTGAGTCCCAATGTTACTTTATGGTATGGAGGAGGTAACGAAACTTCAATTCCTTGGTCGAACTTACCATCCACCACAGAAATGCCATTAGGGTTTTCATGTCCAGCTAATTCCATAGCAAAAATTGTTTCCTCAATCTGAAAAAATGAGGAACTCAAAGGTTACATAAGTCAGTAAAAATTGATTGATCAGCATTACGTCGTGACCTTTTAAGAATGATTATAATAATGTCAACATTTTACTTTTTTTCTGCCAGCACACATTGCTTTGCATGCCATACTGGCCATTATTATTGATAGGATCAATTCAGCCAGTCCTGATAGAGCCATTACCATATAAAATACCAAAGCTGCTATCATAATGCCAATTGGGCCGTACTCTGAAACAAGAACGAATATCTATTATTATTATATTGCAGGTAACTGAATAATTATTGTCAACGTACATTAGACCAATACATCTGTTGCATTACGATTTTCCTTTACAAAGTTTCATTGAGGCTGTTGAACATTTTTTAGCTCACCTGGACTGTAGTGCCGGGCAGTGGATGGAAGTTCAGTTGTCCTGTTACTGTCAATATCTGCTCTGTTGTTGTAGTTGTAGCCGTAGCGGCCATAGCGGTGACGGTTAGGGGTTAAGTAGTTAAAATATAGACTATGCCGAGTAGAAGGAATGGAGTCGGACAAGACAAAGATGAGTAAAAACATCATGGCAACTGTTGATACCAAATGCAGAGCCATGGAAAAATGAAGCCTGGAGATGTATTATAGGTAAAGAAAAACTGAATGAAATTCTATGGTTTTGTGCCATTGTACTTACTATTTTTACACTACTATGACAGATACTTTTATTATAATTAATCATATTTATTTATCTAGTGTTTACCTCATGTAAGTTATCTTTTTACAAGTCCAAGCAACACATGTAGCAGCTACAACGGTAAGAAATGGAGCCCAAATCCCAGCCCCAGTACCCTCCATGGCGGATGTGTCTCTGATCGTACACAAGGTCATAATCTGAAATCAGGGTATAGTAGGAAATCAAGCTAAATCCTCACACATATGCATTTGCTGGAGGAGTCTATTTATTTAACAATCGCAATGACATACCTGACATACTGCAATTACACCAGCCAAAATAACCTGAACTTTTGAAATTCTTTGAGCGGAATTTTTTGAGAAAAGTTTTTCATAAACCTGTCCCCCAGTAAATACTTTTACTCTGTATCTTTTCTCAGGGGAAATTGTCCCCTCATTCCCAGTTTTGTCAAGCTTGGAGCCATTTTCAACTGAGCCTAACGTGAGTGTCATTTTAAACTGATTATGATAGCGATGTTGGGCCAGAATCGTGCAAGCCAAACCTGTTTTAGTAACTGACTGCCCTTTGAGCTGTTTCGAAGGTTTTAGTGCATGGCTGGAAGGAAGTAATCTAAATGGTCCGTTTCCGGTCAAGCCTATCCTGTTATTTATATGTAATTATATATGGATGCAAAATAGCCATTCAATCCAAATAGGAATAGAAAGGTATGTCGTGACTACTGACAACGCTCAAAGGACGGGAAACGTATGAAAAGGTATAGAGTAACTATTTTCTGAAATATGTATTAACTGTGGGAAAAGCATTATCATGACAAACAAAGTCGTGACACTAGCTCCGTGCTGGCAGAATTCCCTTAACAGGGTTCATTTCAATATAATTTACAAGTTACATAGGTTTGAACTAATAAAAGCAATAGTTATTCTAATATTTATGACGAGTTATTAAATTGGACCAACTTTTGTAATACAACATTTCGTTTTAGGTATAAATTAT
This sequence comes from Allacma fusca, assembly GCA_947179485.1. Taxonomy (NCBI): domain Eukaryota; kingdom Metazoa; phylum Arthropoda; class Collembola; order Symphypleona; family Sminthuridae; genus Allacma; species Allacma fusca. The sequence goes on from OX359246.1 coordinate 47,978,974, forward strand.
TGTAGCCACTAATTTTTTTCAAATAAATACATAGATCAAAAACTCTTACAAAAATAAGTATGGTTGATCATACATGAGTATACATAATTAGTTACTAATTGGATTTTTCTCCCCTAATGTAACAATAACTGAAACGCCAAAGAAGCTGTTCCACATTAATATGCCAAATCAACTTAAACCAAATAAGTACTTGCAAATCCACTCAACACTAAAAAACAAAAATTGGCTAGCCTCATCATGTAGTCGTGGCACTTCTGATAATTTTACTGATCAAAAGATTATTCGGAATTATACTTCCTTGTTCAATTGAGCTGGCTATACACAAAATGCAATTTCAAAGTTGCATTACCGTCAACTGTGCAGAATTGGGATAGGATAAAAAAGCACAGGAAGTAAGGCCAACAGACATAACAGAATAAACATTATGCAAGTCATTTTAACGAATCGAGCATGTAAAGTGTTGTACATATAGATTCTAGCACTATTATTGTAATATCGGGGAAGTGGAAACAGACTAAGCATACATATATATGACTGTTGTTATGCTGTACTGTGGAAGGAGAAATAGAATAATACGTGCAACTACATCACCCCTACTAGATTTAGTGTGAATGAGATATATGATATGTACATACTTTTTTTTATTGTAAATAGAATTCTTTATATGATCTTCTTCTACAATTTACACATTGTACTAAAAACTGGAGTTGGGAATCTTGGAATGTTATTTATTAAAACGTATAGATACTTTAAATGAAAAACTCAAAGCCTGCTGGCTGACAAAATAAATATGTAGATATATATAATTACGTAAAGTTATTTAAAATAATAAAGCATGCACAAACTTATGGCATAGGTGTAAGGACTTTGTAAAGCTAAAAAAGGAAAAAACACTACTTATTAAATTGCAACACTATCTGACAACAATAATAATAATAATTCCTATTTCCCAAATACTCCTCTGTAGTATGATGAGTTCAGTTAAAATCTACCCAGGATTACGTTGTTGAGCTAACAAGTGGGATTCTGAATCATGTTGTGTAAATAGGCATATAGTAGGAACTGGGTTATGTTGATGCAGCTGCAATGATTTGCGAAATTTAGAACGGTATAAAATGTAAGGCTATAATATTACTGTCAACAATTAATTAGTTATGCTTTCTAAATCAAATCAATTTAGTAAACCTCAAAAGAGTACCAGCAATGTTACCAAACAGCAGGATTTGGAAGCTTCTGTGGATGAACTATGAACCTTCGCGGTGAGACTGCAGCTGGACGCCGTGGAGCTAGACCGTAACTTATGACCGGCCTTTGAGGATGGGCAGGGAAAGGACCATGAATTTCTTTGTAGAAGTCCGTATTTGTAATAAGTAAATATTTTTATACGTGTCTAAATATGTATAAATATCTAATTGCAGCAGAGACTAAGGAGTTTACGCCTTCTTTGACTCCCTTGCGAAGAAATGTTCTCTTCGGAGCACTTTAATATGTCCCGGTTGAATTTTATTATAGAAACAAACCGTTGGGAGGACAGAAAAATAAATTACCCTTTACCATTTAGTTTTAATCAAAATTACCTTTCTCTTGAATGACCTAAGTATCATGTTCCTCATATTTTTTTTGGCCTGTTGCTGTCACCCCTACTTAATGTACCATCTCACTTGATCTTCGAAGCAGTGATATAGTGTACCTTGAATGTTTCGTAGTTACAGTTTTCCCAAGTAATTTGGTAATTGCTACTTTCACCCAAAGTCCACATAAATACATCTAACACAAGGAAAAACAGCGGACTACGAGAACGTTGAATGAATTTTCTCATTTTCCAAATCTACTACTTACGTTCAGAAAAATTGGAAATAAATGTTCCTGACAGTTCCTACTGAAAATCTTTTGCTGGTAAAGAGCTCAACTGGTTATGTAAAGTTACGGCTTAAATAACTTCGCACTTGACCGTTGTTATCACATATCTCATTTTACGACTTCGTTGATTCCTGCATTGACTAAACATTTGATTTTTTTATTTAATTCATTTTTTATATTTTTATCCTCCTGACAGGAATGGTAGCAAGTATACAGGACTAACAACACGGCATTATTTATATGTGAAATAATAGATGATGACGTGAAAAAGTAAAATGTGCAGTGTATCACGTAATCATTGACTTACTAGATTAAAATGGAATTGGACATTTTTATTCCAACACGTCCTGCATTGTCAGACAAAGTATCAAAATTATATTTAACATTGTTGTGCTGCTTACCCCAGCAAGTTTAAGGGCATCCATTTATCCTCGTGTGTATTCTATGTTCTATGGCCATACTGTGATACATACATATGTATCATATTGGAATGTAATCCTAAGACGATATGTAACTTCTCTTTAATACTCCTTTCCTCGGCTAAAAAGTGGAATTCGGAATCGTGTTATGTAAATATATAACCGGCATGTTCAATTATAGGGGTTACGGGGACATGTTGATGCAGCTGCAATTATTTGCAATGCTTTTATCACATCAAGAATTTAAGGTTATTTAGGTACACTTAGTTTTCCGAACAAATCAACACACAAGAACTGAAAAGTAGAAATAAACAGCAAAAGTAAATGGGTAAGTAAACTTGGATGAACCAAACAATTTAAGAGCATGTCTTCCGAAGTTTATAAAAAGCTCCTCCTGGCTGAAGTAGTAATTCAGGAAGCGAGAATAATTATCTGACTCACCATGCCTTGGATTCACACCATTCTACAATTTATCATAATAAGTTACACTATTGTAGCAACCCAGAGCAATTCAAACATGAATTCACTTCCTCCGTATTATCCCGATGCTCCAAATCAGCTACCAATATATCAGTTGACTCCTCCAAATTACCCAGAAGACACAATTCCACCTTCGAATCTTCCACCAAACTTCCAGAATAATTATTTTTACCCATTTCAGGCAGTACCAGCTGTACAACAGACAACAACCCCTTCAAGTAAAAAAACTACTTTAGAAAACCATTTCATTTTATTTTTTTAAATTAATTTGTCTTAATTAAATTTTGATTAATTTAATTTGCAGCAAACTTTGCTATACTAACGTGCATATTCCAACCTCAAAAATGTATACCAGGTGCTTTGGTGGCTACACAGTCACAGAACTCCGAAGCGCCACCTATTGGTAATGTCGACACTGTGATTAGATATTGTTGCATTTATTTTCCTTAATATTACGCCGAATCCATTACGTTCACGTTATAATCGCAAATATTGTTGTATATTAAAACTTTTAGCATCTCTCAGTGTCTCTGGTTTTTTATCTGTATTACCTTTTTGTAAGTAATACAAACTATACTATCAGTGCTAATATTACTGTAGTAAAAACTAAAACCTTTTAATTTACTCAGGCCTGGTATGGTATGCATGTCTAACAATGGGACAATTTGTTTGATTGGTTTTGCAGTGGGGTAGCGAACGATGCTATGCTAAAAGTCCTGATGAGTTTTGCCTTTAAGGAACTTTGGCTGAAAGCAGTCTACAAACAACGTACTGAAATTTGTGGCACACTTTTTAATGCTTTACATTTTTACTGCAACAACAAAAATAACAACATATTCATATATTGTAGCAATTTTTTGTAAACACATAGTTACTAATACATCCATGATACACAAGATGTAACAAATAAATAAACTCTTCATAATTTGTAGTCATACAAAACAGTACGTAGACAAATAATTGAGTTTCTGGGATTTAAACTAGTTGGCAAAAAATACAACGAGACTCATTTAGGTGCACGTTGTCTTTGTACATGTAGTCATATTTAATATTAGTAATCATTACCTACCCGTGTTTGGTAACATACAACATTGGAGAAGAAAGACTTATAATTTTATTATTTATGTAATTAGTATCTTATAATTAGTACTACTCGCACGAACAGTGCTGTATTCCCAAGTTCCAAGCTATGGTATGCGACTATACGAGGGAAGTGGTTAGCATTGATGAGTAATTACTCTTGATAGGGATAGCCATGCATATGTTGTCGGCGAATACATTTTCGATTAAAAACACAATTATCTACAAGGAGTTTTTCCTACTGTAAGAGCAAAGGAAACTAGATTTGCATTAGAATATATGTTGAATTTAGTTGATTTGTCTCTGCACCGATGGGTACACATTATACATCAAATTTTTGTAGATGTGATCACTCGCCAATCGTACCAATTTCATGATAGTGTAATATAATCGTCATGGAGTGATTCTATGCAGGAAGAATTTTAAAATTACGTAAGATCAAATTATTGTGAACTCCTCCATCATTTAAACATATGTACATAGATTTATAGTGAAATCTCTCTGGCAAAATATCTGATGATATCTCGGTTTACGCTGATGGATAAACCACCACTTGAATGAAACTATCAATTAGCAACACTTTTCATACGACAGATTTTTGGGGGCTAAGCGAAGCTGAAATTACCTATTGTAGATGTTGTGGTGTCTACTTGTCTGTTCCGACGATATCTGCTGAACCAATGAAACGTTTAAATTAAATTTTTTTTCAGGGTAACAAGTCCATTGATTTTGAAGGAGATTGGGTCATCCATTTGACCTGAGAAAATTAAATGAGGTCACGTATAAACACATGCAACTACGTATGTATAAAAACTGGAAGGTACATAAAACTTGTACTGTCTGCTGTCGGTTTTGCTGTTTACATTACATGTATTTTCCATCGACAGATGTCACTCGAACTCTCACATCCTTGATTTGCATTCGGCTATTAAGGTTTCAAAATTTTTATTGCGTGTCCACTGATTACGATTATACTTCGGAAATTTAATTAATCATTAGATCAATATAATATCAACAAAGCAGAAAAAAATTATACGAAAATACACCGGTAAGTTTGTCCGCAATCGTTTTACTGCTCACCGACATGCATAAACGTTTTAGTGACCAATAGTTAACGCTAATTGATATGTAGATATGTTTACAAACGTTGTAGGGTATTTCAGTCATTAGCTCATTCTGTTACATCACATTGCAGTGCTTCACCCCTTAGTGAATTACAATTAGTTGATCATAAATGATTTTTGAGCCTTTGCGTCAGTATACAATACTAATGGAATGACAAGTATATTTCTCACAAAGTAGTGTTTTTATTTTCATAGATGCATATTCTTCAATGTTTAAACAAGTTCAACTTATCAGAAAATGTAAATATCGGAAAAGTTGGAATAATCAACTTTTTATACAGTAGACATGTAGCTTCAACAGTAATTATTTCTGGATCCATAACTTTTTACAGATTGTGCACTGAATCTAATACAGATCACAGACCTGAATCATACACACGTGAATCATTCATCACTCATCATTGAATTGTCTGTCCATAAAGTATTAAAAACCAATCAATACGTTGACCAACACTATTGTTTTTTTTGCTGATTAGATATCTACAGTACGCCATGCATGTTAAATTCAAGCCGGTCGACTGTTTTTCCATTGTTTTCAATGCTTACAGGCAGGGCTGACAAACCTCACAATCAGGGAAGGAAGATCGGTAAATGGTTTATGTAAATATGTGTCTGAAACTTTCGTGAGCTAATCCGGGTGGTGGCACTGTTTATTCGAATCTATTACCAAGGATTTTAAGGACAAGCTCTTCTTAAGAGAGTTTATGTAATTATAGGTATGTCTGGTTGCAAATATTCCAAAGGCGGATTATACACTAATGATCAAAATGTTTAGAAAGTATACGTGTGGGCAGTAAGCATAATATAAAGGCTAATTTTATTTAGCCAACCCTGGCTACATAGAAAAAATGATTGAGCAACCCGATAATCTTTTTTATCAGAATACTAATTTCATGCCATGAACGGTAAAGTTCAATTACAGGTGCAAGCATTCACGAAGATTAGGTTATCTGAAAAATTTGCTGTCCTTTGAGAGCACCCTTATTGAATTGCATATGCATTAGATCAGTTCACTAAATAACGAGGGTGTTATCATACCCCCGTCAGTATTTTCCTCAGTTAATTTTTTTTTATTTATTTCAAATCATTGTATAATCTTATACACACAAGGGATGTAGGAATTCAGTCTCAGTTTTATTTTCAGAAAAACTAGAATAAATCTAATACTTCTTGCAATTTAAGTTACCTTTTGGGATTTCAAAATGTGGAATCCATTTTCGAAAAACGTGGCTGCGCTGTTACTAATAGGATCCTTAAGTTGTGCTACAGTTTCAGGTAATACTGTACGGTTTTCTCAGCTTAATCATATTCGGGATTCATATTCTTGGCTAACTGTTGACGTAACTGTTGCTGACACTGGAATGTTCATAGGAAATGGTTTTTCTAATATTAAATTTATTATTTTGAAACACAGGCACGCTCATATTCGAGAAATTGGACGACCGTATTGAATATGATGACGCACAAAAATTAATCACAATTCCTGAAACCGTTACAAATATGGAAGGGACCGTACATTTGCTTCTGGGGACAATTACATCTGATGGTAGATCCAGAATAAATCTTTTAACGGCAAACTTACATTTATCCTTAGCCAATCCGTTTTCATAACAATGCTTACATGCTGATTTTAATTCCATAAGAGATATGTTTTACACTTTGTGCTTCCCATTAAATGGACATTTACAACTGCATAATTCATAATTTTGAATTCAACAGTGTGTGGAAATTGTGTGAAAGACGGCAATCACCAAATCACAGTAGCAGTTGAAGAAGAGAACAAACTGTATCTGAAACGACAGCTGGATTATGATAGTGCCGACCTGTGCACACCAGGCCAAAAATGTCAAAAAACCCTACGTTTTCGCGAAGACTCAGGTTCTGAACAGGTTCTGACAGTAGAAATAACCGATGAGAATGACAACAAACCGTATGTAAGTTTGATGCGAATATCTGTAGTACTCTTTGGTTAAGTTTGGGATTTTTTAAATTTCATGCAAACATTTTGTGATGATTGTACAGTTTAAGGCAACGGAAGATTGCAGATCTCTAAATGTGGCTGAAAATGATGACACTGTAAGTAATGTATCTGTATTTTAGTTGGTACTTACTTCTTATAGAATTACAATACATAACCCAAGAGTAAGCATTAAGTAGTATACGCAAGAAATAATAGTATTTACATACTTATGACTGGTATTACTCACAAATATTGTCTGCCATATTTTGCCTTTTGCTACAAATTGAGGGATTTGAATCCGCTTAAAACTGCGTTTTATGTTTACACGGATTAACAGGGCCCCACATTTTGTGTACTTGAAGCAACGGATGATGACTACGACGACCGGACAAATACGGACAATCCCAGCATTATAGCAAAACTTGAGGTAAATACCTTTGCCCGCCAACTTAGTAGTTATTAAATTGCATTTATTATTAACACCTTTATTTATATTTTTCAATTCATTTTAATCTTATTGATGTAATACGTATTTTTCCACACATAGAATTACCGGGACTTATTTGAGCTGATCAGGACTGACAACAGTCATGAATTTACGTTGAAATTGCAAAATGGTAAATCCTGTGATTATGAGACGAACTATATCCATCGGCTTCAAATAAGCTTGACTGTAAGCAAATTTTAGTACAAAATGTATGTTGTGTCCTTTTTTCGCTTATTTGTAGCTTGCTTTATTGAATTTTGCGTTTATGGGAGCATGGATATTTGATGTATAACTGCGCGTAGTGAGTTAGTTACTGCTGAACATAAATGTCAATGAAAAATAAACTGTAAGACTAATGAAACATATTAAAAGCATTGAATTCCGTCAGCATCCTACAAAAGGCTAACTAAGTTGTGTTTCTAATGTTTAACATGGTGTTGGATAGGAAATTATTACATAGGTCTAACACACATTACAAATACCACATTTATAGGATGGCGAACCTGGGCACGAGTCGATACTGCAGTCCGTGGTGGAGGTTGAAGATAAACCCGACATGCCACCGGTTTGTACATTAAAAATGTTTTTCAATGTCAATTCATGTTCAAAGGATTAATCAAATGGCTTCTGATAGCATATTCTGACTATAGTGGTAAATTTATTCAGGTATGGAACCGTCTGAGTCTATCTACGAAAATCCTAGAAACTCACGAAGTTGTAAGTTGCTATTTTCTTGTTCGAATAAATCTAGGAGAGCATAGTTAAGATAAACCGAGTGCACTAATTTTAGGAAATTCTTTGAAAATAATACTTATATTACCGGGTTTTCCCAAACAGGGCGCAGAAGTGCTTAAGTTCCAAGCTGTAGATGGGGACAGAGGTGTAAACGACAAAATGAATTACGAAATTAATGGTAAGTTGGTCAAATGCTTTTCTAAAGCTGTGTTTCCCTAATCAAATGTTCCATAAAGTTGTCTTTCGTTGGTAGTTGGGCCGAATGTTGACGATCACACATATTTCAAGTATGTTGAGAATACGGAAACAAACGAGGGAACAATCGAACTTGCATTACATCTGGACGCATCCAAACTAATGGAAACGAGAGGATCGTTACTGTTCGAAGTTGGAGTCAAAGCAGTAGAAAGGGAAGATCCACATGATAAAGTTGAGGAGATCATTTCCATAAATATTGTGGATGAAAATATAAACCCGGTCCTTATTTCTAAAAACAATGAACAAGAACCTGAAGAAAAGGTGGAAATCGAAGCGTCTTGTAAGGAGACCGATAAAGACTGCGTGATCAGCTTCACAGCCATTGATAAGGATGTGGTATGGGGGATTAAAAAAATTACAATAATTTTTCTTTAGTTTATACCAGTCAGCCAATACGTATAAGTAACTATAAATCACGCAAGATTTGTAATTTCTTGTGACTAGGATAAAAATAACAACAAATTTGAAGCTAGCTGGAGTACTAACGCCGATCCTGGTTTACCTTTACCTGACTGGTTTCTCAACGCTTTCGTTCTTGAGAAATCAACCGGGCAAGCAGAAGATCTTACTGGCTATGGAGAAGCAGAATATAGGATTAGAGTGAAGGACGCGAAGTACATTGATTATGACACTATTCCAGAATGGCGTGATCCAAATGGGTTCACTATCAAGGTATCTACGTATCAGAAAGAAGCACAACTCGAATCTTGACCCCTAATTAATTATATTATTTCTTGTTGATTGCGAATTCCAATTTTGGATTTAATGTCAGGTCACAATAAAAGGGGTTGATGATCATAAACCGGCAGAAGCCATAATAACTATACACATTGAAAACGAAAATGACAACAGCCCTTACTTCCCTGGTGAGCAAACATTTGAAGTCTTAGTACCAGAGAATCAAAAAGAAGGTTACCAATTAGATATCGCTTTAAAAGCTGAGGACGACGATGAAGGGGAAGAGTTTGGAAAGAGTAGTTTGAGGTAAGAGGAGCATTTTTCCAGAGAATACAGTAATGCAACAGCCCAAGACGACGTAAGAAATTTAATTTCATGTTTTTTGCAGCTATGAATGGGAACCAAACTCACGGATCCCTGATTACCTAGAGATGGATCGCACAAAAGGACTTATTACAGTTACAACTAAAGAAGCCTTTGATTATGAAATGTTCAAGTCTGAAACATTCATTGTACGGGTTTCCGACAACAGAGATGGCAATGATGGAGCCAGGAAGAATCAAATTACTGTGTCTTTGAAGATTATTGTTGTGAACATTAACGACGAACAACCTTCAATTCGTGCTGTATGTAGATTGAGCTTGAATATAGTTCGAAACCTGCAGGAAATGTTTGCAAATATGAACTACTTTCTTAAATTGACCGTTTATTTTTCAGGTCCCTTCAAGACTTTCCATAGACGAAAACACTAAGAACTTCAAAGAGAGTGAATTCAAATTGAATCCCTTTGATCCTGATGAGGAACTGAGTGATCTCAAATGTACTTTATCTGTTGAGGATTACTTAGCGGACTCAAATGTTCACAAGTAATTAAAAATTCGTAGAATATTGGGTGTCCGTAGCCATTTGCCCCGCCGTACTTTAACCCACGCATATAAGGGAGTGACACATAAAATATTTGGTTCACCCAGCTTGAACTAAATTTACTTCCAGGTATTCTAAAGTTTAGTTCGTTGTCAATATTTGAGGTCCCTGGGTTTGAAAAAGTGAATCAAAGTTGTTGTATTTTGAGAATTTCAATATCTACATTTATTATATTCCCACAGATAATTTTTTTAGCAAATATTTCATCGGTCGTTTTTATCCAATTTTATGGACTTTCCAGAGAGGTTTTTAATAGTTCACACCGTTGATAATGTAAGCACTGAGCTTGCATTCCATAGGAATACATATATGTCTTACTTCACTGGTCCGCCGAAAGTTGATGCCGGGGTAGTCAAAAATGTGAGACAAGGTTATGAAATATTTCAAAAGGTTGCCATCAAGAACAAGTTGTGTTGCTTTAATCTAACGTCAGTGCGCCACATTTCTGGCAGCTTCGGCCCCAATATTTGACTCAGACTAATGATATAAGATACAACTGAATCCGCAAGAAATTTGTAACATGCAAGTCCAGTGCTTTGAACTAATTTCATAACAGCCAGCTCTCCAATGAAAAAATCGCATGATCAGAAATTTGTCATGCTCTTCCTCTTTCAATATATATACTGAGACTGAAATTTGTTCAACCTTGCTCAATGTTCATACCAACAACTATCAATAGTGGGATTTTTTTTGGATAATAATTTTTTGGAAAGCCGTTAACATTTTCTGCAAATGAGAACCAAAACGTGTTCTCAAAGAAAATATGCGGGAATAAAAGACGATAATTTTTAATTCTTTAAACATCGACTCGTTCTGCTTCACGTTTTTGAATCCTGTGACCTTAATATTGACCCAGTTCGATGAAATAAATTTTCAACAAACAAGGTGAATCGTTTGATTTATGAGCCGCTCCTTTTGTGGGTTAGAGGGGAACATTTGTTTTGAAATCATTGAAAATTGCTGTAAATTGTAAAACTAACTTAAAATTTCACCATAACGCTACGTAGTTGGTTCGAAGTTGTCAATTGTGAAACTATTAATATCATTGGAGACATCGACCGCGAAATAGATTTGAAGGAGAACAAAGGAAGTTTTATTGAGAGGATAACGCTTAAAATAGAAATCGAGGATTTGAACACCGATCCAGATTACCAGGAAACTAAATCAAAAGATGAAATACGAATCACCGTCTGTAAGTCTTGAGTCACTACTTTTTACATTTAAATACAACTTAAATGGGCAGTGATGTCAAATCAACCATATGTAAATACAATTTCATGCAATTCCAGCAATTATTGACCTGAACGACGAGGCCCCCGAATTTAGTTTTGAGAAGGAAGGCATTGTGTTTTCTGAGTCAAACTTCAAACTTGGTGAAACAGATCCAGATGCAGATAATCTGTTCAAACGCAAGATTGTTGACATTATCGCAACAGATAGCGACGCAAATACAAAATACACCTTTACAATCATGTAAGTTCAAATGAAGTACGCAAGAGACTTAAAATAAACTCGTCAGGAACTTTTCAAGAGCTAATTTGTTAAAATTTGGATTTGATTTTAGCACAAACGGCTTGGATGGCATGATTGAACTTGGCGAAAATCCTAATTTCAATGGTAAAGTATCCTTGCAAAGAATTGCCAACGTACCGATTGACAGAGAAGAACTAAATGACGATAGAGAAAATGACGTTGTCAGCGTCGTTGTCCGCGTGTCGGACACAATAAATGTAGCTGAAACCTCGGTAAGAATTCATACATATATTAATTAATTACAGATACTATCTTTCACAAAAAACATCAGAAGTTTACTTCAATTTCGAAAAAAAATAATTCCCTGTTTAAAACGTACTGTTAATGTCTCATTACAGATAGAAATCAGAATTGAAGACATAGACGACAACGCGCCAGCATTTCAGAGCCCTCCAACGAGAATATCTGTGAAAGAAAATTTGAATACAAATCCAGATTATTGTAACAATATTAAGCAGGAACTAGCGACTATAACTGCAATAGATGCAGATCTTTGCGACGAGGGTATACTGAAATGGAAGAAAAATTTATTATTCGTAATTTAAGGAATCATTAAAAGAATTTTTCTAAAAAACAATTTCAGAATATTCCAAATATGGCTGCGTGAGCTACGTTTTCGAAGGAGACCAATCAACATACAGGGGATTTGCAATTGACTTAACCACTGGAGAGCTCATCACTGATGGCTGCTCAATTGATAGAGACATTATGAGTACCCCTGAAATTCAATTAAAAATACTGGCCTATGGCGATTTCCGTGAGGGACGGGAAAAACAACGTAAGATTTCGTGCCTTCCTCAAATTACAAAGGGGAATGATGAAAAATGTAATTTATTCCTTTAACTCAATGTCAGCATAATTTGATTTTTCCCCAGCGGGCATGTTCAGCGAGCATACCATTACGATTATCGTCGAGGATGTGAATGATAACAGGTATTTTGAAAAATTTAGAAAAAATAATTACCGTCCTATTCTGCTTGTGAGCTCAATGTCACTCAGTTGATTCACAGGGAACCTGTAAGGAAAGTCCACAGGTCAATAAAATTCAAGGATTTTTGGTAGACTAATGCAGGGCACATAAACAACACGGTGTATGGTGAAAATTGCTGTAAAATGTGCATAGCATCCAACATACGGGCAATTTTCGGCTTTTTCAGGGAAAACAAAATATCTCGAGAACGATACAACCGATTTCGGTTCTGTTTCTTGATTCATGCATGGTAGACATTCTTTCTTGGTATGTGTGAGTAATTTTGAAAAATTTCGAAAATTCACTCGAAATTTTCAAAAAAAGGTTCAAAATTCTCAAAAAATATTTTTTATCTGTTTGGCACAATATCGTCGAAATTTTACAACGGGGTACAGAATAAATGCCTCCGCGGTATATTTGAGTAATTTTGAAATATTTTGAAATTTCTCTCAAAACTATCAACATTTTCAAAAAATCTTGGGAATTTTCAAAATTTTGCAAAATTAAATACATATACCGCCGGGAAATTTATTCGGTAAAAAATTAACAATGATAAT